>CM059868.1:42986159-43416319 GCA_030490815.1 Acer saccharum | reverse complement strand
CTATCTTCAACCAGGTCAATCAACGGATCTCCCAACCGTGTTATCCGTCCAAAACGAACCTTAAGTGACGACCGACCACCAACCACCTAGACTCATCATCAGGGGAGTATAATGCATTTTAGGCCTGGCCAAACAGAAGAAACATACCATATTCTAGGTCTATGATCTTGGGTAAAAACCGGCCCGAAGATATGTGAATACGAAGGACTCCTCAATCAACAACCTCCAAGTGAACTTCTTACTGGCCTTGTTAGAATACCAAGGTCTTAACACCAATGCCACCACTATCCTTAGGTCTGCAACAAGATTTCCAAGCAACTTGGACAGATTTACGACATCGGTCGAACCAGTCCAAAAAAAATTTCGAATTAGCATTTAAATCTTTCAAAAGAGATGAAGGCCAACGATAAACTTGAAATGAATGCAAGAAGGAACCCGTAATCACTGATTAATAAGACATAACCTACCTGCCATTGAAAGAGAGAAACCCTTCCATAATTCCAACTTACTTTTAATTTTATCAGCCCATGGGATCAGCCATCGACGTTTAGGCGCACCAATGAAAAGAGGGACCGCTAGATAAGTCATTGAATCACCACCTTTGCGCATCCTAGACATTGAGAGAAAATTAGTAATTCGAGGCCCAGAGATGTTTTTACCAAAAAATGGAAGACTTTTCCCAATTAACTCGCTGACCCAGAGAGAGCCATAGAGAGCAAAGTATCTAAAATCACTCGCAAATTCTGAGGAGAAGCCCGGTAAAAGAGTAACATCATCCGCATAAAGAAAATGCGAAGGGGCACGCATCCCAACTGGAGAAGAGATAGAAGTCAGAGAACCCGAGTCTACTAAATGCGTAAGGTATCGGCTCAAAAAATTTTCCGCCAAACAAAAATCAGAGGGAGAGAGATCACCTTGCCGCACACCACGCGAACAAGGTAAATAGCCCTGAGGGGAACCATTAATAGAACTGAGATCCGAGCAGAATCAAAATAGCCGCAACCCAACCAACAAAATTCTCAGAGAAGCCAAAACACCGAAGGACTTCGAAGAGAAAAGACCAACTAATGGAATCAAAAGCCTTACGAATATCTATTTTTAAAGCCAAGTGCCCACCGCAACTACCATTATTCACACATTAAAACATTCAGAAGCACCGGCAATACAGTCTCCAATTTGACGACCCCTAATGAAACCAAATTGATTAGGAGAGATGATGCGGAAGCAAATTTCTGCGAAGCGATCAGCAATAATCTTAGTAATAACCTTAAACAGGAAATTACCAAGAGCAATCGGGCGAAACTGATCGATCAAGAGAGCATTTGAAGTCTTCGGAATAAGGACCAAGAAATTAGAATTCAAACCCGGAAAAACTTGACCAGTGTGAAAAAATTCCTGCACAGCTAAAACCACATCATGTCCCATAATTTCCCAACAATGAGAATAAAAATTGCCCGAGAAACCATCAGGACCAGGAGCACTCAGGGGGTCCATGGAAAAAACCGTACTCCTCACTTCATCAAAAGAGGGAACCCGGAGAATCGAAGCATTCTCATCAACAGTAACCAATGAAGGCACATGCTCTCTAACCAAAGAGAAGTCTGAACTTTCGTTGCCAGGATCCGAAAAGAGATGTTGATAAAAAGAGGAAACATGCTCACCAATTTCAGTAGGATCATAAGAAATATTCTCACCAATTTGAATAGAGGAAAGGGGCTTATTTCCCCCTCTACGCTTCAGCAGAGAATGAAAAAATTTAGAGTTCCGATCACCCTCAGCAAGCCACCTAACTCTACTTTTCTCTTTCAAAAAAATCTCCTGTTGTTTTAGAACACTATCCAAATCTACAAGAGCGGCAGTCTCAAGACAAAAAAGATCGTCTGAAAAGCCTTCAGAACCAATCCTGCCCCGAATAAGCATCATCTTCTCGTTAGCCTTAGTGACATTCAAGGCAATATCTCCAAACACCTCCCAATTCCACCTTCGCAAAGCCATTTTCAACAGCTTCAATTTCTGAACAATAATCCCAGTACCACTCCCAGTAATAGAGGAAGACCAAACCGAACTAACCAAATTAAGAAAGGAGGGATGAGAAACCCACATACCTTGAAACCTGAAGGGCCGTGGACCCGGTGAAATGCCCGCAGAACAAGAAACCAATAAAGGGTGATGATCTGAATGAGATCTAGGCAAGGTAACACAGGATATCTGTGACCAAGAGGCCAGAAAAGAATGAGAGCATACAGCTCTGTCTAATCGAGAAAGAACCATACCACGCCGACCTCGGCCTATCCGAGTATGAAAAACTCCTTTCGTTTCAATGTCAACAAGATCACAGACCGTTAAAGCAGCATGAAAATCATCACAGGAGATAGTAGAAACGTTACCAGTAGAAACGTTACCAGTAGTCTCGTGAGCACCTAGAACCGAGTTGAAATCCCCAAGCACAAGCCACGGATCATCTGAATCAGCAATGTCCATAAGAGAGTTTCCAAAGAGATCTACGGGTGATGTAGTTCACACTGGCATAAACAAAAGAGATCCGATGGACAATCCCATAAAAATTAGCAGAAACGGTAACATGTTGAGAGTGAGACAGAACAATAGTAGCATCTTGAAAAGCAGTAGACCCAAAAATCCACATACTAGGAGTACCTCTAGCATTAGAACCAATAAAGTGTAACCCCATAGAGCACCAAAAAGTAGAAGAAATTGAATCAAAAGCACACAACGGTTCAGCAATGCAAACAAATTCGGTTTATGTCGAGAACAGAAATCTTTCAAAGTACGTTGGGTATCACTGTTTGCAATACCTTTACAGTTCCAATAAAGGACAATCATTTATGTAATAATTTAGTTTTAGCAGCCCTAGTTTTGGGCGAAACAACACTGGCAACCTGTTTTTTATTTTTCTTACCTTTTTTAGCGGTAACCTCCTTCCAACCCGAATCTTCCAATTGTTCTGCCCAAGAGACTCCACCTTGAATACCTGTGATGTCTAAAGCTGTGGGATGGCTGAAATCTGATTCGGTGCCTTCACTATCAGTGTCAGAACTAACTTCACCCTCAAGAGTGTGCAAAAGTGGCTCGATTATGGGAGGATCCTCCATATGAGCAATAACAGGATCTGTCATGGCATCAGTAACTAAATGATTAGTGTGTGAAAGGTTTGTGGAGTCATTCAAATAAACAGCGCTTTTCAATGTCTCCTCTTGTCTAATGGGAATGATTGGCCTGAGAGAACTAGAAGAGGCAACCGGGTCTAAAGTTGTCTTGTTTGGAGAGATTGCAGCTTCAATCGGATTTAGTTGTAATGGCATCAATACCCGATTTGATAGTCTCAAAGACTCGAGAGGTCGGAACATCTCTTTACTTATGTTTCGGTCTGTACTCTTGTCTAATTCTAGATCTTCCTCTTTCCGGATTTTTGTCTTTTGGCTCGTTGGTGACATTCCCTGTAAAGCGGGCCGCATGGTGACATGAGGCGGCCGAATGACCAATAGAACAACAAACCGAGCAAAAATTTGGAATATTCTCAAAGTAAAGAGTCGGAAACAAACAATCTTCCCCAACCTCTATCATGATGGAATCAGGCAAAGGCTTAGAAAGGTCAACATCAATCAGCATGCGAGCGAAGTGGCCATATCACCCTCTAGAGTAGCTCTGTCAAACTTTAGAGGAATTCCGATCCCACGTGCCATATCTGAAAGAATTTGAGGATGCCAAAACTCCCAAGGTAAATCGTAAAACCGCACCCATATTTGAGCATTAGTCGTGCGCTGTGTGTTTAGATTAAAATTCTGAGTCCATGGTTGCAGCCTTAGAATTCCAGGTTTTAAATGAAGTGATCCGATGCCCCAAACTCGTGTTTTATCTTCCTCAGAATTCAAAAGAATCTGGAAGAATCCCCGTCCAAGAGAGATGAGACGCCACTGAGAATTCAATTTCCAAATAGATTGGAGTTTTTCTTTAAGAGCCAATATCTTCCATGGTTCCTCTCCCTTTGACAAGACAACTCGACCGATAAGAGAGTAACTGCAAAGTTTCAACCGTTCTTCGTAGGCTTTCGGGTTGACTTTGACTGCAACATAATCACCTTTTTTCTTCGAAGCTGAAGTAACTGGAGCAATGGCGGAGGAGATTGCTTGGGCATAAGATTTCATTACTGATTTGTGGTTCGAAAGTCCATCCGTGAGAGGGATTGTTTGGATTGAAGGGGCTCTATCCCGTGGTTCAAGCTCAGGAAATAGATCCGATACCTCCATAGAAGCCATAGGTCTAAATAAACATGAGAGAACGATTAAACAACAATATTATAATCAAGTGTTATGTTGCAAACATCCAAAATTCATCTCAGCAAAAGAAAAGGATAAAAAACAGCAGGTGAGCGAGAGATCAGCAGCGGAAGCGAGACTTGGTGGAGAGGCGGCTGAAATCTGGACGGGATCTGGCCGGACGGACGACTGAAGTGCGACGGGACTGGTGTGAGGTGCGGTCGGTGCGACGGAGCTGGCTGGAGAAGTGCGATCGAGGTCGGAGCAGCGGCGTGACGTGCGGCGAACGGTGCGACGGAACTGACTGGGTGCGAACGAGGTCGGCGACGGAGGTGGAGAGGCTTGGGTGTCGACAGCCAATCAAGATCGGACTGGAACTTGGAAGGTGAAGGACGGCGGCGGCTAGAGGTTCAAGTCAAATACTTCAAGTTCCCGTAATACCCTCCAAACCCTCCACATAATATTTTCAAGAAGCTTATTTTTTTATTTTATTTTATTTTATTTTTTTTTCGAATTCTTCTCTCATGTGTAGCTCTCAAATAGTAGTAATGAAAAAAAATGCACAGTTGAGTCAAAATCATCATGTTTCTCTTTTTCATCTTTCTTTCTCTGTTTCGCAGTGGATCTTGAGACTAGATATTCGTCTTTTTGATATCCACCATAAATTTTAACAAAAGAAAAAAAAAAAAAGTCAGAACTCTATATTTTCATTACTGGTTTTTTATTTATTAAATTACTGCAATTTGAAAGCTACACATGATATAAGATTTCATATGGTTTCTTCATCAATTATAACTCTTGTTTTTTGTTTTTATATCGTTACTGTTATATGTTTCTTTTTATTTAAGCATTTTTTCTTTTGTAAAATAAGAAAAGAAAAGGATAATTCTTTTAATAACAATCCCTAGATTAATCCAATGACTTTCATTAAAAGGTTCTGATCGGAATATATATATATATATATATATATATATATATATATATCAAAATAATAATAAAATTATCTCTACCCACACATGCATGTCTGTATAATTAATTACTTTTGATTTGTGATTTTCCTTGTTTTTGTTTGCATAGATTGCATGGATTAGATGCAGTCAGGGCCGGCCCTGGGCCTGGATTTTAGGGGCAACCGCCCAGGGCCCATTATTTGGAGGGCCAAGTTTTATATAAGTTAGTTATTAGTTAAATGTACATAGGCCCAATAATTTTTTTGTTGACAATTAAAAAGGCCCAGCTTGATGTTGTTTTAATACTAAGTCCAACAATACTTTAAAAAAAATGGCCCAGCTTGATGTTATTTTAATACTAAGTCCAACAACACTTTTAAAAAAGGCCCCAATGTCAATAATTCCAATATCATTACATTTCTTTCGGTCCTTTTTTTTTTTTTTTTTAGGGTAATCAATCCCCCCATCCTCCCCCCCCCCCCCCCCCCCCCCCCCCCCCCCTCTTTTTTTATAGGGTAATATGTATTCAATTATCATCTAGCATTCAGTTCTTATTCCTCCACCAAATGCGTAGCCGCTCATCTCTCTCTCCCTCTGACTCTCTAATCTCTCTAAAGTCTAAAATCGAACAATTTTAGGGTAGTCTATGTTTTTAATTTTGTAAGTAATTAGCAACAATTTTGATGTATAACATAGATATTAATATATTATTCAGAACTTCTACTCACATTTTGTTCGACTTATATGATAAATTTATTTGTTTATATAATAAATGTATTTATCATATGATTTTATTTTATCTTTAATTAAATTATTATTTTCGGACTAAATATATGAAAACATATTATTTATATGTATATATGTTGAAAAAACTACGAAAATGAATAAGGGCCTCATTTTAGAGATTCGCCCCAGGCCTTCAAAAAGTCAGGGCCGGCCCTGGATGCAGTAGTACTAGTATGACAAACTGATCGATACATGCAAAATGAATAACATTTCTGGCTTGAAATTAATGAGATAATATTAATAGTACACCTTATGATCTCCATGATTAAGTAGGTGGTCAATGATAGAAGTGACGTTGTTCATGATTATTCTATCACACCATATCCATGTTTTTATGCAATTTTAATATTTCTTTACATGTTCTATATATTCTTATATTCCACTCCAAGAATTAAATTCCTATCACTCCTCGTTCCTCAAGTTCAAATTCTCTATAACCATTCCATAGAATAAAAAATAAAAAATAAATGAGATTTTGGAGGAAATTAAATATATGTTCATGGATCAGATTTTTTTAGTTAATTACTTCTTTATATTTTCTTTCATGTGCTATGGATGGTGAAAATAATTAGCATTTATGATGAACATATGGATGGTGAAAATAATTAGCATTTATGAACATATGGTGGCTGGCGGTGATGAAATTGAAAGACCGACATTGCTTGAGATTAGGAGCGGCGTTATTATGGATGTTTTCTGTGTAAAGAAACGTTTGATTGCGGATTTAAAAGGTGTAAAAGATCTAGCAGTCAATCTTGGGGCCAAGCTTTCTGGTTATATTATATGAGAAACGGTTAAATATAACCAGCAACTTCATTTTCCTTTATTTTATCGCTAACTAAACGGATTTTATTTCCTAAATCTAACCTTAAGCGTGCACTAAGTATAGAACTCTTGAACAAATATCACACTATAATCTATATTCTTCTAAAAGGAATGGTAACATAGATAAGTTCTCCACTGAAATGGAGGAGGATGAGGCATCTCCATTGAGAGGCTCGGGTTTGAAATCGACTGGCCTCACTGTCTCCAGGAGGAAGGAGGCCAGTGGCAATCGTCTCCAATAATTTTTAGTTGTATGTATCTATAGGTTTTGTGAAAGGCACCGGTAAGATGTCAAGACCCTTTGTTGCTTGTATTTCTATTTATTATACTCATAATCACCTCCCAGTTCGATTGGCGACAACCACTTGTTGCTGAACTTGAGGCTGCTCCAACAGTCAACCAGAGGCAGAACCAAATTTCAAAGAGAGAAGAAGGTGTTAAAGAGAAGGTAACAATTCCTGTACTCGTAAGTATTGATTTTATATTGAAGTTGCTGGTTGTACCTCTAAATCACTAATTGTACTTGTTTTTGTGTAAGAGCAATATTAGGAAAACTTAAAGTCCTGTAGACATGAAGTTTTATTCAATTGAATTTCGAAATCCTGATACTCTATTTCACCAATGACTGGAAAAATAAAATAAGAAGCCTAGCCTGCAACTATGTTTGTGATGATGAGTACTTTATTTATTTTTTAATATGATTTGAAGAATCCTATTGATGATTATAATTAGTTTTGTTCGAAGTTGAATGTGTAGAAAATTTACCCGGATTGTGTTAGAAATCAACATTATAGCCATGATTCAAGGAAGACTTTGACCAAGATGGATTGCAGAATTATTATCATGATTACCTTCCATAAGGAGTTGAGTTGATTTGCTTTGATCACACCATTGACTATTATTTCCTTCTTTATATGTAATTACCATTGACATAGGATCTAGACATTAATTGCCAAGCTATTATATAAATGTATACTCATTGTACCAAATTATTCAATCACCATATTTTCTTATATGATATCAGAGCCAAAATTCTGATCCCCTTCTTTCTTTTTCACCATTAATTTCAATTTTCAACATTTTCAATCTTCACCATGAATAATTCCACAAGAAATCAATCCAATGGAAACTATTCATTGGGCAAGAACAGTCAAAACAAACCAACTTTCATAGCTGCTCTGCACACGAGCCCATCAGCAGTAAGTACATGTGTGAAACTCACACCAGAAGAACATGAACAATTTCGTCATGGTCTCAGCCAGTAAAACTAATCCTTTAGCTAATAGCTTTAAAGGTATTTTATATGGTCTCACTTCTATTTTCAATCCTTCTACATGGATAACTGATTCGGGTGCCACAGATCAATTGGCATCAAATCTAAAATTACTACACACAAAAAAACCAGTTATTTCGACACCAATTAAATTACCAACTAGCCAAAATGCATCTATTACGCATATAGGCCAATCAAGTCCCACCTCCACATTACCCTTGCAAGATGTACTCCTTGCACCATCTTTCCAGTTCAATTTACTATATGTTCATAAACTTACAAAGTCATTAAATTGCTATGTTACTTTCTATCCTGGCTATTGTGTTTTTCAGGACTTAGTTACGAAGAAAAGGATTGGCAAGGGTAGTGAACGTGGTGGTCTTTACTATTTAGATTTTGAAAATGCCCCGATTGTCTCCAACGTGACGTCTTCAAATTTCAATCTTTGGCATTGGCGTTTAGGCCATCCTTCCCTTATAGTTCAATCTCATATTTCTTATATTTCAGATTCTGTTTCATGTTTCAATAAGGATAATTGTTTAATTTGTCCATTAGCAAAACATTCTAGAAGTCATTTTCCTTTAAGTATTATTTCAAGTTCAAAATGTTTTGATCTAATCCACTGTGATGTTTGAGGTCTATACTCCATGCCTTCTTTAAGTGGTGCTAAATATTTCTTAATTATCGTTGATGACTATTCAGGATGTACGTGAACATATTTCATGCATTTTAAATATGAAGCATCAACTTATATAAAACATTTTTTGCCATGATAAAAACACAATTTCATTATTCTATTCTTCAAATTCGCACAGATAATAGGTTGGAATTTCTCAATACTGATCTCTAACAAATTTTTTTCCTCGATGGGGGTATTGCATCAACGCACATGCGTTGGCATGCCATAACAAAATGGCGTTGTCGAGAGAAAGCATCGCCACCTTCTTAATGTGGCATGCTCAATCCGCTTTCAATCTCATCTTCCTTTAAAATTTTGGGGAGAATGCATCTTGACAACCACCTACCTTATTAACCTCTTACCAAGTAAGGTTTTAAAAGGCAAAACACCACATGAAATTTTATTTGGTAAGCATCCCACATATACTCATTTACGAGTCTTCGGTTGTCTTTGTTTTGCAAATAATGTCCTACACAAAGAACACAAATTTGATAAATGGGCAATTCCTGGTATTTTTGTTGGTTACCCACATTGTCAAAAAGAGTACAAAATTTATGATTATGCTTCAAATAAAATACTCATTAGTATAGATGTAAATTTTTTTGAAACTCATTTCCCTTATACCACCATACCAACATCCATTGATACAGCACTCACTTATCCTCAAAATATCCAACCACCACTCATAGATCCTTATGACAGCGACCCCATTCCAAACCCTTTCTTCCGCTGCACCAACAAATGCACCCATTGATACACCTACAAATATTGCCACTTCTGATAATGAAATTCTACCATCCACCCCAGACAGAAATTCCCCCACCACCACTGACACAAACTCTCCACCCAATCCCTCACCCTCAATTTCATCCCTTTCATCCACTTCATTTTCTTCCTCTCATTCTCTACTGGTGTGATGCAATGCATGCTGACGCAATCGAGGTCATCTTCTTCCTCTCATTCTCTGAGGAAGTTTTTGGCCCACGCAATCGAGGACCACCTATCAAGTTACTCGACTACCATTGTTACAACACTCATGCCAGTTCCTCTTCTTATACTCAGGTTTGGAAAGGTACGCGATACCCTTTGTCTCATTATCTCAATTATGACAAGATTTCTACTACTCACAATATTTTTTCAGCATCTATATCTACTGTAGAGGAACCCACTACATATTCACAGACTTCTCTTATTCCCCACTTGTGTGATGCAATGCATGCTGAATTACGGGCTCTTGAAACAATTTCCACATGGTCTCTTGTCCCTCTACCTGCCAACAAATGCCCTATCGATTGTAAATGGGTATATAAGGTCAAATGCAATTATGATGGCACTAATGAGTGTTTCAAGGCATGCCTTATTGCCAAAGGTTATACCCAAATCGAAGGTATTAATTATACAGAAACCTTCTCTCTTGTCGCCAAATTGGTCACGGTTCGAGTTTTACTCACTATTGTAGCTTCCAAAAATTGGCCTCTTCACCAATTAGATGTCAACAATACATTTTTGCATGGTGACTTACATGAAGAAGTATACATGCAGCCTCCACCTGGTTTTGTCCGTAAGGGGAAGAACTTTGTCTACAAATTAAACAAGTCATTATACGGACTCAAGCAGGCTTCCAGGCAATGGTTTGCCAAATTCTCTCATGCCATTATTGTAGCCGGTTATATTCAATCAAAGGCCGACTACTCTTTATTTTACAAACACAAAGCTAAATCTTCTGTGTTTATATTAGTGTATGTTGACGATGTTATAATTACAGGTTTAGATGCATATGAAATTTCAAGACTAAAAAAGTTTCTACTTCAGCGATTCAAGCTCAAAGACTTGGGCAATCTCAAATACTTTCTTGGCATTGAAGTGTCAAGATCATAGAAATGTATTTGTTTAAATCAGCGCAAATATGCACTAGATATTATCAAAGACATAAGGTTATTGGGAGCAAAGCCCAAGTCTGCTCCCATGGAAGAAAATTTGAAACTTAGCAACACTGATGGTGTCTTGCTAAATGATTTGGCCTCATATCGTCGTTTGATTGGAAGATTGATTTATCTAACTGTTACAAAGCCATATATTCTTTTTGGAGTTAACATTCTCAGTCAGTTCATGCATTAGCCGCGTCAACCACATATGAAGGCTATTACACGTATAGTTCATTACTTAAAAGGCTCTCCTGGTCAAGGTATTTTATTATCTTCTCACAATGAATTAAAGTTACAAGTATCCTATGATTCTGACTGGGCAAGTTGCCCAATGACAAGAAGATCAACCATCGGTTATTTTGTATTCCTCGAGACAAGCCTAATATCATGGAAAACAAAAAAAACAACCAACTATGTCTAGGTCTTTCATAGAAGCCGAATATCGGGCTATGATTGTAGCTACTTGTGAGCTGCAATGGTTACGGTATCTTTTACATGATTTTGGGATGCTACACTCCTTTCCTAATATACTTTATTGTGACAACAAAGCTGCTTTATATATTGCAGCAAATCCAGTTTACCACGAACGAACCAAACATATTGAAATTGATTGTCATGTCGTTCGTGAGAAAATTCAAGACGGATTATTGCAAACTGCCTTTGTCTCTTCCAAGGATCAGACCAGAGACATATTTACAAAAGCATTGGGAAATAAAACTTTTTTACGATTACAATCCAAGTTGAACGTTTTAGACATACACGCTCCAACTTGAGAGAGAATGTTAGAAATCAACATTATAGCCATGATTCAAGGAAGACTTTGACCAAGATTGATTGCAGAATTATTATCATGATTATCTTCCATAAGGAGCCGCTTTCTATGAAGACTTTGACCAAGATTAGAATTATTATCATGATTACCTTCCATAAAGAGTTGATTTGCTTTGATTACACCATTGACCATTATTTCCTTCAATCCTTCTTTATATGTAATTACCGTTGACATAAGATCTAGACATTAATTGCCAAGCTATTATATAAATGTATACTCATTGTACAAAGAAAAATACACCAAATTATTCAATCACCATATTTTCTTATAGATTGTCTGTATTATTATATTTTTCTCTTAGCCATGGACATTTTGGCTGAATTTTTCTAATGTAACAGTTGCTAATCATGATGTTATTAGCTAGTAGCTGGCTGGTATCTTTTGGAGATCAATGTAGTTGAAACTTAAAATGTTTGTGGATCATAATCTTCACGCTTACCATTTTTGAGACAAACACCATCATACAGGGTACAAGTCATTAATATATATGGCAGGCTTCAGTACAATTTTTTCCAGCTCTCCTGATATTAGATTACTATGTTATGCTGTCGGTTCTTCATTGTGTGTGTGTGTGTCATTGGCATTTAAAGGATTTCATAAGAGGTTACCAACTCTTGCCGATGATTACTTTTTTGAACTTTAAACCTTTGTGCGATATATTAAGATTGGATTATAACTGTTAATATAGGAGCTTTCGAATTTGGTTATTTTATTTTTGTTATCTTTCTTTTGTGCACCCAGATTCTGACTGATTCTGGTGACAGCTTTGGTTGCTCCTCCACAAGATTCACCATTTTTAGATTAATTTTCGGTCTTATCGGCTTCTTTTCGGCCCATTTTTTGTTATTAAATAGAAATAAATAAAATAAACTAATAGTTAAAAGGGTATTTGTGTTTTGTTACACATTTTCAGATGTCTGTATATATTCAGACATCACAATATTCATAAACCCAAGTCTAGCTAAACAAATTGTTTGGAAGCACGACTGGCCCATCATCTTTAGAGTAGTCTATTTTTTTTTATTAAGGTTGTTGGGGATTGGAATTAACCCCATCCCAACATTTTATTAAAGAAAAAGAAAGAGAACAAAAAAGAAAAAGCAACAGAAGAAGAGAACAAATCAACAGAACCTAAAAGAAGGTCTGCGACAAAAATCATTGAAAATAAAGGAATTGCAAAAGTTCGGAGCGGTCCACCACCATGTAGGAGAGACGATACTGGGGCTTCTAGAAGCTAAACTATATGCAACTTGGTTACCTTCCCGATAAATATGAGTGACAGCAAAATCCATTTGAGAGATTAAGCTCAAACACCTATCCCAAGCTGGACGCTAACGCCAAGGAACCTTACGAGATCTAGAACGAAAGATATCCACTACAAAAGTCGAGTCGCTCTCCGACCATAACCGACGCCAGCCAAAAGTCCAAGCATAATCAATAGCATGGACGGTAGCGGCCAATTCAACCTCAAAAGCAAAGCAGACACCAAGAGGAATAGCAAAGCAACCTTTAACGAAACCCCTGCAAGTACGAAAAACCCCTGCACAACCAGCAAGACCAGGACTACCAAAAGCAACCCCATCCGTGTTAACCTTAAGACAACCTGACGGTGGAGGGCGCCAATTAACCTCTAAAATGCGAGGAGCCTTGGGAGGACGACCAGAGACATGAAGCCGTTGAAAAGTCTGAAGTTCATCCACTGAGTTCTTCATAGTACCAGACTGAAGGGAGTTTGCCTCACGAATGGAACGCCAGATCAAGGAAAGAGCATCAGTAAAAGCAGGCTTGCCACCCTCAAATGTAGCTTGATTCCGAAGGAACCACACCACCCAGAAAACCGTGATGATAGAAGCCCGCCAGAAAGCTTTCAGCTGAGTGCTAAAGACAACCCTTATCGCCTCCTGCCAAAGGTCCAAACAAGTACCATCCAACTTAAGCTTATGACCAAAAGTAGAGGATATAGCATCCCCAACCCACGAACAAAAGAACAATCAAGAAACAGATGCCTTAAGTCTTCCTCTGCAGCACAACAAAAACGACATCGAGATGGGAAAATATAACCTCTAGTTCGCAAAGCAATATCCGTAGGAATCTTACCATGAAACAAGTGCCAAACTAGGACAGAGCGAGAAGGAGGAATAAAAGACGCCCAAATCTGCTTACCCCAAAAAACAGAACTTCTAACCTTAGAAAGAGAATCATAAGCAGATTTACAAGAAACAATACCATCCAGGGAGCAAGTCTAGACTAACGAGTCAGGGTCAGTGCTTACCACCACCTTCTCAATCTCAGAAGCAACCTCCGGGTGAGAAGCGAGAAAAGAAGCAGGAATATCCCAACCTGTAGCATCAGAATAAATATCACCCACAACAGAATCCAAAGGAGGATGTAACGATGACCTATCCTCAACCAGGTCAATCAGTGGATCTCCCAACCAGTTATCCGTCCAAAAACGAACCTTAGAGTGACGACCAACCAACCACCTAGACTCAAGCATCAGGGGAGTATAATGCAATTTTAGCCCCGGCCAAACAGAAGAAACAACGTACCATGTTCTAGGTCTGTGATCCTGGGTGAAAAAACGAGCCCGAAGATAGGTGAAAACGAAGGACTCTTCAGTCAACATCCTCCATGTGAACTTTTTAAGCATGGCTTTGTTAAGAATACCAAGGTCTTTAACACCAAGACCACCATTATCCTTGGGCCTGCAACAAGACTTCCAAGCAACTTGGACAAGTTTACGACCATCGATTGAACCGGTCCAAAAAAAATTCCGAATAGCAGTATTTAAGTCTTTTAAAAGAGACGACGGCCAGCGATAAACTTGAAAAGAATGCAGGAAGGAACCCATAATCACAGAATTAATAAGACATAACCTGACTGCCATTGAAAGAGAGAAACCCTTTCACGATTCCAATTTACTTTTAATATTATCAGCCCATGGGATTAGCCATCGACGTTTAGGCGCTCCAATGAAAAGAGGGACCCCTAGATTAGTCATTGAATCACCACCCTTATGCATCCCAGACATTGAGAGAAAATTAGTAATTCGAGGCCCAGAGATGCCTCTACCAAAGAAGATGGAAGATTTTTTCAAATTAACTTGTTGACCTGAGAGAGAACCATAGACCGCAAAAACATCTAAAATCACACGTAAATTCTAAGGAAAGGCCCGACAAAAGAGGATAACATCATCAGCATAGAGAAAATGCGAAGGGGCACGCGTTCCAACCGGAGAAGAGATAAAAGTCATAGATCTCGAGTCTACTAGAAGAGTAAGATATCTGCTCAAAAAATCTTCAGCCAAACAAAAAAGTAAGGGGGAGAATATCACCTTGTCGCACACCACACGAACAGGGGAAATAGCCCCGAGGGGAACCATTAATAAGAATCAAGATCCTAGCAGAATCAAAAATTGCCGCAACCCAACCAATAAAACTTTCAGAGAAGCCAAAACATCGAAGGACTTCTAAGAGAAAGGGCCAACTAATGGAATCAAAAGCCTTACGAATGTCTATTTTTAAAGCCAAATGCCCACCGCAACTACCATTACTCAACACATTAAAACATTCAGAAGCACCAGCAATACAGTCTCCAATTTGAAGACCCCTAATGAAACCAAATTGATTTGGGGAGATAATACGAGAGCAAATTTCGGCCAAACGGTCAGCAATAATCTTAGTGATAACCTTAAACAGGAAATTACCAAGAGCAATCGGGCGAAACTGATCTACCAGTAGAGCGTTCAGAGTCTTCGGAATAAGGACTAAGAAATTAGAATTCAAACCTGGAAAAACTCGACCAGTATGAAAAAATTCCTACACAGCTAAAACCACATCAGGTCCCACAATATCCCAACAATGAGAATAAAAACTACCCGAGAAACCATCAAGACTATGAGCACTCAGAGGATCCATGGTAAAAACCGTACTCCGCACTTCATCAAAAGAGGAAACCCGGAGAATCTAGGCGTTCTCATCAGCAGTAACTAGTGAAGGCACATGCTCTCGAATTATAGAGAAGTAAGAACTAGTGTTTCTAGGATCTGAAAAGAGATGCTGATAAAATAAGGAAACATGCTCACTAATTTCAACTGGATCATGAGAAATATTCTTACCAATTTGAATAGAGGAAAGAGACTTTTTCCCCCCTTTACGCTTCAGAAGTGAATGAAAAAAATTAAAATTTCGATCACCCTCAGTAAGCCACCTGACTCTACTTTTTTCTTTCAGAAAAATCTCCTGTTGTTTTAAAACACTGTCCAAATCTGCAAGTGCAGCAATCTCAAGACGAAAAAGATCATCTGAAAAACCTTCAGAACCAATCCTGCCCTAGATAAGCATCACTTTATCATTAGCATTAGTGACATTCAATGCAATATCTCCAAACACCTCCCAATTCCACCGCCACAAGGCTTTTTTTAATAGTTTCAGCTTCTGAATAACAACCCCAGTACCACTCCTAGAAATAGTGGATGACCAAACCGATCGAACCAAATTAAGAAAGGAGGGATGAGAAACCCACATACCTTGAAACCTAAAAGGCCGTGGACCCGGCGAAACACCCATAGAACAAGAAACCAATAAAGGGTGATGATCCGAATGAGATCTAGGCAAGGTAACACAAGCTATCTGTGACAAGGCATCCGGAAAAGAATGAGAACATACAGCTCTGTCTAATCAAGAAAGAACCATACCACGCCTACCTCGGCCAATCCGAGTATGAAAAACTCCTTTCGTTTCAATGTCAACAAGATCACAGACTGTTAAAGCAGCACGGAAATCATCACAAGAGAGATTAGAAATATTACCAGTGGTCTCATGAGCACCTAGAACCGAGTTGAAATCCCCAAGCATAAGCCATGGATCATCTGAACCAGCAATGTCCATAAGAGAGCTCCAAAGAGATCTACGGGTGATGTAGTTCACACTAGCATAAATGAAAGAGATCCGGTGGACAATCCCACACAAATTAGTAGAAACAGTAACATGTTGAGAATGAGACAGAACAATAGTAGCATCCTGAAAAGCGGTAGACCCTAAAATCCATATACTAGGAGTACCTCTAGCATTAGCACCAATAAAGTGTAACCCCATAGAGTGCCAAAAAGTAGGAGCAATCGAATCAAAAGCACACAATGGCTCAGCAATGCAAACAAAAATCGGTCTATGACGAGAACAAAAATCTTTCAAAGTACGTTGGGTATCACTGTTTGCAATACCTCTACAGTTCCAATAAAGGACAATAATTTATGTAACAACTTATTTTTAGCAGCCCTAGTTTTGGGCGAAACAACACTGGTAACCTGCTTTTTATTTTTCTTACTTTTTTTAGCAGTAACCTCCTTCCAACCTGAATCTTCCAATTGATCGTGAATACCTGTAGTGTCTAAATTTGTGGGATGGCTGAAGTCTGATTTGGTGCCTTCACTATCAATGTCAGAATTAACTTCACTCTCAAGAGTGTGTAAATGTGGCCCTACCATGGGAGGGTCTATCAAATGCTCCATATGAGCAATAACAGGATTTGTCATGACATCAACATCAACATCAACATGCTCAGTGTATAATGGGTCTATGGAATCATTCAAATAAACAACGTTTTTCAATACCTCTCCTTGTCCAGTAGGAATGATTGGCCTGAGTGAACTAGATGCAGCAGCCGGGTCTAAAGTTGTCTTGGTTGGAAGAGAGGCTACCTCTCCTTGTCCAGTAGGAATGATTGGCCTGAGTGAACTAGAAGAGACAGCCGGGTCCAAAGTTGTCTTGTTTGGAAGAGAGGCTGCAGCTACATCAAGCTTAGTCGCAATGGCATCAGTACCCGACTTGATAGTCTCAAAGACTCGAGAGGTCGAAACATCTCTTGACTTATGTTTCGGTCTGTACTCTTGTCGAGTTCTGGATCTTCCTCTTTTCGGATTCTTGTCTTTTGGCTCTATGGTCACCTTCCTTGTAAAACGAGCAGCATGGTGACAAGAGGCAGTCGTATGACCAATAGAGCAACAAACCGAGTAGAAACTTGGAACATTCTCAAAGTAAAGAGTTGGAAACAAACAATCTTCCCCAACCTCTATCATGATGGAATCAGGCAAAGGCTTAAAGAGGTCAACATCAATCAGCATGCGAGCAAAGTGACCATAATCACCCTCTAAGGTAGCTCTATCAAACTTTAGAGGGATTCCGATTCCACGTGCCATGTCAGAAAGGATTTGTGGGTGCCAAAACTCCCAAGGTAAATCATAAAACCGCACCCATATTTGAGCATTTGTCGTGCGTTGTGTGTTTAGATTAAAATTTTGAGTATATGGCAGAAGCCTTAGAATTCCCGGTTTCAAATGAAGTGATCTGATGCCCTAAACTTGTGCTTTATCTTCCTCAGAATTCAAAAGAATCTGATAAAATCCCCGTCCAAGAGAGATGAGACGCCATTGAGAATTCAATTTCCTAATAGATTGAAGTTTTTCTTTAAGAGCCAATATTTTCCATGGTTCCTCTCCTTTTGACAAGACAACTCGACCGATAAGAGAGTAACTGCAAAGTTTCAACCGTTCTTCGTAAGCTTTTGGGTTGACTTTGACTGCAACATAATCACCTTTTTTTCTTTGGAGCCGAAGAAACCGGAGCAATGACGGAGGAAATTGCTTGTGCATAAGATTTCATTACTGGTTCGGGTTTCGAAATTCCATCCATGTGAGAGTCTATTTGGATTGAAGGGGCTCTAGCCTGCAGTTCAAGCTCTGGAAAGAGATCTGATAATTCCATAGATACCATTGGTCTAAACAAACATGAGATAATGACTAAACAACAAAATTAATTTTTAATGTAGAAATTCGGTGACAGCAAAAGAATCTGCAGATGAACGGACGCGTTGAGCTGTAGGCACGAGAGCAAGGAGGCGGGAGGTGAGGTGATTGAACGAAGGAGATCTGGCCGGACGAGTTGGCCGAACGAGATCAGGCGGTCGGGAAACCGCCCACACAACGCACAATGACCTCAGCGAGTGCGACAGCAGGTGAATCAGCGACGGAACTGGCGAAGTGCGATGGCTGTGGGTCGAGGTCAGCGACGGGGTTGAAGAGGACGACGGCGACTGGCTGGTCGAGGACAGCGACGGGGTTGAAGAGGTCGGTGGCAATGATCTTGGATGGAGAGAGACTGTATCAGCGGCGGCTAGGGATTGAACTAAACTAGTTAATTTCAAAAAAAAAAAAAATTAAATTCCCGTTTTACCCTTGAGGTCAGAGCGTTTTTTCATCGTCATACCTTAGAGTAGTCTATAATTACACACCAATCTAGTCAATAAAGAACTTTAAAAAATAATTAAAAAATGTCAGGCTACCTAGGAATTTTGGTCGAATAATTACGGACCGGAAGATTACATATCTATTTATTTACTCATTAATATTATAAACAATAAATACGATCATCTAGAAAATATGATGTGAACAGTTGAACTAGCTAGTCATCTCTATAATTACATACCAAACCCATCACTAGAACCAACAACCAAAAAACAAAAAAAACAAAAAAACTGAGGACAAGAAGAAGTAACACATATTTATTTGGTGAATATATAAGGTACATGAACACAAAGGACATGATGGATTACCTAAATATTTTGTAAGAATAATTGAGGACAAGAAGAAGGAAGTAAGGAACATATATTTGTTTATTTATACACAAATATTATAAATGCAATCATCTTTAAACATTACTTAAAAGAGAAATTTAAGTAATGTAGTGGTGGGTGGTGTCAATCACTTCAATTTTAACTCATTGTATCAAACATTTATATGGTTACGGGTGGTGGGGATGTTAAAATGGAACATATTCAATGTAACGTATGTTCGTAAAAAAATTGAATATATTATGACATTGACACGATTGTTTGTATTGATGTAAGTTAGTTGATTAATTATAACTTGTAAAAAAACAAAACTACTCGTCAACTCACTTAATGTTTTTGTGTTTTCGGATCCGATCTAAGACTGTTATTTCAAATATGTTTTGGTACCATATTAATAATTATTTTTTATTTTTTATTTTATTTTAAGGTTTATTAATAATGTGGTGTACATCTATTCTTCTACGATTGTGTTGGCGAGGAAGTCCGGACATAGAGGGGAGCCCAGTGAGGCAACCACATACGCCTCCAATTCTAAAGGGCTTCCAAATTGTAGTTTAAAAAAAAATGATTTCGAAATATGGTCTATATAAGATTTTAAACAAAACATTCACATAAATGACTTTAAAAATAGTCCACTATGAACATATATATATATATATATATATATATATATATATATATATTTTTTAAAAGGGCCTACCATTGGAAACTCATTTATCATTCTTACAACAACAACATTGGATCAAGGGTGGTGGTGAGTTGAATCCTAGCAATACTTGTGTTTGTCACAAATAATCCTCTTTATATCTCTTTCAAAAAATAAAAATAAAAAATAAAAAATAAAAAAAAACCTGGTCTCTTCAGGCATAGAATAAAAATTGAAAATCAAATTAGGATTTTTTAAAACTCTCTTGATACGAAAATTCTAAAGTCGTTGTTTCGAAGGTAATTAAATCAATACACTTTTTTTTTTTTTTTTCGGAAACCCTTTTTTTTTTTTTTTTTTTTAAATGTAAGCTTATTTAGTACCTTTGATGCTAAAAATGTGAGACGAGTAAGGTTTAAATGAAATATTCTTTTATGCAATTATAAAAAATTTATTTAAGTAACTTTTTATTTGCTTTTTTGTTGTGTTATAGTCTTAAGTTTGAATTATTATATTTATTTTTACAAATATTTATTAGAGAAAAAAAATAATCAAGTAAACATACATAGAGTATCGAGGCCCTAATTTTCTATAGTTCACCTTGGACCCTGAAAATCTCAAGACCAGCCCTGTTGGCGGGGTTCGAATCCTACCCTAAGTATTTACAATCATTATGTGTGCATGAATTGATATCTCTCGGTGTTTTGGTTGCAAATGTTATTCTGGACAGGACCCAACAGATCCCTAT
Organism: Acer saccharum; assembly: GCA_030490815.1. NCBI lineage: Eukaryota > Viridiplantae > Streptophyta > Magnoliopsida > Sapindales > Sapindaceae > Acer > Acer saccharum. Next base: position 43,395,755 of record CM059868.1, on the reverse strand, counting down.
CATGATGGATGCTGGATTTCAAAAATGAAAAATAATAATAAAAGTGTTTAAGCTCTTACAATTTGTAGTTCTAGTTGGGATGATTAATTAATTATCAAAATATAATTATGAAACCAGTATGGAAGGTAAATTTTTAGAGTAATGCTAGACTATCAAAAAAATTTATTCAAATTCATTCTCAAATGATGTGATATGTGAGGTCTCTAAATCGAATCACTAACTATATAATATCATGATTAACATGAAATTAACAATCCACATATCATATCATTTTAGTTTGAATTTGGACAAATTTTGTGGACATCATGACTTTATTGTGAAATAGCTGACTATTGAGCAGTATATAATATAGATCTAAATCCTCTCCTCACCAACAAATCAATGGTCTGGATTATTTCTATTAATTTTAATATTTTTACTTTACCACAAGATAGAATTATTCAATACCATTGATTTAGGTTATGACAAGGTGAGACGAGGAAGCCGGGGATCCAAATCCATATAATATATATGTTCATCCCAATAAAAACTTGATGGTTGAAAACTTTAATTGAAATGAACGTAGATCGATTTGTTGGTGTAAAAAAGCAACCACGTACGTACCTGAAAGCCTTTTACCCAAGTATTCATTTTCCTCTAGTTTTAATTGTTAAACCAACAGTGGATGCCAATTGATGAGCCATTCATTGTACAAGCAACTTCTACCTTTTCAAATAAAGTAATGTTAGATTTTCCAAATGTTTTGTATAAATTCCTTTTCAAATGATATGTTGAAATAATTATATGTTTGTTTTTAAAATCTAATACCCGAGTCAGAGGGCTATCGCCTGTCAGTACGTACCAATGTACCATTAACACTACAACAAACCCGTATGTTTATTGGAGATGATCTGATGGATAAAGTGTTAGGTTTTTTATTTTTATTTTTATTTTTTTATATTTTAATATTATAATAATTCGGGGTTTTATGGGAAAGGGGGAAGAAACTCAAACCTACAACCTTGTGGTATGGGTGTGAGGACTAACCTCATCTTGTCAAATAATGTGTTAGTTACATGTAGGGATGAGTGGATGACAATGTATCGGATTCGGTATGGATACCCCAATATCCATCCCTATATCCATTTGAGATATATATCTCCATCCCCACATCTATCCCCATTTCTAAATGAGCGGGGTAAATTCAGATAATCCGCTAATTAAGAAAGAGATATCCATCCCAGCTACGTTTATATCCGTATCTGATTAATTTTTTTTAAAATTTTTATATTTTTATAAGAGAAAAATGTAACTAACATATGTAATGGTACATTTTATCCTATTTAAAGAGAAACAAATACATCCAATAAAATTCAAAAATAAAAATTAATAAAAATTTATATAATTAGAATTAATAATCACATAATAAATTTTTATATTTTTAAAATATTAAAATCTATAATGGATCCGGATGGAAATGGATATCCATAGACGATATCCATCCCCATCCCCAAAAATAAAATGGATATTAGGATGATATCCATCCCCGCTCCGTCCCCGAAATAATAGTATCCATCCTCATTTTAAATGGAGCGGATTCTTACGGATATCCGTATCTATGGATAATTTTACCATCCCCAAACTTACATGTCATGACATGATATATATCATTTGGACAAAATTTGGGTGTATTACTCTTTCAAAATGCCCGCTTGGTAGGTTCATTACTCTCGTAATAAATGACATATATCTACATCATTGATTCAGGTTTATAAACACAGATAATAAATTCATTTTTTTTAATGAAAAAATAAATTCATTTCTAAGGAAAGGGAAGAAATGTTTTTGAAGATTTATTATTAAACATTGTTTCATTGAATTAAACATTCAGATTCTCACATTCGTACCAAGGATTCGAGTCACATCCCTCTTCAACACCAAAATCGTAATACTTAAAAAATAAATGTTTGTATGACTACACTACCGGATGACTTAACACGATACCCTTTACACTTTGCAAGTGGTATATTTAAAAAAAAAATTAATGTTATTGAAAAATTTGTAATGCGTGCTCTTTTTCTAAATTATTATTCTGATTTTGATTTTGAAAAGAATTCTAGGGTTTCCCTTGAAGTGGGTGTTGTGAGTAATTTTGTCTTTGTAAATGTATAAAACGTCTACCGTTTTGCAAGAAGACATGAATAATGCCAGTTTCATTGTGAATTTGTGAAGATAGAAAAATACTTTTAACCATTTTGATTTTTGATTTCGATGAAGATAAATATTGACCAATTTAAAAGTGTGAAATGACTATATTGTCCCTAATTTAATTCCTCTATCGATTATTACTATATTATTTATTTAAATAATAACAGTATTTTTTTTTTATTAAATTAGATATGAAAAAAATATATAATAAGATAAGATTAGTCCACTAATAAAGCCCCTCACACCCACACCACGAGGTTGTGTATTCAAGTCTATCCACCCCTCCCCCATATAACCCACTTCTCACCGGATGACATTAATTTGTAAGTTGATATGCCTAAATGTGTATAGATAGATAGATACATACATACATGTACAAAAATATATATGGATAATTATCCATTATACAGGTGATCACATTGAAAGATCCTTTTCTAGTACCTACCAAAACTAAATGCACTCTTAGAAGTACCTCAAAACGGCATCCTTCTTCAAAAAGAAAATAATAATAATAATAAATCAAAACATCTATTCAGGTTTATCATCATAATGGTATTGCCGTAAACTGTACACTACCCATATAATCCTGCATTAAAATCCTCTGATTTATTTATTTCCAGTCATCGATCTCTCTACCTGCAACCTTTTGATTTTTTATCTTTTCATTAAAAACACTACCGGACAGATTACATTATTTCCAGTCATCTCTTTCATATTTCAATCCCGTGCGCTCAACTACTAGGTTTCTTTATTACTACAAATAATGTGATTCTTCATATTTCATTAATCATTTGGCCCCACGTACATTTTCCTAATTACATTATCATTTTCTTAGAAGTACAATATATCTCAACCATTGAATGAGAATGTCTACATCATACGGTTGGGCTTGATGTTGCATATGATAATGGGCAAAAACTGAATTGAAGATATGTAGGAAATTAGGAAAGTTGTTAGTTATATATATATATATATACAGATTTTCTATTATCATTTCGTCCTGACAATAAATATGTCAGGACGAAAAATGTGGATCACTGGATTTACATACTTTGACTCAAAGTGTATACACTTGTCAAAACTTCTCCATAATTTGTGGAACACATTCTTCGTCCTGATATATTTATTGTCTGGACGAACTGACAATAGAAAGACCGTATGTATATATATATATATGTATATATACAGTCTTTATATTATCAGTTCGAACTGACAAAAGTTATATCAGTTCCTTATATATGGGTCATTGGATTTAAATACTTTGACTGACAAGTGCATACAGCCAAGTCAAAGTATTTAAATCCAATTACCCACATGCAAGGAACTGATATAATTTTTGTCAATTCGAACTGATAATAGAATTTCTGTATATATATATATAGTTGTAGTGTTTAGACAAAAACTGATATACTGTGATTCTCTAGGATAGTGTGATGAAATTCATTGATTTTAATGAATTTTGATTTGATTATTTATTTATTTAGTTATTTATTTATTTTTATGGATGATAAGTTTAATTAAATCTATTTGTGAAATAAATTAATTTGAAAATTTTGTACAAAGGTAAAAAATATATAAAATGGAAAAAAAAAATACGAGAGATGCACTACCACCTGAGAGATGCGCTAAAATGGAAAAAATATATTTATAAGCTTTAATTAAGGTGGTTGGATCTCTGAACAAAACATGCACCACCATCTGTCTCTGTTGCATATCCAAACTCTGTTGCATATCCAAAAAAAAAAAAAAAAAAAAAAAAAAAAAAGTGGTTGGATTTCAGTTTCCTAAATAGAGGTGGTCATTAATTTCATTAATGTTTTTTTTTTTTTTTTTTTCTCTTTCTTTTTTTCTTTAATAAAATGTTGGGGTGGGATTGGGGTTGGGGTTAATTCCTATCATCAACAACCTTATATAAAAAAATAGGATGTATGGTCTAAAAAAATGATATGCGACCAAAGACAATTAACCACCACCTCCCATATTGACCTTTTAATAATTTAATCTATTACTTTTTGCCATGCATTAGGTTCTCCATTAAGAACATTTAATCACCTTCCAACAAAAATTATAATGACAAAACACAAACCCCCAAAATATGATGATGATAAATTAGGGTTTTTGAGTGGGTGTTACACCCACTACCTGAACTATTTATACCCCATTTTTTAAATTATTTAGTATTCTTTTTTTTTTTTCCTTTATCAAATTACTTAAAGAGATATACAAATTTTATTAAAAAATAATTTACAAAGTAAAACTAATAAAACCCCACTTTCCTTTTTTCAAAACCCTAATGACATAAATTATTTCAAATCGTTGAATGTTTACTATTTTTGTTTATATTTTCATTCAGATCTCGATCTCATGTTTCTCATGTTTAGTATTTATTGATTTTATTGTTTCATATGTTTTTTTTTTTTTTTCCAGATTGATCCATGTTTGCTATTTTTTTTTCTCTCGGTTTATTTTCTTTCAGGTCTTCCGGGCATTTTATGATTGTATCAATTTTTTTGTAGATTTTATGTTGGATCTTTCAAAGTTAGTGTAATGTTATTTACCAAAAAAAAAAAAAAACAATGAAATCATACCAAGAAAACCTAATCATCGGACGATTAATATCACACTCGCAATCTACCACCAACAATCCAATCAACTACAGAACAAAAAAAAAAAATCGCATATAATAAGGATGGTTTCACCATGAAATAAGAGGAAAAAACAAGTTCTGCGAATGGATGTGAGAAAACTGTATATAAAGATTAGAGATGAAGTGTATTTTTATTTTTTTGAAAAAGATATAGGGCGTATTAAGTTTGAAAAATATATAAAAGGGTAATCCTAGAAATAAATAAATAAAAATTAATAAAATAATTTAATTTTATATAACTAAATCAAAATTTTAAAAAGTGTTGTATAAATAGTTCAGTAGTAGGGGTGCCAATAGTACCACTCGTTTATCTATGTTTAAAGCAATGACTATTTGAGTACCTCCTTCTAATATTATTTGAGCACTCAAACCAAATAACATATATATTTTTCTTGAAATATTACATAAATTGGGGTTTTGAGGAGAAGAACACAACTCGAACCCACGACATTATAATGGTATAGTTGTGAGGCACATACCACTAAATCAACATCATCGTGTCCAAATAATATTAATTCAAGCAAATTAAAATAATTTTTAAATTGTTTGTTTTGCCTAAGGATTTGAATAAAAAGTAAAAAAATAAACTGCTAAATTTTATTTAATTAACTTAATCTTTTTTTTTTTTTTTTTTGTTGATAATATCTACCTCACGAGCACATCTTGGGTAATCTTTTTTTGTCACTCAAATACTCGATCAATAAATTTCAAGGCACCAAGTCACACTCTTCTACCTATTCTAGCTATCATTCAATTCAATTCAACTTGTCTTTCTCTTACCATCCACTCCTACCCATAATTAACTAACAATTAAAACCCCTCCTCTCTCTCTTACAAGATCACTATATAAAATCCCTAACATCTCCACAATCTTCATTTAGCAAATCCCATACAAAAAAATTTCAATTTCTAGCTTTGACCACTTTAGGTAAACTTTCCTTGATTACATATCTCTTCATGATATATGTTTGTTTCATTTCTTTTTGTTCAGTTCACTGTTCCATTGATTTTTTTTTAATGTTTATCTTATGATTATATATTTCATATGATCGTCACAGGTGTCATATATACTTACTTGTAGGAAGCGCAAGGAAGTTGAATTTCATTTTTTTTTTTTTTAAACAGAAAATCATCCATCATGAGTCGAAGAAGTAACAGTCCAAAGCTTGAATTGAAGCTGAACCTATCACCTCCTAGGAATAGAGACCAGCAGCAAGTAATTCAATCACCGAACGGATCGGTTTCATCATGGGAAATGTCACCGGAGGGTTCTTGCGTGTCATCTGAGCCGGAAGACACGACCATGCACTATGCAAGCAGCCCAGACACGGCAACTTCAATGGTGTTGGCGGGTTGTCCTCGATGCCTTATGTATGTCATGTTGTCTGATGTCGATCCAAAATGTCCCAAATGCAAGAGCAACGTTTTGCTTGATTTTCCCAATGAAGACAATAATCCAAAGAAGACTAGAAACTGAGCAAGATCACAATCAAGGGTTTGCCTTCTTAATGGAGCATGATGCACTAGGACTTTGTCAATTTTTCTTCTTCTTCTTGATGTATTTTCCTTTTGTGTTGGAATTTTGAGGTTTTATTCGAACCCTTTGTTTTTCTATACGTTGTTGGTTCAGGATAGTTTGGTTGCCTATAAAACAGAAGAAAGAAATTGACTACGTGTTCACACAGATTTAGGGTTATTTCAGAGGTCATTAATTTTTTAACTTTTAATATTTTCTTTGCATCTGTCTTTTTGCAACCAAACACAATCCGATTTTACCTTTTCCATTTTAGTTTTTCCAAATTTAATACCTTAACTCTGTTCCTTAACTGCTTTTTTTTTTCACTTTTTTTTTTTTTGAAAGAAAAAGACTATATTCATAAACCTGGAAAGATACAATAGGGAGTGACATCCCACCAAAACAACTCTTCACAAGAAGAGAAAGCCAAAGTGGCCAGGGCATGAGCCAAACTATTAGAAGACCTAGGAATAGCATGGCAGAGACAGCCCCCCACCTCTAAACACAAGGCCTCTAAATACAAGGCTTTAATATCTGAAATAAGAAACATATCATCACCTAAAAATGAAAGCTTAGAGTTCAACAAAGATGCAACAGAAACAGCATCCACTTCAGCAATATTAATAATCAAGTTGTGATGCTTTGCCAGGAGGAGACCTTCACGAAGAGCAAGAAGTTCAGCCATCTCAACTGAAAAGTTGCCTAGCATAGTTTCTGCATAAGTAATGCGAGACATACCATTTTTTATATTCTAATTTCTAATTACGTGCCCAACCAATGATGTGTCAATCGGTAAATGAATATATATTAATGATAATTTATCCCACTAACCAAATAAATAAATATATATATATATATATATGGTCTCGTTTTGGTCGGTGTGCACTGATATAACTACATCAGTACCATTGCATATGGACCATTGATTATAGAGAAGTTTTGACAAGTGCACACTTTGAGTCAAAGTATGTAAATCTAATGATCCACATCCAACGCACTAATGAAGTTATATCAGTGTGGCATTGACTTGAACATTTATATATATATATATATATATATACAGTCTTTCTATTATCAGTTCGAACTGACAAAAGTTATATCAGTTCCTTGCATGCGGACCACTGGATTTAAATACTTTGACTGACAAATACATACAGCCAAGTCAAAGTATTTAAATCCAGTGGCCCACATGCAAAGAACTGATATAACTTTTGTCAGTTCGAACTGATAATAGAATTTCTATATATATATATATATGTATATATATATACGGAAATTATCCTATCAGTGCACACTGATAGAATTATATAAGAATATTGAATGTGAGTCACTCGTTTTACATACTTTGACTTGGTATGTATGCACTTGTCAAATCACTGTTATAAATGAGTGGCTCACATTCAATATCCTGATAAAGTTATATCAGAATGCATTGATAGGAACGGGACCATATATATATATATATATATATATATATATATATGGGGCAGGACCCATTGCCTCAATTTTTGACACATTTTCTTACACAATTTTTGAACCTTTAGATTAGAGTGAATTAAAGGGTTGAGATTAATTATTGAATAGCTCAAGAAGTACACAATCCCATCCCAACAAAACTCTACCTCTCCTATTTATTTTTCGATTTCTCTCTCTTGTTGACTTTCACAATTTATCTCCCATTTTTTCATCTTTTCTCTTCGTCCCTTTATATAAAATCTCCAACTGTTTCATTGTAAACTAAAATCTTTATTTCAATTTATCTTTTATTTTTAAAATTATAATTTTCTTTTTTCTTTTAACATAATCTACTCTCAATTTGGTAAAGTATTTGCAGAAAGTAAAATGAGAGATAACACTAACAAGCATCATCTGCATCACCATTATCAATAAAATTGAAAAATTCTAACAAGAAAAAAGTTCTTCCTTCTCTTTGTTTTACATATATTAGGGTTTTATTTTGACAAGGTATGTATAGGTTTAGTAGAGCAAATTAAAAAATTCTTTTACTGGGCTCACCTTCGTTTTGCATCCTTCCAAAAATATTCAGAAACAAAAAAAAAAAAAAAAAAAAGTGGCTGAATGTTTTTTTTTTCAGAACAGAGAAAGAGGTGAGTAAGAAAGTTGTGTGAAATGTTTTTAGAACAGAGAAGAGGAAAATTACGAAAAGAAAAGATGGAAAGAGGAGAGAGGAGAGAGAAATTGTGAAAGTTGCCACTTACTAGGAGAGATAGAGTTATGGCGGGATAGGATTGTGTACTTCATGGGCTATTAAATAATTAATCTCAACCTTTAGATTCACCGTAAAAACTAAAAAATCGTGTAAGAAAATGTGTCAAAAATTGGGACCATGGATCCTGCCCCTATATATATATCATGTCATCATTATTTAAGTGATACATCCATCTAAGAAAATTAAGGTTCCATCAAAAAAAGAAATAGAAAATTAAGGTTTGGTATTCCAAATTTGTATTCTAACGATTGTATTCACAATAGGTATTCATTTAATTGACAAATGTAATGATATTATAATTGATGTGAATATATACAAGTTTCTCACTCATACTTTATCTTCATATACAAATTTAAAGTCATATAAAGTCTGCATCACAAAAAAATATATATAAATAAATAAATAAATATAAATTGATCATATTGTGATGTCTAAGACTAAGACGGTTTAATATATAAAAAATCTAAAGATAAATTCAAACACACGGACCAAACCTTTATTGAAACATTTTAAATTGCCATTCTAACATGAAATTAATCCATGGCCAGTCGCCCAGTCAGTAATACAGAATACAATTATGCCCTTAGAGGCGTAGCTCAACTGGTAGATGGACGAGCTTAAAATTTGGGTAAATGATTCCTAAATCAACGGCTCGATTCCTATCAATAGCAAAAAGCTTCAAAAAAATACCTAGGTGGATAGATTGATACCATGAAAAAAATACAGAATACAATTATTTTTAAAAGATGTTTTGACAAGTGCATGCAACCAAGTCAAAACATTTAAATCCAATGGTCCACATGAAAAAAACTGATATATCTTATATCAGTTCAAACTGGTAATAGAAAAACTATATATATAAATATATATATATATATATATATATATATATACGGAAATTATCCTATCAGTGCGCACTGATAGAATTATATAAGGATATTGAATGTGAGCCACTTGTTTTACATACTTTGACTTGGTATGTATGCACTTGTCAAATCACTGTTATAAATAAGTGGCTCACATTCAATATCCTGATAAAGTTATATCAGGATGCACTGATAGAAACGGGACCGTATATATATATATATATATATATATATATATATATATATATACACAGTAGAACCTCTCTAAATTAATATTCTTAGGACCTACCCTTGAGTATTAATTTAGAGGGGTTATTAATTTGAAGGGTTTTATATTGTAAAGTGTTATTTTGTCTTAGAAAATGTGTGGAAGTCGGTTTTCTTATTTAGGGAAGGTTCTTTTTTGGGATTCATTGTTTAATCGGTTTTTTTCTTCAGAGAAATTTCCTTTGTTTTATTTTTTCAGGATTCCTTGATTAGGAAAGATTTATTAAGAAAATTTCCAATTCTTTTTGTGAATGTGATTACTTACAGACCACGGATATATAGTGGGGCTTATTCTTTGGTTGTATATAACAAGAGAGATGATATACCTAAAAATTCTATTCCTAATAGCTCCAGAAAATGATCTCTTTTCTATCTTCTTTGTTAAACAAGAGGACGATTCAAAAGATAATGATGAAGTCAAAAGTATCAAATATGGTGGCCTTAAGAAAACTAGCATCTTGAATCACTTTTCTAGTTCTTGATTATTATATAATATATATTGTACTTTAATGAAATTATTAATTTATGCGACAGTCGGGACCAAAATTTTATACTGAGTTTCAAAAAGAAATTATTAATTATTACGATAGAGGGGTTTATTAATTTTTTATACTAACCCAAGTCGGGATCGAGATTTTTTATTAATTTAGGGAGGATATTAATTTATCGGAGATCGATTTATAGGGGTTTTACTGTGTATATATATATATATATATATATCTCAGTTTGCATTTGAATATGAAAATTATTAAGTTCTATAAGACTACGACTATATACTTTACTTAAAAATTAAAAAAAAATAAAAAACTATAAACTTTACATTTGGATCGTTCCACCAAGATATTCATATACCATGGATGAAGATCTGATGATGCTTCCGCTTAGTTAATCAGTACTAGAAAAGGTTGGTGTTGACTGAGCATTCCATCAAAGAGATTGAAGAAGAATAATTTCAATAATGTCACAATATTTTTTTCACAAAAAACTGTTTTTACAATTGAAATCAAAATGACTCCAAAATTTCCATACAGTAGTTTAACAAGGTCTCAGGAATTACAAGAGTGAAGAAATTGCATCAATAAAACCAATCAATTCAGCGGCAACAATGCTATACAAAGACTTTAATAGCATTTCAGCTTCTGCTATACAAAGACTTATTATAGTCAAATTCTATTTATATAAATAAGACAATAAAGGGAAGAAAAAAAAAAGGCACAATTTTTTTTTAATTTTTTAATTTTATTTATTTTTTAAAAGTTTGTTGCTGAAGAATTTTTGGTGCAGGGAGAGAACAGTTTTTGATTGTTAGATAGAGAAAGAGTTTGTTTTTATTTTTTTATTTTTTTATTTTTAGATTATAGTGATGCCATATCATTTGGTCACTTGATTTGGACACAAAATTTAGATAAAATAGCATTACTCTTTTATATATATATAATTAGAGACTGAAAGTGTTGTTGGAGAAGAAAACACTGGAAAAAAAAAAAAATAGAGTACAACCGGCTCCCTAAATATAAGGAAAAAAATAGGGAGCTCATCGGGGATGCTTTTCTTGCACCAGTAAAAACATTTAACGGTATGTACGTATGTCCGTCAGTAGTTCTGCAATAGTCATAATATCAAAATGCAGAGTGGATGTGGGAGTTAGGGGGATGGAATAGCGAAATAAGTATTAGAGCAGAGACAAATTAATAGGGCAGGGGTCACGGTGGCAGTGTCTGAGCTCATTGAACATTATATTAATTATCTCAACTGTTGCCAACGTGAGTTGGCCTACTGATATATATTCAGGGTCAAGATTTCGGGTATATATATTGTGGTTCAAATTTGTTTGGTAAAATTAAAGAAATAAATATTGAAAGATAGACCAAAATATCATCCGATATATTCATATTTTGAAAGGATGGATATCGAAACATGTAAATATCCAATATCCTACAGAATATCCGAACGATTTCGAAATATATATTCATAAAAATATCTCGATATTCTTGAAATATCCCGATATTTCCAAAATATTGTGATTTCATCTTTAAAATCCATGGATATTTTACAAATTATTAAAATATTTTTTTAATCTTAAGCACTAAAATTATTGTTCAAATAATATAGATTGAAAATTATTTTAGAAAAATCATTATCAAATTTATAAAAATTTCCAAGACAATAGTAAAGTAGAATTGGACAAAGAGCTAAATAGTAAATGTGTAAAGCAAGGGATGATAATAGATGTTGAACAAGTGAATATTAGAGATGAAGAAGTTGGTATAGATCGTGGAGTTACTGTTAATAGCTCTTCCGATGACCAAAATACATTTGATTGAAATAGTTGAGAAAAATATGAAGGAGATGATGAGGATAACGGAGGAGGTTGGGATGGTGGTGCAACGGGTTGAGATGTTGATGCAACTAGTTGGGATATTCATGTAGGAGGTTGGGATGCTAGTGCAGATAAAGAACAAATAGGAAAATATTTTGATCAAAATCATGGTAGATAATAAGGAGGAATAAGTCAAATTGATGAAGATTTTTTGACTATAGCTCTTTCCTCAATGAGTATAGACACATAAAATAGTTATTTGGGTGATTCACAAATAAGGTCGGGTTCTTAGGTACCATATTATGGTAGTTATGGTAGCTATGGTAGCTATAATATATATTTGATTATCATTCGCTACAAATGTCATATGCAATACATAAACATGCAGATCAACAAGATCCTCAAAGTTGGGTAAATCGAATCTACCCAATTCATAGATTTGTTGGAAGAGATCAAACAATATAAATGTGGCATATTAATAAATACCTCGAAAACTATGCAAACACATATTACTAGAAAAATTATTGTTCAAATCAAGATGAAAATGTTTCTTATGTCTTTGAACAGCTAAAGAATTCATTTTGGTTTTAAATTTCAAACATGCACTATGTGATAAAATCATGTAACTATATTTTTATAATGATTTTATTTATTAAATATTTAATTTCCATATATTGTATATTATATTGTAAAAGTGAAACAAAATATTATTCTATTAAATACTTAATTTTGAAATTATATACATACAAAACACCTCCATCAATGATTGAACATTTGACCTTATGGATAAGAGCCACAAGCTCTAATCAACTGAACTACTCTAACTCATTATTGAAAAATTGTCGATTTAAATGTGTGTATATAATATATATATATATATATATATATATATATATATAATTTGTTTAAAAATAATTAAAATATGTTTATATAATTTAAAATAAACTTATATATATAATTTAAAATAAATTCATATTTAATAATAATATATAAAAACATATTTATGAAAAAGAAAAAGAAAATAAGAAAACAAAAGGAAACTCAGAATATCCAGAAAATCAAATCCCATAAATTTTTTCTTTCTTTTTTTTTTTTTTTTTTCCTTTTCAAAAAATATATTATTTCAATTTGATAAAACTAAAAATAAAAATAAAAATAAAACCAGAAAATCAAAGCCCATAAATTGAAAAGGGAAAAAATTCAAAAAAAAAAAAAAAAAAAAAAAAAAAAAAAAAAAAAAAAAAAGAAAGAAAGAAAGAAAGAAAGAAAGAAAGAAAAATTCAGAAAAAAAAAATCCTTTTTTTGAATTTTTTCCCTTTTGTTTTCATATTTTATTTTTCTTTTTCATAAATATATTTTTACATATTATTATTAAATATGAGTTTATTATAAATTATATAAACATATTTTAATTATTTTAAAAAAATTTGCATTGAATGACGTCCCTTGAAAAGACTCCAACCACCGTTGAAATTCAAAAGGTGCTAGTTCGAATTCCAAGAGATTCCCATCGTTTCAATAAACGTGCCCATTTAATGATCCTGCCACGTCAATTCGAAAAGAGGTTGGCTCTAGCTCCTTGAACACACTACAGAAAGGGCCTAACCATAGAAAACCAACTACGCAAAATTGCTCGATATTGATTATCGATCAACCCCTTAGTTTAAAAATGCAATGTCAATTTTAGACTATCATGATCACTCGATGTGAAGAATGGTTCGACATAAAGTATCGACCTAACAAACAATTATCATTTGCCTCCAAAAATAAGTCGACGAGATCTCTCTCGATACTCGAAATCAATCCATTAGATTCCCTGATCTCGCTCGACATAAACAATCAACCTCGAGTTCGAATCATCAGCTCTTCAACATGAAGATTTCAAGCTTGAAGAGTATGGGACAAACTGTAGTGGTCAAAATTCAAACCTTCGGCCCAATAGTCAAGCTCACAATTAAATAAAGGGTAAAGGATGTCACAAGCCTGTTTGAACACCACTTAAAAGCCCAAACAAGAACTAGTAACTAAGTTGGCAAAGCCCCATTCTTGAAACAGGCCCAAAAAGACTCGTCTAGATCATCAAGACATCAAACCAATATAAAAACGTGGTCAAAATTAGCTTAATTAGTCATAATCATGACGAGACGTTACACGGATCCCAACGTCTAACAAAGCCCTTATTGCCAGATTTAAGAATCGAAATGGGCAATAACGAGCCTGAGATCCACGTCCTCGCGTAAAGACAATGGGTTGTGAAGGCTCCAAGACTTCACTATAAATACTAGACCCTTTGTTAGAGAAAGGGGTCCTGTTTTTCTGATAACTTTTCATACGTGAAAGCTCTCAAAACATAGCTCCGCAATTCACTCATTGTATTAATTGCTATCTCACAATCTTACAGATCGATCAACCCAGCCCTCAATCGATCCACATCGAAATCAAACACTTGGTTATCTACCCATCAAATCCATCGATACCTAACGTCGATCTAACAATATCAACAAACAGCTCGATTCGATATATCGAACCACACGGCTTGTCTTTCTCAATTTTCAATATCATCTTACTTATTGAACAAAACTTTTGACTTGAGCATCAGAGAGTCTCCCCAAGGGAATATCCCCTCCTATGGCTCGCCACCACTCTATTTTTCTCTTATTTCGCAAGTTGCCAGTGCCCAGGTCGATGGCAAAATTAATTGTAGATCCAATTGACTACACTATCTATGTTAGAATTTATAATAAGTTCATAAGTAACTATGCTATTTTTTTTTTGTTAAAATATGATTCATTTGATGCATAGTTACTTGTTTAAGATTGTCCTAAAATAATAATAAAAGAATTCCTAACTTTAGATATAAATATCCATATTTTTTTTAATAGAATATCTACCGATATCGATATTATCCCCGATATATCTATAAATTTGGAAGCCCAACATAGACATTGATATCAATATTTTCTTCCTTGGATAAAATCCTATGATGTCTCCACAACATATATAGCTTTGATTCTTTTATACCCGCTTATGGGGTCAACGGGGACGATATATCTTTAATATTTGAATTCGTCAACGTATTGAGAAATCTTTGTTACGTACATATGTTTTTCTTTAACAAATTGATTGTTTCATTATTAGTTTTTTTTTTTTTTAGGTATGGAATTAATTATTACTTCTCTCTCTTACTATATACATATATAGGATAATCCTCCTATCATATCGTCCTAAAATTATAATTTTAGAATGACCAACCACAGCCACATGTTTTAATAAATTTAAATGTTTGTTAAAAACTATCCTATATATATATATTAAGGAAAATATGAATGGCTTCAATACAGAAAATTTAAAAGAAAGAATTTGTAAATCTTAAATTTTAGCTTCTTTTTTGTTATACTAATTAACCCAATGAGCTGGATATTTGAACTTCAAGCATCCTAGCTTGTTTTAAGTTCATAGGGGAGAAAAAAATAATAATTTAGACAAATCTTGAACACAAGAAAATTTCAATCAATGGCCACAAGTCAGCATATCAAAAAACTAAAAAGGTCGGTTGTAGCTAAGATTTGCATTGCCTTATTTCATCAATTATGTAGAAAAGATAATATGGTGATTTTGGTGCCAAAGTTATAAATAGCTTTTATATATTCTTTTAACAGGAAAGATGGCTTGATAGCATATTAATATGCATGAATACCATAAAAACTCTACTAGCATCATGACCTTCAACTACTTGAGCGGTGTGTGCATGCGGTACCATCATAATTTATATATATATATATATATAGTCTTTTTATTGTCAGTTCGAACTGATATAAATATATCAGTACCTTGCATGTGGGTCATTGAATTTAAAATATGCTTTGACAAGTGCATGCAGCCAAGTCAAAGTATTTAAATCCAATGTCCCACATGCAAGGAAATGATATATCAGTTCGAACTGACAATAGAAAAACTATACATGTATATATATATATATATATATATATATACAGTCTTGATCTGGTCAAGACGTCATAATATAACTTTTTCAGGATATTGAATGTGAGCCACTCATTATGGAAAAGCTTTGATAAGTGCAAACACACTTGAGTCAAAGCATGTAAAACTAGTGGCTCACATTCAATATCCTAATGAAGTTATATCATGATGCACTAACTTGTACACACACACACACACACACACACACACACACACAGACACATATATATATATGGTGGTTCTCTAGTAAGGACGTCCTGAAATTATAAGTTAAGGACGCCGAACCAAAGCCACACATTCATATTGGGTGTGGGTATTTGTTAATGTGGGGCTGTGGGCCGACTGTGAATGTGTGGCTGTGGTTGGACGTCCTGAAATTATAAAGTCAGGACAGTCCTGATTAGAGAAGTATTATATATATATATATATATATATATATATATACGGTCCTGTTCACATCAATGCGCACTGATGTAACTACATCAGTATCAATGCATGTAAACCACTGATTATGGAGAAGCTTTGACAAGTGAATACACTTTAAGTCAAAGTATGTAAATTTAATGGTCCACATCCAATGCACTAATGAAGTTATATCAATGTGCACTGACTTGAACATTTCTGTATATATATATATATATATATATATACAATCTTTCTACTGTCAGTTCGTCCTGATATAAAATATATCAGGACGAAGAATGTGGACCATAGATTGTGGAGATATTTTGACATGTGCATACACTTTAAGTGAAAGTATGTAAATCTACTGGTCCACATTCTTCGTCTTGATATATTTTATATCAGGACGAACTGACAATAGAAAAACTGATACATACATATATATATATATATATATATATATATATATATATATATAGGAAATGGTGATGAATGACACTCTTTTGAGTTTGACTTTCAAGAGTATCATCACTTTAACAACTTAAGGTTTAAAGTCATCAAAGTAAGTGAGCTTCTAAAAATACCCTTACTTTACATATTTGTTATTTACTTTTCAATTTTTCAATTTTTTTTTTCATCTTCTTCATCAGCTTCCATTGGATTAGGCCTCCAATGGGGGTGGTCGAAATCGGCCTCCATTGGTGGTCGTTCGACCGACCTCACCTTTAAATTATTATTGGATGTATAGTTACAAATGTTTTTATTTTAGAAACATTCCCTATGGACTAACATCGTTAGTAACCTTCTCGTGTCGTTTTTCTTTTTCTTCTTATTGCTTTCATTATTTGCGTGTGTGATTTAAATTTGTGTGTGTGCGATTTCTTACAACATCCTATTCATCCAAATTCCAAACAAATGAGGCAGTAACCTCCTCTATTTTTTTAGGTTTTCTCACTTTTTGATATGGGTTTTTTATTTTTCTGTATTTTTTATATTAATTTTTAATATAGCTTATTTAAGAAGAAATTCAAAAAACAAAGTATTTAAAAAAAAATCTTTTAATTAAAATATTAATAATTTAATTTAAAGGTAATGTTGAACCTTTAAAACTATATAAATTTGAGGATGTACAAAAAGTGTTAGAGGGGTGCAAATATTACCACTCAAAAATAATAACAAAATTCGTCGGACAAATTAAACTTTAAAAAAAAAAAAAAACATTCCATTACAAATGCAAAAGAAAATACATTACAAAATAATGTCAAATATATATACATTACAAAATAATGTCAAAGAAAATACATTACAAAATATATAAAAATAAATAATATATATAATTATTTTTATAATATTTTAGGGGTCATCCCTAAATTGAAATGGGGATGGGGATGGGGAGACCCCCCATCCCCATTTCACTATATTAGTGGGGAAAATGGGGAAATGGGGATGGGGATGGGGTGGGGTCTCCTCATCCCCATCCCCATTTCAATTTAGGGATGATTTTCACCCCCCCCCCCCCCCCCCCCCCCCCCAATTTCCCCATTTTCCCCATTTTCCCCCAAATGGAGATGGGGAAACGGGGAAACGGGGATCTGAGGGAAAATGTGCAACCCTAGTCGGCCCACTTAAGCCCATTTTGAAAAGGGTTAATGGGCTGAGCCGGGTGTTTCCAAAAAAAAAAAAAAATTGATAGAAAAAATAACTTTGAGTCTTTGAGAATTTAATAGTTGGGTGTGCAAGGTATTTTCTTGGGTGGCAGCAATAGAGCCACCCATACTTTTTTTTATGATTAATTATTGGACTTGACTCCATGAAATGTGAAATCCATGTCAAGAGAATGCGAATTTTAACAGGAATTTCAACGTTAAAATCCATGTCCACCGTCAGGTCAGCGTTCATAATGGCGAATTTTGAATTTCTGATACAACAACCAAAAAAATTTTTTTGGAATCTTGATTTGGAGGCAACAACCTGCAATGGCGAATTTGGTTTCTGAATTCAGATACAACAACCAGAAAAAAGGTTTTGGAATCTTGATTTGTAGGCAAAAATCTGTAAATAATTTTTATTTTTGAAATATGATATATAAAAGACGAGTTAAATGACTATCAATAACCGTATGGTCAAAAATCAAAATATCTATTTTCGTAATTAAAATAAGTTGGCTCCCAAGTCCCAACACCACGAGAAATCTCCGGGAGAGACCGCAATTGATATGATTAGTTGATTTTATCCTTGGATTTTCTATGCATAAATTATTCAAGTTGATATAGAAATGGACTGCTATCCAACACTTTGGATCAAATCTCGCATTGCCGTCACATTATGTTATTTTATTATTGTTGTCAATTTTGTGGAACAATGGATAAGATTGACTGTTGACTTACTTGAAATCTCTAACAACAAATCAAAATCCTTCATAAGTTTTAGGGCCAATTTGGTATTGCTGTAACTTTTATAATAATCATTGTTAACTGTGCTGAAGAAATAATCAGCTGTGAAGTTAATCAGTAGATGTTTGGTTAATTATACTTTTAAAATTACTGTATAGCTCAAAAGTAGTATATATATGTTTGGTAATTTTATTTCAAAAGTGCTGAAATTAGTTACAATGACTAAAATGGACATGATTTTAGAACATTATTTCATTTTTTTCATTAATTGTATTATATTAAATCAATATTTAAGTAGAATATTTAAATTGGAAAAAAAATCATAAGAACAATTAAAACATTTTAAAAAGATTTTATAAATCAAATCAATATTTAATTAGAATCTTTAATTTTTAGATGAAATAAGGTATATAAATGATTTTAATTTGATTTCATAAGGATAATAAAAATATTTTAAAATATTCATTAAATGTTGAAATAAATTATTCAATAATCACTTTCAAAAAGTAACCCTCCATCTACTTATCAAAATCACTGTTAAAACTTATCAAATTATCAATTAATCACTTTTGGAAGTTTTACCAAACATCATTTTATATCAAAATTATGAAATAAGCTAATTTTAACTTCTTAAAAGCAATACCAAACTGACCCTTAGTTTATTAAACCCTCACGTTAATATGTATTCCAATAATCTAAAATTTAAATAAATTATTAATAATTCCAAAAAAAAATTTATTATTTATTTAACAAAAATTGGGTTGAGTCAGTGTAAGCACTTCGCATTCATACTATGGGTTCGTAGATTCAAGTTATATCTCATCCCCTAATTTAAAATTAGTACATAAACAAAACTATTATTTATTTTTTAATATATTAATACACCAATTTCCCATGTAATAAATATATTGTTAGGTCGCTGATATATCCCTTATATAGTTAGAGTACGTTTGGGAGAGCTTCTCAAATAGATATTTTTGCAGTAGATCTTTTAGAAGTAGATCTTTTAGAGGTAGAGCTTTTAAATGAAAGTCGTTGGTCGTTTGATTGTCAATTAAAAAAGAGTTTTTTTAATGAGAGAATTACCAAAATACTCTAGTAAATATTAAATGATAGGGTTATATTGGAGATTTTAGTGTTATTAAAAAAACTCCAAAAGATCACTTGAAAAAGCTTTAAATTTGGGCTTCTTCAAGTAGACATAAAACAACTTTTTTAATTATCTAAAAGCTCTAATGAGTGACAACCAAACGATACAAAAAAAAAAAAATTGAAAAGATTTTTTTTAATTAAATAAGCTCTTTTAGCCAGTAGACAAGCTCTCCCAAACAGACATTTAGAGCATCTCCAAGAGTCTACTTTGGAGACCCCCTTATTTAAGGGTGGATGCTGTTGTAAAGGGCCATTAAAAGAGTATGTGTTCCAAGAATACTCCCTTAAATGATTCTTTTATAATTTTTTATAATTATTTTATGTGGAGCCCACGTATTCTTTATTATTATTTTATATACTTATTAACTATATTTATTCTTTATATGTGGAGCCCACTTAATTAGCCTCCCTTAATTAAGGAAGACTGAAGCCACCCCTTAATTAAGAGAGTGAGCTACACTAGATTCTAATAGAGGGAGTCATTAATGGATCTTTTGGAGCAGTACAAATTGCAGCTCGTCCTTTAATTAAGGGCCAGTTTGGTATTGCTTTTGAAAAGTTAAAATTAGATTATTTTATAATTTTGACATAAAATAATGTTTGGTTAAACTTCCAAAAATGATTAATTAATAATCTGTCAAGTTTTGATAGTGGTTTTGAGAAGTAGGTGGGGGTTTCTTTTTTAAAGTAATTATGCAATAATCTATTTAAGCATTTAATACATATTTTAAAATATCATTATTATATGATATCAAGTTAAAATCATTTATATACCTTAATTAATCTCAAATTAAATATTATATTTAAATATTCATTTGATTTATAAAATCTTTTTAAAATATTTGTATTGTTCTTATGGATTTTTTTTTTCTAATTTAAATATTCTACTTAAATATTGATTTAATATATATAATTAATGAAAAAAAATAGTGTCATAAACTCATGTATATTTTAGTCATTGTAACTAATCTCATCACTTTTGCAATAAAATTACCAAACATATGTATACTGCTTTTGAGCTATACAGTAGTTTTAAAAATACAATTAACTAAACATCTGTTGATTAACTTTACATCTGATTATTCCTTCAGTACAGCTAACAGTGATTATTATAAAAGTTATAGCAATACCAAACTAGGCCTAAGTTAAGGGGTTTGATTAAGGGATCTGTTGAAGATGCTCTTATATCTACATTTTTAAGATTGTAAAAAAAAAAATTTGTTGATAAAACTATACTGACCTACGGGGAAAAAGTATCACAAGTGATCATATGCTGAAAACCCCCAGGTAGTATCCTTCTATATAAATGAGAAAAGAAAATAATAAAGAGTAACAAAGACCGAAAAAGCATAAAAAAAAACAAGGGAAACAACCCCAACCAAAACAGTGACACACAGGCCACACCAAACAAAAACTAAAAACATCAGGAAAACCAAAAAGACTCTAAACCCATGCAGTCATTGCCAACCAGCAAATAACAAAAAGACGGGGGTGGAGAACCACCAAGTATCAACCTTCAGCCCTGAAACATGCTTAGAAAGAGCGTCCGCAACCTGATTCCCCTCCCTACAAATATGAGACACATGAAACTCCATTTGCGTATTCTGATAGATACATCGTTGCCAAGTTTGTCGAACCCACCAAGGAACCTACTCAGAATGAGAAGATAGCAGTTGATGTTAGGATTATGCTCAATAGCAAGAGTGTAATATTGTTTTTGACAATCTTTTCATATTAATAAAGTGATTTCTGATTTAAACAAATCTTATAGCATTTATAGATTGAATATTATAATTGTCAAAAGTAAATAATCATAAGGTCAAAAGACTATGAGAAAAGAAGAATTGTTCGTACATCTGGATATGTATGAGATAGACACAATTTTTTAGTTAGTCTTGAATAATGTTCACAACTTAAGTTAAAAGTTGGGCACCTTTATCTTGTTAAAGTTGTAGAATTCTTTTACTAGCATTTGAGTGGAGTCAAATGTGTTATGATGAGTCTAAAATCATCAGAGGGTCTTCGAGTAAAAGAATCTAGTGCACTGGGTGCATTGAACTGGATCACAATGAAATACTTTATCTAAAACCGTCAATAGATAATAGTCTTTTCATTATCAGGACAATCGGATAGTCTATCTTAATCCTGAGATAAATGATGGACTTATGGTTGCAAATGGTATCATTTGAGTTATCAATGAGTACGATTATATAACATAGTCTATCCTCGATAGTTTAGTGATATTCATTTGTTAATCGATAGAAGACTTCATTTATAGATATGGACATCGTGGCTCCATTTATTAAATGTGAGTAGAATATCATCATATGGATGTTTTGAGGTTTTGGATATTAAATCTTAACGTTGAGTTTTCAATAGTGACTATTGAAAGATGACTTCTGGACAAGTCATAATATATATCCAAGTTCAAAGTGTGGTCATATGAATAAATATGGTAACTTGGAGAGCTATAGGCGGTCTATAAGCTCTTGGCAATTACTGATATTCTTCACGAGGATTCACTATCTCCTATAAGATTGTCTAGGGTATGAATGAGAATCATTTACATATTCTATCTTTATTTAAGAGTGCAATTTTAGTTCTTTAGTGGAATGAACTAAAATTAATAGATTGAACATAAGTGAATCATTTGTTGATTGTGATTGGATTATGTTTATTGGAGCTTAAATTTAGATAGGCCCGCCGAGATCCCCAATCTACACGGACTTGCATGAATCACTTGATATATTCTACCGGACTAATTTATGGGTCCATCTAGAATTGTATTAAGGCATGTGGACTTGTTTCTTTTAGTAAAAATAGGCCTAGTTCATATGTGGACCTTTTGTTAAGGTCCAATGGATTTAATAAAATAGAAAAACAATATATAGATATATTAATATATATGGCACATGGCCGAGATATATATAATATTATATTGTTTTATTTTTATTAATTGATTAAATGGAAATTAATTAATTGATTGATTAATTATTTAATTAAAAATCAAAATATTTTTCTGACTAGGAAATATGTTTCTTAGTAGTATACTATTATTGTAGTATAATAAATACTAAAGACTTTATTTGGTAAGTAGATAAATAAAGGGAATTTATTTATCTAGTCAAATTAGGAAGACTTTGATATAGTCACAAATACACTAAAGAGTTGGATTAGGGTTTGGAATTCTAAGGAAATCTACCTAGGGTTAGGATTTAAGTCAAAAGACACAAATCCTATATGGTAAAGGATTTCGGCCTCAATATATAGATATATATGAAATATATATGGCAATTAATTGCCGGAATATATATATATATATATATATATATATTTATAAAGCATACGGTCAGATATAGAATACATGGTGCAGGTCATATATAAAATATATTGTGCAAGATCATCGCACAAGATATATATAATATATTGTGCATGGTCATATATATAATATATGGTGCAGCAGAGATATAAATTAGGATATATATATTATTTATAAGGATAGCATAATTCATTGAATATATATATATATTATGAGGCAAGAGAATTCGTGACACACATTATTTTATGTGAAGAGGAATTCGGCAACCCTAATGTCTTGGACTTGAGAATTTTTTCTTTTACTAGAGAAAAATAGAATCCAACTCTTAGACTAGTGTAATTTTCGGCCAAGAGGAATAGAGAGAAAAGTTTGTTTTTATTTTGATAGTGCATTAGTTACTTTTACATCAAAAGGTTTTATGCACAATTTCGAATAAGGTTCACACGAGTTTCGATCTACAGATTGTGAATTCAAAAGTGACCGGAACATTCTTTGTTGCCTCTTGGAACTTGTTGTGACTAATGAAAAAGAAAAAGTTTTGTTAATCCATCCTCAGGTACATAATTCAAAGAGAAGGGAGACCACGCTCCTAGGTGATTCACGTTCGTGATTGGATTGGAAGATTTGCTGATTACCATCGACGCAATGTCAATTGGATCACGCGACAAAAGTATGATATATTTAGTATTATATGTTAATTAATTAGAGGGTTAAGGTTCAAATTATGGAAAAAATTTAAACTATACTAAACCTATTTTAGTCTCGCTTCCGCTGCGTGCAATCGTTTTTTCCCTACAGTTGAACCACATAAGATGAGTCACTCTCAAGCTGGATCTGACACCATGGCCATCGACGCTGTAAGAAGCTTAGCCTCAAATGCAAACACCTTACCAAGAGGGACATCAAAACAACTCTTCACAAAAGCTCTACAATTACGGAAGACACCCCCACAACGGCACCATCTGTATTAAGTTTGATCTAACCAGGAGTTGGAGGTGACCAAACCGCACTCTTAATAACCGGAGCTCTAGACCGACAACCATGGAGACCAAAGCACCGAAGAATCAAAAGATCATCCATACAATTACGCATATACCCAATCTCCAAACTATTAACGTTAGAAACCGCACGTCAAACCAAAGACAGAGCAAATCAGAAATCCACTACCTTTCCCTCAAGGATCCACTCGTCACGAACAAACAACACACTCCAAACAACTACATGGAAAGCCACCTTCCATAAAACCTGCACCTGATCATTAAACGAAACCGACATGGCATGCGAGAAGAAAGTGCTCCATAAGTCGGTAGAAACCTGCCTCTGAAAAGCTGAGAAAACGGCTTCCTAGAGAGTAGCCGCTAGAGGATACGAGAAGAAAATATGATTTGTCGATTCACTACTAAGTACTAACACCACAAACACTGCAACGGGAAGTTGACTGAAACCCAGCCTTGCACAAGCGATCCTCTGTGGGGAGCCTATTCAACAAAAGACGATATGTCAAAGCTGAACGGGAAGAAGGAATAAAATGGGACCAAACATCCCTCCACTACAGGACATGAGGGAAACATGAATCATCCGGGAATAAGCGGCCTTGCAAGAAACTCTACCATTCTGGCAATGAGTCCACACTAGAGAGTCTGCACTCGGAGAAATCGCAATCCTATCAATCTGAAAACAAAGAACCGGAAAACGAAGTCGAAAGTAATCATCAAGAACCCATATGCCATCTTGAATAAAATCATAAACCCTCGCTCAGAGAGGGCTAGCAAAATAATCAGGAATCTCCAGAAGCTCCAAAATAGGCACCCTAACCAATTGTCACGCCAAAAGACCCGCTAAGAATTCTCGCAAATGAGCCAAATACCCTCCTTAAAAAGCTCAGAATAGTGAGCTCGAAAAGAAGACCAAAACGAAGAAGTAATATATCCCCCATGTAGCTTCCGAAGCTGTTTGAGATACCGCTCCCGCAGAAACGAATAGGCAAAACTCTCAGAGGTCATAAACTTTCAAGTGAGCTTCCTTAAAAGCAAATCATTCAGTAACCCAAGGTTTGTCAAACCAAGACCACCTTGAGAGTAAGGCCTACAACAACGATCTCAAGTAACCCGAATCAGCTTAGTCTCCTCACAAGAACCTATTCACAAATAATTTCACAATTTGCAATAATTAACCAACCACATCAACAAAGAAGACCACTTGTAGATCATGAAATAATACACAAAGGAACCAGTAATGACCGACTAGATCAAGGTAGCACGATTGGTTTTAAGACTGTAAATTTGAGTTGCATTATTCTCACTTAAACTTTTAGATCTATTTTTTAAATATATATATATATATATATATATATAATTGTTTATGAACAAATTTATCAAATTCTGAATCACCGTACATATTTGTACGGTGGAAGTGGAACATGAAGAAAATTATAAATTAATCAAGAGATTTTGTTTAATCTTTTTTTTTTTTTTTTTTTTTTTTTTTGAATGTACAACAACTACCGAGACCCTGTGAGGATTGGACACTACTAGCACAACCCGGACAACTACTCCCATAAGAGGGGAGAGGACACCCACACATGTTTAATCTACTCCATATATTTTAGAGCATGTAAAATAATTCTAAAAATAAATAAAGATCCTTATTAATTTAGATATTTCTTCTTCAAATCATTTTAATTATTATTTTCTTTATATAAAAAAATATATAAAACAGTACCTGAAGTGAAGTGAAAGCAAGTCAACAAAACAACAAGAAGATGAGTGAGAAATCTTCTCGAGTGGAAAAGATGAAAAGGTTATAATAATTAATTATAAACAAAAAACGCGTGTGATGTGATATCGACTATCGAGCTTTCTCGTCACCTTCCATTGTTTATTTTTATCAATTTATCTTATCAGTTTAACACCCCCTGCCCGACGTCACAAGCAGATTTAAGCATGCTTTTCATGCTTTATTGCTTCCACCCAGCCGCCGTCACGTGCCTATCTTTGTTATTCTCTGTGTGATATGTGCCGCACGACCTTGAATAGATAACTAATCATACATGTATTGATCTAAAATGTGCCTAGTGAGACTCAATCCTTATACTATTAACGTAGAAAAGAGGTACACATACTAAAGTTCAGAGGGATCTTCAACAGGCGTAGCTCAACTAGTAGATAGGTGAATTTAGGATTTTAACAAATAACTCATAAATTAACGGTTCGAATTCTACTAATGACAAAAACTTACCCCAGGAGCGTAGCTCAGTTGGTAGATGGACGAGCTTAAAATTTAGACAAATGACTCCTAAGTAAACGACTAGAATCCTACCAATAGCAAAAAGCTTCAAAAAAAAAAAAAAAAAAAAAAAAAAAAATACTTTGGGCGTCAAAAAAAAAAAGAAGTTTGATGTGTTTTTTTTTTTCCCTTAAATATTTTAACACATGTATTCATGATAGGGACTAACATATTCGTATCAATAATTTATCATAAACACTAAGGTTTTTTTTTTTTTTTTTTTTGAAATATAACTGTTGCCAAGACCCGGTGAAATTAATAGACTCTATAAGAATGGTCCGGAATACTACTCCCACTATCGAGGAAATGTTACATATGGACTACAACTCTTACAATCGGAGAGAGAGCTGCTTCGACAAACCGGGAGAAAACTCCTTACACATGCTTGTAAAATGCGTATGGTGGGACTCAAACCCTTGACCATTAGGTGCGGAAGGGAGGTGCACAACCATCTCTACTAAGAGGTGATGTGCTCATAAACACTAAGTTAAAATACAACGTACTATATTTAATTTTCAGACAAATTATAATTAAATTGTTTTACACATTAATTAACTACAGAACTATTGTTTTTATGTTAAATTAGGACGAAAACGACAGGTTAATCTAAGACCTTGAACATATATTACATATATAATGTCGAACTCAATGAGTAGTAATGAACATTGTACCATAATAAATGGTGAACCTTCCACTATGCAATGAATCAACACTCAACAGTAAAAGAAAACGATGTTGCAACTTGCAAACGATGGATAGCTATGCGGAACTATATATACAAATGTTGCTAAAAACATATATGAAAAAATAAAAATAAAAATTACAAAATTAAATTTTCATTATTTCATTTTAAGATATATATTTTTAGTTTCTATTAATGACACATTAACATTTCTCTTGAATATACATCCAATTTGACCAAAAAAGCAACGAAATATATATTCTTATCCTCAATACAATTATCTAAAAAAAAAAAAAAAAAAAAAATAGCATCCACTTTTTGACTAATTACCATAAATTATTTGTTTCTCTCTCTTCATTTATTTTACAATTAATTGACACTAGTAAGAAATCATATTCAAAATTTCTAAAATAGTTTTCCTAATCAACATCTCTTAAAAAAAATTTGGGTGCTAATATTGCTATCCATAAATATAATAAGTACACTCATATTTTAATAAAAAAGTTTAATTATAAAAATATCCTAATAGAAATTTACCAATCAAGACAAATTAGTTTAATTAAAATAAACTAAATACTATATACACCCATTAATTATACTCATATCTTATTTGATAAGAAATTTAAAGCTTAATAAAGTTGGAGATTTTTTTTTATATATATATTTTTTAAATAACATTGGAGATTTAAGAATATATATCGGTATATATTGAATATATATATATATATATATGAATTATTTATTTACATTGTGATACTTAAAAAATATATATATATATATATATATTTAAATTTTCCAATAAATTTTTAAGATTTCTAATTATTATAAATTTGAATAAAACATTGTCAACCGAACTATACTACATACTGTTTAAAAAATAATAATTAAAAAGAAAATGGAAAAGAGGACCGAGTCTGGATTGGAAATGAAATTATGAAAAGAAGCAGTCAAAGGTCAAAATATGAACGCGTGGACTCTGACTAAACTTACACTGTATTGAGTCGTAGTGGCAAAATACAACTTGCTCCCACTGCCCACTCTCTCACGTCTCCCCTCTTTCCAAGCAATAACTCTGCCCACCTCCCTCATCGAGACCCTTATATAATCCGTTTTCACTCTTCAACGCAACACAACACAACTCAACAAAGCACAGCTCTATCAAGAGATTTAAGTCATCAATCATGTTTGTTTCGGATTCCATGATCAGGATTCGTGAAGTTTGGGATTTCAATCTCGAATCGGAATTCGAGTTGATCAGACAAGTCATCGATCACTACCCTTTCATTTCTATGGACACTGAGTTTCCAGGAATCGTTTATCGGCCAACCGTGGACCCCACCAAGCCTTTTCACCTTCAACGACGACCCTCAGATCACTACAAGCTTTTGAAATCCAACGTTGACGCTTTGAATTTGATCCAGGTGGGTCTCACTCTCTCTGATTCTTCCGGTAACCTCCCCGATCTGGGTACTGAGAACCAGTTCATTTGGCAATTCAACTTCCGGGACTTCGACGTCGCGTCTGACGCACACGCGCCCGACTCGATCGATCTGTTGAAACGACAAGGGATTGATTTCGAGAGAAACAGAGAGGAGGGTGTTGACTCGGTTCGTTTCGCTGAGTTGATGATGTCTTCTGGACTCGTTTGTAATGACTCCGTGAGTTGGGTGACGTTTCACAGCGCGTACGATTTCGGTTACTTGGTTAAGATCCTCACGCGCCAGAGCTTGCCGAGTGGTTTAGACGAGTTTTTGACGATTCAGAGGGTGTTTTTCGGGAATAAAGTGTACGACGTGAAACACATGATGCGGTTTTGCAAGAGCTTGTATGGTGGGTTGGACCGGGTTGCACAGACATTGGCGGTGAACCGGGCGGTTGGGAAATGTCACCAGGCCGGGTCGGATAGCCTGTTGACGTGGCATGCGTTTCAAAAGATGAGGGATGTGTATTTTGTAAATGATGGGGCAGAGAAACATGCTGGGGTGTTGTATGGTTTAGAAGTCTATTGATTTTTGTGACTATTTTATTATATTTATTCTTTTATTATTATTTTTTTTTTTGTAAGAGTGGAAATTGTGAATTAATAACAAGTTTTAAATGATGATTTAAGAATTAATATTCTATTGATATGGGACAATTGTGTTATTAGAGTTCATTAATTATTGTCTAGTCGATTAGCAAGTAAAGGATATCAAGGGACAAATCACTAAAATAATACGGGTCAAGGGAAAATGGTCAATAATGCAGCAAACTTGATCGAATTTGTTTATGACTTTATTCATTGAATGTGGCCATGTGGGTGTCTATACTCTATAGGCTTAAGAATGTAATGTGAATCTTATAAATTGGGCTGGACCAATCCAGGTTATCTCGTAATCGAAAAAACATTGAGTGGGATTTTCGGTCCATAGCACACTAGATTGAATTGAAATATTTGTATGGGATTTCATTAGAATATGTTAGAATGGACTAATGTGATATTTTTTTTTTGGTTTACACCATCCGGTTTCCGGGTGGGGCGGATCCACCATACGGTGCAATCAGCCCAGACCACACCCCGACTAATCCGGACTCGCACCGGGTTGGCCCACTAAGGGGTAAAGTGCTCCCAATATGTGTAGCTCCGTTCACAAGGGGGGTTGAACCCACGACCTTGCTTAAGGGATGAGAGCGCCGAACCACTCACACCAACATATGATTGGTACTAATGTGATATTTGTTTATCATGGTGGAATGGTAATTGAAAAGGAAAGGAAAACCTTTTTTTTTTTTTTTTTTTTTTTTTTTTTTTGGGTTTGGACTTTAGAATTAAGGGTCGTTTGTTTTTTGTATTTAAAACTTAATAGGTCTGAATAGAAATTATTAAGTTGTCTTGTTTGTTTTTTTAAGGGGTCAAACAACTTAAAAATACCAAAAAAGAACTTAAAATAAAAAATAAGAAATCTTGACTTTTAACTTAATTCCAAATAACTGAAATGCATTTAATATATTTTCTTTCAAGATTATTCTACCAAAGATAATATATTTCCAATTTTATCATAATTTTATATTATACAAATTTATTTTTTTTAACCAATTACTTATGACAAACATTTCAAAAAAAAAAAAAAAAAAAAAAAAAAAAAAAAAAAAAAAAAAAACATTAATCACATAATTATCACTTTCAACCATCGTTGAACCTTCGATTCCATTTTTTTTTAAATCAAAATCATTTCTAAATCATTATTTATCCTTTTTTTTTTTATATATAAAAAAACACAATTATTTATCATATCTTAGTCATGATTAATATATTGTAATTATTACATAAAAATGGTTTAAGATATGTTAAATTATTCTTTATTTAGTTGTTTGTATTATATAAAATGAAAATACATAATAATTAATAATAATAAAGGTATAAATATCAGATTACTTGTTTTAAAACCATTTTATATTTTTAAAAAAACAAGTAAGTTGACAATCTATTCAGAGATGATAAAAATAAAAAACAAATATGTCATTTAAATTCAGGTTTCAGTCACTATTCATTTTTCAGTAAAATTCAGGACTATTCAGTCTTCAGACAAAAAAACAAACGACCCCAACTCTAAATCAATATTATTTTGTTTGGTTAACAACTGAATGGAATAAAATTAACCGCATTTTAACCAAAATACCCCTAATTATAAAACATTTATAATAACATGATATATTATGAATAATAATAATAAAGTATAAAAGTATATATATATATATATATAATGGTAATAATAATAATAACAATACTAATAATAATTATTATAATTACTATAATAATAATAATAATAATAATTATTATTATTATTATTATTATTATTTTAGGGTTATTTTTGGAATTGGAATTGGAAAGGGCTTTCTATTAGGTTTTGGGAGGAAAGCCATTCCACCAAAAATGGTTGAAAGACCATTCCAATGGAAAGCCTTTTCCAATAGTTATTAGCAAACCAAACATAAGGAATGATTCTTTTTCCATTATATTTGGTCTAACCAAACATGACCTAAATTAGTATGGTGAATCGGTGATACGTTTCGTGCACTATATAATTGGAATAAAATTAGATATGTTACATGTTTCTTGTAGTATGTGATTAAACAAAAAATAATAATAATTGGGAAACTAGAGATAGAGGCATGGTTCTCTATTTGTCGGCAGTTTTTTCGAAAGACTATTTGTTGTCAGTTGATTTGGTTAATAAACAGCTTTTGTATAGTAATGTTAGTTCGGTAGTTATTGGATTTCAATCCAAAAGTTTATAAAAATGTAAGATTTGAACATTAAAAAAAAAAAAAAAAAAAAAATTCTCTTTTATAAGTACCCCTACAACTATGCAAAACATGTATAGTAGCTAAATCATTTTTTTGAAATTAACATGATTTTTCCTGTTTTGCAGAAACACTTGATTGTCACTATTTTCCCTCCAAAAAAAGGGATCAAACATAAGTACCTACCTTACAAGAGTGATGTTGATTTCTACAAACCCAGAATAGTGCACTCATGTTAAAAAAACATATTGTCTATTTGTAGCAGGCAAACCAGTGTGTTTCCTCTTGAGGAATTTGCATTAAAATTGTCTTACAATTGTAGTGTTTGTTGGAAACAAAGGCCATATATAAAGCTGATGAGTTGTAAAATGTAAAGATTCAATTATGGTCTTATAAATCTGGTGGTTGAAGGTATAGATCCACTTCATCTACTTACAATATTTTGGTGCAAGAGTTGGTCCCAAGCCAATGCTAGCTTTGTATCAACTTCACTAACACTAGACCATTTAATTTGCCTGCCCATACATACATTTTTTGTGGGGAGTGAGACCTACTCATAGTACTGAAAAAAAAAATCCATGAATGAAATTTTACTTTCTTTGACAGTAGTGTTAAAGAAATGAAGCTATTTTCATTCTTCAAGACTAGAACCTCGAGTTCACGGCCACCTTCCAAGCACCTTAAAATCATTTCCAACACAACAGAATGTGATAGAGGCAAGTCTAGATCTGCTGCAGTGGTAGACTCACCAAGCTATTGTTTACCAGCGGCGGCGCTAGAGGAATCTGTAGGAGAGCTGGTAGAGACGGCAAGCAAGGCATTGAAATCAAGTAGGTTGTTTTTTCAGCCAGGCAACACAAGTTCAATACTAGAGCTACAAGCAGCTAAGTATGAGTTCAACAACTGTGAGACTCTTGACATAGACTCTGAGGATCCTTACTGGGATTTTCATAATTCGATGGAGGAAATGGTTGAGGCTTATGGAATCAAGCGTTGGGAGCACCTAGAGGAGTTGCTGGCATTGTATCTGAGGATGAACATGAAGAAGAACCATGGCGTTATTGTTGGTGCATTCATTGATATTTTTGCTACAATTTCTAGTACTTCTTCAAATTGTTCTTCATCTTCAAAGAATCACAGAGTGGTCAGAGACAAAAGATGAGATCATCCAAGCATTTCTTCATATATATATATATATATATATATATGCAAATCCAAAAGCTCAGTTCTAACCATATTTATCTACAATTTTCTGTGTTTTATGACTAATTGGCCTGTTATTGCCTGTATTGCACTTTTGAGCATTTGCAATATATATATATATATATATATATACCTAGTAGAGAAACATGCTGTTACTATTTGATTGACACTATTAATACTCTGGCCACAATTGAATGGCTGTGATTCACTTAAAATACAGCATTTTAGGACAAATCTATTGATACAAACTGCGTCATCAAACGCTCAAAAAAATATATTGATACAAACGGCAGAAAAGCAGTCTGTGTTATATTGTTATACGTATGAGACGATATCGATCTTTTCGTTCTTTCTTTCTTTCCATCATTACAATAACTCAAATTTGCAATTTTCTGTTTCTAAAGATAAGATTTGCTGCATTTGATTTGAGTTGCAGCAAAGGTTCTGAGACTGCTAATTTTAATAAGGCCAACTCTGTACTCTGATAGCTGGTAATTTGGCTTGCTAACCCTCAATTATAAAAAGGGCAAATTACACTAATAGACCATGATTATATGTATAATTACACAAAAACTGGTGAAGATATCATAATATAACACTAGCTATCCCTTGACTGGTTGACTAATTTCACGGTCTCAAGCTAGGTGAGAATTAAAGCTTGGGCCTATACCCATACCGATCTCCCTCCACACCCCTATTTGGCTCCTCCTATCAAGCTCCCCAACCTTGGCATGATTTTACCATTTTGCTAGGTTTCGGTTTCTAAAAGAAATGCATAACTGTTTATATATAATCTATTGATATGAATAGTTTTAGGACGGACACTTGCGTGCATAGAGCTAAGAAATGGAGAGATTCTTCTTGCACCTTTTATTTTTTATTTTTTTTTATTTTTTTATTTTTATTTTTTATTTTTTTAATATGCCACTTATGGTAGTAGCGACTCGAACATAGAATATTACAGTCCCTGCTCCCTTAAAAAGGATTGATCATTCAAATCCACCTACCTTAAATTATGGTAACACCCTAATATTAGTAGTATTTACCTTTTTGTGGTAAGTTATTTATTAGTTCATACTTATTTTTGGTTCTTTTGTCAAAAAAATAGTTAATTGTGGTACGTAGATTTAAGGCTGGACACATTATCTCATTCATTTAGTTAGTATATAATATCCATGTAATAGAAAAGGCAAATTACACAAACTTACCTTGATTATATACATAATAACACAGAACCATACGAAAAAAATCATAATAACACTCACTCCCCTTGACCTGTTGACTAACGGTGGTCAACCGTTAGTCAATCACGGAAACTATGCAATGTTAGTTTTGCCCTTGCATCTATATTTGGAAAATTTTAAATATTATATTAAAATAACTTTTTTTTGCCATAATTATATTAAAAAAATTAAAAAAAGAAGAAAGAAATTGATTTGTCCATGGAGATCAGATATCTGATATCCATGGAGAAATTTGGCTCTCCATCTATGGAGAACCAGATCTCCAACCATTGGAGATCTGGAATCTTCATTAATGGAGATTTACTTCACCATCTTGAGTGTTCGATCTCCCATTTACCTAAAATGTTTCTACAAAACTTACAAAAAAATAAAATAAAAAATTGATCCACATTTTTGTTTCACTTGCAAAATTTATCCATATCAAAACTTCAATTTCAACCAAAATGTTGATAGGAAATAATCATGAACAAAAGGCCACTTCAACCAAAAAAAAAATTGCAGAGGAAGAAAAAACCTCAAATTTTCAACCTCAGTCATAACCATTTTCAATAAACTATTAAATTCATCATATTAATCCAACAATTGATCTTCTTTCTCAAGGGCTGAATCTCGTTCACATCTCCCCTTCCATGGAAATCAGCGATCTCCATTAATGGAGATCCAATGGAGATCGCCAATCTTTAAGAAAAAAAATTAAAAAATATTGATTGTGTTTGCAAACAAGAATTTAACCAATTTCTCTCTACATTCTCTCAATCTCTCTTCTCTCTCACTCTCTATCCTATCATTTTCACTTATCTGTTCTTGCAATTCATGATTCATCTTCCAGAAACTCCATAGACCTGCAAAATCAAGCTTAAACACATCAAATTTTCAATTAAAAAATAGTTAGTGCATGACAATGATGTTAGAGAAGAAGAGGATGGGTATAGAAGAAGAAGAAGATTGCGGTGAGAAAAAGATGGTGATGAGATTAAGAGAAAGAGATGGGTTTGGGTGGGTTTCTAGCTTCTAGGCACTGGCAAAACATTGTCTTAATTTATTTATTTTTAATTTGTTTAATTTTTAATTAATATTATAGTTAATTAATAATAGGTTTTAGGGTTGATGTGGCAAGATTTGATAGGAGAAGTTAGTATTAATTTTTTCATTTATTTAAGAATGTTGTAAAAGACCAAATTACCCTTAATGGTTATGGAGTAACATTGATCAACGGTTAGTCAACGGGTCAAGGGGTAGTGAGTGTTATTATGATTTTTTCATGGGTTTTTGTGTTATTATATATATATATATATATATATATATATATATATATATATATATAATCAAGGTATGTTTGTGTAATTTGCCCTAATAAAAAACATATCCTTCATACTTTTAGTAAGTTTATATCCATGTAATAAAAAACATATCATTCATATATATATATATATATATATATATATATATATATATATATATATGAATGATATGTTATAGATTGCATAATGAAAATTGAAAAAGTCTTAAAGAATATATAAAATAATAGTTTTTTTTTTTTTTTTAATTACTATGTCATATAAACTCATACCATTTTATTTTATTTTTAATTTTTTGTAAGGCAATTATCAAATAATTTATGAACTTCCCTTTTTTTTTTTTTTTTTTTTTTTTTTTTTACAATTCCAAATTGTTTGTGACATTTAAGAAAGTGACCGAATTGATCCCTTCGTTAACCTTTTGTTAGTCAAACCTAACAATTAAGGGATTTTTTTATTCATTTAACTTATATAAATAAAATCAAAACTAAAATAATTTTATATAATAAAAAATTAAAAATATAATAATAATAATAATTTAAAAAAATACTTAATTTTAGTTCTTTTGTTGAAAAATAGTTAATTGTGGTAGGTAGATTTAAGGCAGACACATTATCTCATTCTTTTGGTTAGTATATCCATGTCGTAATAAGTGTGTGTATATATATATATATATATATATATATATATATATATATATATATATATATATATATATATATGGTAGGTCTATTCTACGAGATCTTTTATTTTCATTTTGGTAAAGACCTTAATGAAATTATGTTGATTTTCATGAATTTTCATCTAAATTTTTTTTATAGATGATAAGTTCATTGAAATCTAGCTATGAATAAATTTTAAGAATTTTTCAAGCAATGAAACTATTTTTCTTGGCTTTTTCTATATTTCACCCTTTTTTTGAAGCCCTCATATTTAACAAAATCGAGATAAATAGTTTTAATGCTTGAAAAATTCTCAAATTTTATTCATAAGTAGATTTTAATATTGAACTTATCATCCACACAAAAATTAAGATCAAAATTTATAAAAAAATTGATATAATTTCATCAAGGTCTTTACCAAAATTAAAATAAGGAATCTCTTATAAGAAACTCACTATATATATATATATATATATATATATATATATATATGACAGTTTGCATAATGAAAATTGAAAAAGTCTTAATTAAAGAATATATAAAATAATAGTTTTATTACTAGGTAATTTAAACTCATTCCAAAAAACCATTTGACTTAAGATTATATAAAATAATAGTTTTATTACTAGGTAATTTAAACTCAATCGAAAAAAATTTGTAATTATTTTGTAAGGTAATTACCAAATAAGTCCTGAACTTTTTTTTTATAAAAAAATTCCAAATAGTTTGTGACATTTCCAAAGGTGACCAAATTGATCCCTAAATTTTTCACAACGACCAAATTGATCCATCTGTTAACCTTTTGTTAAATGATTTAGGGGTATTTTAGTCGTTTTAACTTATGTAAATAAAATCAAAACTAAAATCATTTTATATAATTAAAAATATTATTAAAATCTAATAATAATACTAAAAAAAAAACCCTCCAATGCCAGAGGTGGATTCCAACGATCTCCTCCACAGCCGGGACCCTCTTCCCTAATTGTTTTTAAAATTATTTTAAAGATTTAAACAATTACCATTAAATTTTAAAACGTTTTCACTTTGGCCCCCTTAAATATTTTTCTATTTTACTATAATGGCCCTCAAACTAAAATTTCTGACTACACCCCTCTGTCTGTATATATTATAATTTATCATAACTATATTAATTTATTAGTTTAACATATTTAATGCATAATATTAGCTGTTAAGGTTTCATGAAGAAAATTAAATTTTAAAATTAAATATCCATTGTTGTTGACTTTTTCCAAATTTTTACATATTATTCAAAGATATTATTTCCGATACTTTAATAAATTTGGAAGCTAGATATCAATACCGATACGTATATTTACTTCCCAACAACCCGTACATTAATCTTGCCACCAGCAGTTGCGGTCTCTGCACTGAAGCTCCTCTTAAGAGGTGATCAAAGAACCATGAAAACGAATAATCGATTACTATATATGAAAACGATGAATGCCCAGAGTTTTTTGTCAAAAAAAATAAAAAATAAAATGGGGCCCAGTGTTATTGAACATATACCAGCCAGCAAGAAATTAAAATAAAGCCAACTACTATATTACAACTTCAAAGTTTGATATAAATGACAACCTTTAATGTTGTATATATTTTTCTTGAAATACCACATGCATACAGTGACGAACCCCATGTAGTTTCTTTCTACACTGATATATCTTGACGAACCCCATGTAGTTTCCCACGTGTGAAATCAATATCCTCATATCTCACATGGCTTCCACACGTGCCACATGTCATGTGATTGATCATTTCCGTGAACACTGCAGGGTTTCTGTGGGTGGAGCTCGAGCTTAATTCCTGGAAATGGCAGCATCATTATTCCAGATCTCAGTGAAAGCTTGAACAATAACATCATGGTGAAGAGGAGAATTCAGCTCCAAGAAACATTTAAGAAGCTCCTGAAGTTCCTCCTTCGAGTAGATTTCCTTCTCCATGATCATTTGCATCATCGAACGTTGAAAATCTTGATATGGGTCGTTCGAGTCCTTGACGACTGCGACGCTGTTGAAGATTTTAGAGCACAAACTGAGTGCTTTTGAAGGGTTTGAATCGGTTTCGGATTCGGAGCTCTGTGTGGAAGTGTTGAAGGAGAATATTCTAGTGGAAGTGTAGCTTTTCTCATTTGAAGTACTTGAAGAGAAACAACAAGGGTTATTATTTGGACTGTTTTGAGGGGCAGAATTGGAAATAGTGGAGGTGTTTGGACTGTTTTGAGGGGTAGAATTGGAAATAGTGGAGGTGTTTTTGGGCTTTGGTTTTGGTTCATATACATCTGAGAGATTTGGTTTTCCACAGCCACAACCTACATTAGCTGTGCATATGCTTTTCAGCAGATTTTTCTTGTTGTTTGTAGACATTACAGTGGGGGGAGGGAGATCTACAGAGAGAGAGAGAGATGATGAGTTTGCAAGGTGTAGTTGGAAACAGTGATTTTAAAATTGTAGAAATGGATTTGTTAGCCAAAAATTAAGGTGTTGTTGGTGGGAGTCATTTTCAGTAATGATCAACACTGGAAGAGATTTGAATGAAAAGGTGTTTTTGGGTAGGAGTCCTTTTCTTTAAAGTTGTTGGGAGGGACTATGGAGGTTTAATTTATAGAAATTAGGGTGCATTATATATATATATATTCTAAATCCCGTGAACAAGAACAAGCAGCAGTCTTTTCATGATATACAATCCTTCTCAACAGTTGTTTGATCATGATTCTAGGATCGCAGACAAATGTGGTGAATTATCATAAAAGTTGATATGATACTTTTGATTCAAACAATAACTCATTTAGATAATGTACATGTTTGATAGGTATTAATTATATTATGTTCAGATAACTTGCAAGCCATTGTATTTCCTTTAAGTTAAGTTAGTTTTGCAAGTCATTGTATTTTTTTAAGTTAAGTTAGGCCCAGTTTGGCATTGCTGTGCTGTGAGGGGAATTACTTTTGGATCTGCTATGCGGTGAATTGCTTTTGGATTTTCTGTGGGGAGAATCAGCTGAGTGTCTGGTAAACTAATTTTTAAAAGTGTTGTGAGAACCAAAAGCAATTTCAATGTGTTTGGTAAACTGGAAGTAAAAAAGTGCTGAGACTGTGCAAAATTACTAAAAGAACACAAGTGAATATTGAGATATTTTGAAAATAAATGATTTGTTATTATTATTTTTCCATATCCAAATCCAAATCCAACCCAACTTCAAGTCTTCAATTAACAAAACACAGCCTGAATTGTTGAATTCAACCAAATTTGATCCAACTTTGATGGTTGTTGAACACCGATAAGAAAATGGAACCAAAAATTAATTAAAACTAAGAAATATTGGAGTTGAACAACACCTGGAAAAAATGAGCAGCGGGAAAAACAAAATTAATGTTTGATATTTTAATAAAACAAAATTGATCATATTTGGATTCAATTGTTCATATTTGGGTTCAATTGTTCATTTTTTGGGTTCAATTATATATAAGTCAGGAAACAAAAAATCCCAAGTCAATCAACTAGTACTTTGGGTTCAATTGTTCATATTTTCAATGTTGATTTTTGCATTTCTTGCTTTACTTCTTCCATCTCCAATAGGTATGATTTAAACTATTTCATTCTATACAAATTTTAATGTAAATAACCATTCTTGATCATTTCTCTAAACTGCAGTTGTTGCACCTGTTGGTGTATGTTATGGCCACCTTGCCAACAACCTACCACCACCAACTGATGTGATCAACCTTCTTCAATCCAATGGCATCTCAAATGTACAAATCTTCAATCCCGATCCATCCACTCTACAATCCTTCTCTGACTCCGGAATCAAACTCATGATTGGTGTCCCTAATGAAATCCTCCCTTACCTTGCCACTGGGAACCACACCTTGTCCCTTCAATGCATAGATTCAATTGCTAATCAAACATATCTATTCCGATCCAAAAAATCATATATAAACCAAGTAATACACAAACAGAATTTATCAAACCATGGAACACAATTAGGAAGTCAAGATTACAATAACCATATATAAAGCACATGAATACTTTCATCTCACAAGATTTTTCATCTAACCATAAATAGAGCTCTTATTGAATAAAGAATTTGATGAATCTGCAATTTTATGCTCTTATAGAGGCCTATTTTTGATAAAACAAAATTGTTGAAGAATCATCAAATAACAGAACATAAAACCAAGTATTGTGTTGTTTCCTAATTGATGAATATCTAGAATCAGATTCCAATGTTATTCAGCTTCTAGTTTGCTTAATCTTTCACTTCCCTTTGTCATTCTTCCTTCTCTGATGACATTCCTTCAAAGCTTAAACCTCTATTAAATAACATTAAAAACACCATATAAAAAAAAGACCACCTTCATCAACGATTTCAAAATGTAAAGCCAACTAAAAATTGAACTCATGAGGAACAAAAACCCAACTAAAATTGATGATGCACATTCATTACATATTGTAAGATTGCACCTGGAATGCTAAATCGCAACTATTTTCTAATTTCAAGTCAAAAAATGTAATCTTCGAATTTAAAATCGAACCAATTAACAAATTTATCAAACCCCCAAAAGGAAAAATCAAACAAAAATTAATGGAAAAGAACAAACAAGTGGATGATCAAGTTACAAGATTTACATATAATAAACAAACAAAAACCAAACCAAACCCATAAAAACCCATCATTCAAAAATCACAAAAATCACAAAAAAAAAAACAAAAAAAAAGGATTCAGACGAAATCAAAATGAAAATCACAAAACCCATCATGTAATTCAAAACGATTTACAAACCCAGAAATCAAACTCCTCTGTTTTGAATTTTGATTCGATGAGATGGACGGCGAGTTGATTGAAGAAGAAGATGAGATGGACGGCGACTGTGGAGCAGCGGGAATGAGATGAGCAGCGTGGAGTTGATTGAAAAGAAGATGGGTTTTTGGTAAATTTAAAGAAAGGCAAGGATAAAATAGGAAAGTTGTAAAATTTCATTAAACAAAACACTGTAGCGCGTTTTGAGAAGCAGAAGCTGAAAT
This sequence comes from Acer saccharum, assembly GCA_030490815.1. NCBI lineage: Eukaryota > Viridiplantae > Streptophyta > Magnoliopsida > Sapindales > Sapindaceae > Acer > Acer saccharum. The sequence continues at coordinate 43,354,777 of CM059868.1, read as the reverse complement.
CCAAAAGTATGTATTTATAGTTTCTCAAAAACTCAGTTGGGAGAAGCTAAAAGTGACCAAAAGCACTTCCCCACGATTTTACCAAACACCCTGTCTTTGGTCCGGAATCACTTTTGGCCCCAAAAGTAGTTGGGGAAGCAATGCCAAATTGGGCCTTAGTTTAGTTAGAGCTAATGATGTTTAGAGCATCTCCATATTAAGACTTTCTTCCTGTATAAAAGTACATTCTATAGCCAACCAAATCAAAGTTTTATCATTTGATTAAAATACAACTTATTAGTGCGATTTGAATAATAATGATTGCATTTGGGGAGAAATATTTAAACAAAATATCTATTTGTGAGTATATAATTTTTTCACCATCTAGTGAAGTATCAGAGATGCTCTTAAGAATTTGTATGGTTATTATGTAATACTTATTTTAGGGGATATACGCTAGTTATCTTGAATGAAATGAGAAAGGGACATGACACTTAAAATGCTATAGAATCTCTACTATTTTTCTTCTAAAAAGTGGTTATCTACGGTATTTGTGATGCGGAAACATTGTCGGGTTCTAAGCCACGTACATTGGACGGTGGTGTTTTCTTAGATATTGTTGAACTCCAAACCAAACCGCATTGGGCAGTGGTGTTTTTTTTAGTATTAGAATATTGAACTTTTTTGTGAACTAATAGATTGACATTGCATAAACACAATGTCTCTATTAACTATATATATAGCATAACCTAAAATTATATGCACTATTGAAGATCTAATAAAACGGGAGATACTATTATTTCAGCCACGAAATGCTGGTATACCCAGATACATACAAGTGAGAAAAGGGAAAAAAAAAAAAAAAAAAGGTTAAAAATCTAAAAAATTGAAGATGATCGAAAATATATACGAGGAAGCAGAAGCTCATGGTGGCATGCATGGCTTCAGTTTACGCGAATCGAGTGAAGCGCATTGCTGCCACTCCACGACCAAACGCACGAGTAATGTTGAAGATCACTTTGTTGGTGATAAACTTGACGGAGGCTTCACTTCATCCAATACACGACTCAAAAAGTGCTTTCCTGAACAAGAAGAAAAAGTGCTTTTAGGAGTAGTTGTGGTGATCATCAAGTCCTTCAATGTGGTATATGTTATTATTGGAGCATATTCTAGATTCAGCTCTCCAGATTTTGTATCTGCAAAGTATGCATTATTGTCATCATGACAAGGGATTCCTGGGAAGCTATTGCTTGTTGGAAAATGGAGAATTATTCATGGCGTTTTTGGTTGCCATTTGCTTTGGATTCAACATTCAAGATTAATGGCTAGTTATGAATAGTATTTTTACGTTGAGTGAGACTTGCTTCTCTTCTAAAGGCAGACATGGGTTTGGGTCGGCCCGTTTAACAATAGGTTCCATCATCCATGTCACCTCCTCTTAAAGGCATTTTAGTGCTCTACTTGGCCCTCTTCTTGTCCATTGGTTTTTAGAAAGACATAACAAGCCATAATTACTATAATAACCTTGGCACTTTATCAGCAAAGATTTCACTGTTTTTCTTTTTGTGATATTTTCAGCTATCTATCTATACAGAAGATTTGTTGATGATTTGCCAAAAAGGATCACCCATTCCCATTGAAAATTGTCAACTTAAGTTGCTCAATAACCTCATTTCGTAATGTAACATATTTTAAAATTAAATTTCTATATAATCTAATAAGAGAGGATATCATATATATATATATATATATATATATATATTTTTAAGTATTACATAAATTCAATTTGAGGTTTTTTGAGGAGAGTAGAGGACACGAGCCCGCAACCTCGTAGGGTAGGTGTGAGGGCTATCTTTTCTATTTGAAGTATAATTTGCTCTTAGTTCTATTTTTGAAACCTAATTTTTAAAAGTTTTCCATTCACATATATCTTACTCAAACATTTTTCTGAAACAAAATTAACAAAACCATCATATCTAGTCCAACAAATAATATATGAATGAGAATTAACTCAAATAATAATATTAGATATTAAAAATCACATCCCAAATATTAATTTAACACTTTAATTCAATTGACGTATAACAATTTTGAAAATTATAATTAATTAGTATATAATATTGAGTGTGACTTTAAGATTAAGATATTGTTCTATAAGGGCAAAAAAGTAATTGAACCTTGTAAAGAATATTGATTTTGTTTCATGAATGGTCTGAGACGTTTTAAAGGCTTAGAGATAAATTGTAATTTCATTCATATAATCATATCTGATATATGCAACTCTCAAATTTTGCTGATAATTTTATATTTTTCGTTTAACTCAAAAGGGTATGCTTGAAAATCTTTTAGTTTGCTGAAAATGGCAACAACAACTTCACTTTCACTGGCCCTCTCTCTCCCCTCTGCTTCCTTGTTGAATAACAACCGCTCCATATTCCGCTATTCAACCTCAATTCAATCTTCCAAATCAAAACCCTTGTTGAGAAGCTTCGAAGTCAGAGCTATCAAAGAAAAAACACAAGTAGAAAAACCAGAAACTTCGTCTGGTTCTGCTGAGGAAATTACAAAGAAATATGGCCTTGAAGCTGGTCTTTGGCAGGTACCCTTTTCTCTGTTCTTTATTATTTGGGTCTACCAAGTCTTAATTCTTCTTCTAATGGACTAATGGTCAATTAATTTCTTGTTATTTTGATTACCTGTATTTAGAGAATTGGATATTGAGATTTTTTATGTTGTTTCTGCATAGACAACTTAGTTCATAATATAAGCTGAATTTTAATCAGTTTAGCTTGAATAGAGAGCCATCCCCAGAAATTTATTAAACTGAGAAATCTTAAAACAGTTTCAAGATTTCTTCTTTTTGAACTTTCCTTAATTGACCTTGGAATTGATTTTTTCACTACTGTGATTGTTGGAGGGGATTGTGATCTGTGAATGTGTTTTATCTATCAAATTCACACTAATACTAAATCTATTTTGAAGAAAGTAGATTTCAGAGTATGAAAAGTGTATTATTGGATTTATTATGGTGCAAATTCTTTGAGAGTGGATGATTTATTACAAATGCAGTAACTACTGCTTACTTCAATGACATGATGATTGAAGTATTCCGTACCGTTGATTTTGGTGTAAAACAACCTTTGAGAATTTCTTATGCATATCAATGTACATTTACATACTAAAAGTTAGAAAGAATTTGTTATTGGATTTTGGAAACCATGGAAGATTTTGTGGATTGTAAAACTAACTGCCTTTGCATCTTTGATTCATATAATTGTGGATTTTCTACAGATATTTAGCTCAAAGGATGAAGAAAACGGAGAAGGCGAGAAAAAGAAATCGAAGGGGAATCAAGCTAAGGAACTGCTAGCCAAATACGGAGGAGCATATCTGGTCACCTCCATTACTCTCTCTTTGATCTCTTTCGCACTCTGCTATGCGCTGATCAATGCTGGAGTTGATGTTCAAGCTTTGCTTCAAAAGGTAAAACCATTCAGTATTTGCAAATTTCATTGCTATTTCATAACTCCCTTGGAAGAAAATCTCATGCTTGGTACTTTTTAGGTGGGGATCTCTCCTAATGAGACTGGCGAGAAAGTCGGGACATTTGCTTTGGCGTATGCCGCACACAAGGCAGCGTCTCCTATTAGGTTTCCTCCTACTGTTGCTCTCACTCCCATTGTTGCTAGTTGGATTGGAAAAAAAGTTGAAAAGGAGGAATAAGTTGTGTAGATCCTCAGATCTCAGCATGCTTGATTTCTCTATAAATATATTCTTTAATCTTGTTAGCTTTTACCCTTTTTCGGGGTTTTACATTGCAAAATTGTATTCCATGTATATGTAACTTTTGTAGTTTCTCCTAATGGAAATATCTAATGATGTCTAGTTAAATTTTGCAACTCCAAGCTGTAACATTGCATTCATTTTGTGTTCAATTTTACCATGCCAACATGTTGGAGTGTGAAGCTTTTGAGCTAACCATAGGAAGGGCCTTGTTGAACATGGCGCGTGAGACCATCATGAGCGTGTCTAATTGGAGCTTGTCCGGTTTGCTTTGTAGTTTCTAATTGGAGCGTGTCTAATCCAATATGGTGCTGAAGAAGTTTCAGATTTCATGTTAGGGGGATCCTCAGATGTTAGGGACCATAAACAAAGCACTTCTGGTCTATCAAAGTTGTCACGATAAGGTAAAAAGGAGAAAAACAGACGACATTATTCAATTAAATTTGTCATCAGATTAAATTTGTCATTACATAATACTATCCATTACTTGGCAGAAAAGCTAACAAGGTATGCTAGTCAATACAAAGAAATGCAATAATATACAGGGCTTAGACTAAAAATTAACTTCATTTACTACAAGATTCTCATGGTGTCATCTGTACTACACTATACAACCATCACCAAGAGATACCTGCTTCCACTTGAGACTTTCTGGAACATTTCAAATGACAATCTCCTGAGAACCTTCAGTCGAACCACCACCGATGTTTCAGCAAAACTGAACGACAGTCAGACATCATAGGTTCCTAATGAAACAATCCCATATATTTTTTTTCATTAGGACTAGAACCATCTTTATGGACACATCTCATTCACCTCCCAGTAGTTGTAGAAGGAAGTTCTGTTGAATTGGTTGGAGTTTGGGCTCGTGGCGTGCTAACAGTAGCCATGGCATAATCATCATCTAGTGCACCCAACTCATTCCATTCAACCCCAGCTATTAATTAGAGTCAGGGAACTAATCAGAATTCTACGCTCAAGAAGATGAAGTAAATAACAAGATTAGATTGGCTCAGTTATAAGCCCCTCACACCTACAACCAAGAGGTTCCGCCCCCACAATCCCGAAATATTGTATAATAAAACTTAATACAAAGGATACATTCAGTCTGCCACATGTCTGTGATGCTAACTCCAGCATCTGATAAAAGCCAGTAATCTGCATCACTCTGCAAAAGATCCCAGAAATAAACTTCAGCAATCAGTTAACTCTATGTTTGTCAATAAAGCATAAACAATTCTAAAATTCCAATGCAAGTATGATGACTATTTGTCAAACGAATATCATTTGCCTTTTTTGTCAGTAAGATTTCAACTTGACCTACCCAAACCCTAATCAGCCACTCTTACCACTTCTTCAATAATAAGTATAACTAAAGACTGCTTGAGCTAAAACCCTTGACAGTCAAGTAAGATCACTATTCATTTTCAAACCATCCATTCTTCATACTATTTTTGAACCATAAAAGTTTTGGGCATCTGGAAAACAAATGTTGCTTGTGCTGCTAAGAAAAATATTCTTTTCAATTGAAGTGATGCCATAGTCCTAAATAAAATGATACCTAACTCCACTAAGAACTTAAACTTACATCAACTTCTGAGGGAACAATCTTCATGATCCCACTCACAAAGTCCTGTGAGGCACTGATATCTGTGCACATTCTATCAACATCTTGTTCCTGCATCTCAATCTCCTTCCCTCTGGTCTCCTCTGTTATCATTGTTGTCGCTGGGTTCTCAATAATGGCTGAAGTTGATGGCAAGTTTGGAGGTGCCTCGGCACCATGTATCTCCTCAAACTTCTCCTCGAATTGACTAGAATGACAGTGATGGAAACAGAAGAGGCATCAGAAAATGGGCCAAGTCAAATGTTTGCATCATTACTTGCATTACTACAGGTTTTATCTTGCCATGAAAAGAAAAGAAAAAATAAAGGAAGCAAACAAACAGCTAAAAGGTTAATGATCTATTGATCATCAAAAAGTAATGGTACCTGACAAGGTAAACATCTATAGGACCCATTGTGCTTCTCAGAACTATTCTGTATCTTCTCTGGGGATAGTCAACAGCCTAGCACAGGAAGGAAAGGATGCAATGAGGTATAAGCATGTAGAAGCACACAAAAAAAAAAAATTAAAAATAATAATAATAATAAAATAAAATAAAATCCCCAAGTCTTGTATGCTTTAGGATTTACCTCATCAGGGTCTGGGACTTCTAGAGTGGTTCCGTGTGGAGCTTTGATTGCTATCAAGGTTTCATTCTAAAGGAAGCAATAAAATTATTTAGTCAGTTTACTACAAGCAGGGAAAATTGTTTTCCGGTGATTATACAGTTGCCAAGTCTTAAGCATATATAGTATCACGAAAAAAAAAAAAAAAAAAAAACCTGGAAGCAGGGTAAGCTCTTTATGTCTTCTTCTGTGACAAAAAGCCACCTAACATCATATAGAAGTTAGTTCATGTCAGTAAATTTAGAGTTGACACTTACATTATCATAGTTTGGCATGGATAAGAGGAGTTGAAATTTACTTTTGATAATTTTCATCTTCACTAAGGTCCCTCAAACTTTCTTGCCTTTCTCTGCTATAATTTGGACGTGTCAGCACAAACCTGAGGTTGCCAGAAAGCTATAAAATAGAGATACAATAGCACAGGAATAGTACTTAACCTTATTTGTTCATCCAATCTGTGCTCCTCAATTTTAAGGCTTTCAACTTCTGCCTGCATGAGGAGAAAGATTTAAATCATTAAACCAAATCATGTACCTTTCAATAATATGTTTATTTATATAGGTTCTGTTAATGGGCCAGACTAGTATCACAATCCCATCATTTTCGAATATTTCATGCACAGCACAATAAATCAATCAACTGCAACTAGAGCCTTCTCGGCTTGGAATAAACAATGCATACTGAGCCACTCTGCTCGTCTTCAGCATTAGAATTATTGGCAGGAAATGGATAAGACAAATGGAGAGCTATAAAGAACACAAATTAAGGTGGCCGTAACAACAAACCTATGATAGAAGTTAACATTTGTATTTATATATACAACCACGTTTGTTTCAATAAGATATCAATGTTGGATTTTGGCACCAACAAATAGAAAAACAAAAGCAAGAGAGTAGCAGTATCTCCATTTAAAAATTAATTAATTATTTAATTAAAGAGGCATGCAGGAGAAACTTTCCTAAGAACTTTGCACTGCAAAAGGTGCTACTTGATTAAAGTGAAAATGAAGACCGAAAAGGTAAACATATAGTACTGAAAACTTTAAGACATTAGAACTGAAATGTAAGGCTGATATCTAGAAATGGAAAAAAAATAAAAAATAAAAAATAAAAAATTTTAAAAAAATTTTAAAAAAATAAAAAAATAAAAAAACTGAAATATTTGATAAAGAATAACTTAAAATTTAAAAGTTATACATCTTAAATTGTGAAAACAGTAATTATTTAATTTATAAATTTATATTTAAGAGTCATGGTGGCAATATTGATTGTGAAACAATGTGATTGTTGACATGGTAGTAGTTATATGGCAAAAGTCGTAATAGTTTTTTCTTGGCTTTGATGTATGTTTGTTTGACAACCTAAAATTATCAAACAATTTGGTAAAACTGATACTTTATAAATTATAACACTAGAAATAACAAATTGTAGTCGGAAAATAAATTCATAAAAAAAAACAACAAAACACTAACTTAAAATTATTAATAACAAACCCAAAACTCTAACTTGTTAATTAGAAAAAATAAATTTTAACTAAAAAAAACCTAAATTGAAGAAACGAATATGAATATTTTTTTTATATTCAATTTTGTTACAAAAAATCTTATAAAGGATAGAGATAATTATTAATTGGGAAGAGATAATTGGGATTTGGGACGTGAATGAGAGTGAGAGAGAGGGGGGGAGTTGGGATGTGTGATGAGAGAGAGAGAGAGAGAGAGAGAGAGAGAGAGAGAGAGAGAGAGAGAGAATGGATGAGGTGAGAGGTGTGATTGGAATGGACGTGTGGTGTGATGGGAAAAGAGAATTAATTTTATATATATATATATATATATATTTTTTTTTAAAAGCTGACCCGGCTATAGCCCGGGTCAGCCCCCCTTTTGGTCCACTCTTTGATTATAATGCTGATGGAGGCGGTGGTCATGATGATAATATCATTGATATTAACAGCGGAAGTATAGATAGTTGTAGTGGAATAGATGGTGATAAACTGATAGTATGGTGGTAGAAGTGCTAGTTTTGTTATGGTGAGGACCTAGAGGTGATGCTTCACGTTAATCATGATGGAGATGGTTATAGTAACAGTAATGAAGCTGTAGTTTTATCAAAAGATTTAAAATATCAAATATTGAATATAAATGCATCATTAAACACATTTAAAATGATTTGAATGCTGAATGTGGTTACAACACCCATTAAGACATCCAAGAGAATGCATGTCAAAATGCAATTTTTCAATTTGCATACCTGTAAACTTGAAGCACTTTCGTCAGCCTCCCCTGGCCTTGAGACATCAAGCCCCCTAATATCAAAGGGTATAAGTTGATGAAAATTCAGAAACAAAAACTATAATCACAAATTACATCAATGTATTAAGAATGTAAGATCAAGATTTGAGTTCATACTTCCACTGAATTCTGTTCTTGAGTTTCTTTTCTATAAGACCAATACCTTCTAGGACATTTGTTATGTCATATATTCGCCTCTTTTGCACCTGTAGTGACAAAAAAAAAAAAAAACTTTTAGCAATAAAACTTTATGACATAGGGACATAGGGTAGGATAGTAAAACAGTCACCTCTAGAGTGTCAGCAGCTTTATTTAGGTCAAGAATACCATCTTCTGCATGTTTGATCAAATTGATAAACTTCTTTGTCAAGAGCCCTGAATCAGAATTAAGTGATAATGTTTTATTAATGTACTTGCTCAAGTTCACAAGCTACATGAAGTAGAACTTTAGAAGACTAAATAAATCTTATTTGAAAATATAATATATGAACACTAGATAAATGCATAAGCAACAATAATTACCAAGGGAGCTGTCATAGCGGCAGGGACCGGTCGGTGTGAGATTATTACCAGGAGAACCTGTCAATTTACAAAAGCTTTCTCATCTATTATATATACTTTTGTTCCATTTTTACATGCTACTATGAACAGAAACAAGACTTGTTTGGGAAAGAAAAAGACCTATAATTGCATTAACTTCATTTTGGTTATACCATGATTTAACAAATAAATAGTAAAATAATAAGAATAATATTCGCTGCACGTATGTTTAATGATAATGCTAACCAAGATTTGAAGCAGAAGTTAGAGGTCCAGATTTACTGTTCTTTGATAGCCTTGAATGTTTTTGTGCCTTTGCTCCTTTTCCTGATACTGGTGTCTGGAGGGGACTGTTAACTATTTCAGCATATCCAGGACCAGTAGTACGCTCACCTGACTCAGCTTCAAGATCCACTGGGTCACTCTTCCGCTTTAATTGCTAGTAAACACCATTTAGTTTTTCAAATTATTAAACGGTGCATGCAAATAAATTTAGGCACATAATTAATCAAAAGCAAGGTAATTAAGTCTGCAATGAAAACAAAATAGTATAAAAATTGACATTATTAATGAGAAAATCTTCTTCTTACCTTTGCTATTAAAGATTCTTAATTCTAGAATCAGTCTCTTTTATAGGAAGTTTCTATCAATGCCAAGGTTTCTTTTGATTTCCCTTTAGTTTGTATCTATTTTAATGGTTCCCAGTTAGCAGAAAGTAGGAGCTGTTAATGAGTCTTATTATAATATATTGAAGTTCAAGATTTTACAAGATGATTTGACCATATTGAATTTAAGGCCTACCTAGTCTCATCTGGATTAATACCCTTTCCTTACCCATATCAACAGCACCCATACTCAGACATTTGTTCATGGTTCCACACTACATGTCATGTGGATACACACATCTCAGGCACATATGGAAGATTTAATTTAATTAGGCATTTTATGTTTTTCATTTTAAGGGATAATTGTTTGATTTTAATTTTCTTGTTTGAGAGAGCTCATTATAGTTTTGGAAGGTAGATTTTTACCTTCTTGATTTTGATTTTGAACCTTTGGAATTCTCCTTTTGCCACTATATATAGAGGCCTGGGTTTTATTGATTGGTACGCTTGAATAAAAATAATAATTAAACAGTTGACTTCCCCCTCATTTTCAACTGTTTTATTTTTATTATATTCAAGTCTACCACTCAATAAAACCCAAGCCTTTGTAGAGTGGCAAAAGAAGAATTCCAAAGATTCAAAATCAAACTAAAGAGGAAACAATCTACCTTTCAAAACTATAAAAATCTCTCTCAAATGAGAAAATTAAAATTAATCAATTATTCTCTAAAATGAAAAACATAAAATGCCTAATGAAAATTAAATCTTACATCTACATTTGATATATGTGCGCAACTCCTTAAGATGTTCTACATCATTATGTTCGCATTCTAAATATGGGTTAGAATCTCAAACAAGAAAGCAAGGCAAAAAAATGGATGTCATGATTTTGTTGTTAACTCTTCTATTAATATCAGTCTTATTATTGGTAGGTTTGCTGAATGGAAGCCAAAACCAACTTCATTAACCACCAAGGCACCAAGCAATGTCTTCAATTTCATATAAAAATAAGGATCTGCTTTAGAGGTTTGCTCTACAATTAAAAATTGAGACAGTAAAAAGGAAACAATAGATAAGAACGGTGACTTAAAAGCTGTAAAATAAAAATCAATACTACGATTTAAAGCATATTCAAATTCTATGAGACTACGTAAACAAGAAGTCAATAAAAAGAAATTGATTGTCACCTAAAGCACGCACTTCAGAATAAGTTTAAAGGTAAAAGAAATCAATTGTCAGCTAACGCACATGTTAGTTGCAGTCATTTATCAAGATTCTAGATACAATTCCAAGGTCACAAATCTTGCATGATAAATTTACATATATGAATTTTCCATGTCTAGTTCAATATTTAGCACATTGTTAACTGATATTTTATGATAGACAACCATGAATTCTACAGTGACTAATAGTTTTATCTTAAAATGTATCACTTTTAAACTACTCAATATTAAGCCTTACTGCAAGCATCTTACAATTCCAAAATTCTTTTAAACAATGGTTGTTAATTTTATTGTTATAAAAAGATTAAATAACTTCAAAACACTACTGAGTTGAAATTAATTTTCAACAAGTAAATCAGATTCCATCTGTTATTATGAGTCTGTCCAGGAAAACGGTTCAACTTTTCATGATTGAAAATTTTCTTTACTCTCATGTCTCAAAGCATATTCACACTTAAGTTCTTTTTTATAAACAAATGGCTAAATACTACTCAGTAGGAAAAACAAATTCTAGCACCTCCAAGTGTGATAAGTATAGAAGATAAAAGCATGAAAATAATTGATGCTTAGCAACCTGCAAGCTGTGTTTCCCTCAAGGTAAGATAAGGAAATTTACTTCATCTCTTAAGGTTCCACCTAAGTTGCTTAAATCTACTGTCTTACTGCCACGAGGACTTAGGTTTAACAAATTACTAGATGCAGCACCATTCTAAGACAAAGAGAGATTAACATAGCTGAGTTGCGATGTAGCAAAAATGAAGCTATAACAGAAAAAGGAGGTGAAGTAAGTTGCTTATGAAGATCCGGAAAAACAAACAGAAGTTATTATTAGCTATGTGTTGAACCATAAGTCATAACATTTACAAATAACCATAAGTCATAACATTTACAAGTTACCACATTTCCTAACTAACATGCAGTATGAATTATACATGTTCCATATTGCTATACACCATTAGCATGAATGCATGATATATTCTAGATCTTCATAAGAAAGCCTACTTCAAACAGATCAATTAGCTTTCAAAAATGTAATCAACTTAGCTTACGTGGTAATATTTTTTCCATGATGATACTCATATCATCAATGAACAAGTTGACTAGAACTTCAACGTACTCATATCAGCATTGATACAAGGGGATGGCTTCTGTAAGTTATATTGATTACACAATTATCTGCTATCAGCAAACAATTTTCATCACTGGCAGGCATTCTATCAAATATGTTAAAGCATATATTTGATGCATTTCCAACATTATGCAACTAAACTTGCATTGAATTCAGTGAACCTATAAACAGAAATTGTGTTATATGGATATAGGGAACAAGCCCTAGATACTAGATCACTCAATTTGTCATGGACTATTAGGACACCATATCCCAAAACAAGGACATGCATTGTATGGCTAAATGGAATAGTATAGATGTCTCTCTCAGACAACATTGGTCAGCAGGCAGGTATTTCAGTTAGTCGAGTCACTAAGAACCAAGCATGTGCATCAATATATGAGGTTTTTTTATTGCAACATAGCTTGGATACTATGTTCTAAGATTTAGAGCCAATTCTTAACATCACCATCATTGCACTTGTTTTAAGCACTTATAAGACTATGATCGCAGGGACTGACAAACTTGATTAACATTCCTACTGTGTTGACTTGATTCTTGATTCTTGCTGAAGTTGACTTGTCAACCAAACACTGCGTTGTTTTGTTTCTCAAATAATTTTGGTAATTTTGATGCATTATTCTTTCTAGTCTAGTACAACTGTTATTCATGATCTTGACATATTCACCTAAAACTCAGAACATTGATTTCACAATTCTAACCAATTACCAAACATGCTTTTCAGCTTTTCATGTGCATTTGTTAACAATATGCTAGAGACATCACTATAGAGTTTCCCAAACATAGAAGCCAGAAAATATATCAGAAATGCTGAACTATTCATCTCTGAGAAAATAACGGAATATTGCACATAAGGAAGAGCCTTCTCAGTCACAAGCAAGACGTTCACACATTCAGAATTAAAAACCCAAAAAATCTCAACCTTGGATGCAAAGCAATTAAATTCTAGCATCCAACACTATGCTTCATAGATCCCAAGAAGCACCTATAAAACTAACAAATCAATTACAACAATAGAATATCCACAGGTTAAAGCCCACAGCTACAAATCTGCTTCCCCTTATGTAGAATAATGAACCAAAAAATAAAGCCAAAATAAAACTTAGCTACAGAATAATTGACCATCCCCAATTACCGAAGCATTCCAAATCCTACAATATTAGTAAACCCACCGGAATTTGGATAATACAAACCTAATATCACCCTCAAGTGAAACAAATTAACAGCATGCTCTACAATTTCAATAAATCCAAACCCCAAGAACTAATTCCATTAATAATCATATATAATCAACATCTCAAAAAATTCACGTCGATCACTGAACAAGAAGATCTTCACACAATTCTGGTGTCAAAATTTACTACTTTAAAACTACACAACCTCTGAAAGTTGAAATGGCAAAAATACATTACAAACCCCAGAAAATAAATTAAAACAAAAACCCCCTCAAAAAAGAGGAAAATTTAAGAGGAAAAAAAAACAGCTTTAAAAGAGAAGCTTACTGGAAGGAAAAAAAACAGCTTTAAAAGAGAAGCTTACTGGAGATTTAACGACGATGCCCTCGGTTTGCTGATCAGGTCGTCGTCGCGGCTCGGCAGGGAAGCGGTGATAATCAGCGGGAGCTAAAAACGGCGGCTTTGTAGAAGAAAAGGGAAGCTTCCGTTTGAAGGAGCTCTCCAGCGGCTGAGTGGAGGTGTTTTGCGGCAGCGAATTAGACATAGAAAAAGAATTGATTTTGATTGATGTATTTGGGTATTTTTTTTAGGGGTTTGGGAAAATTGAAGAAAAGATCGGAGACAGAAGTATCGGAGAAGGAAGTGTGAGTGATTACTGGAAGTGGGTGGTGGAATTGGAAGAGATCTGGTGATTGGGGAGACGGAAAATAAAAAGAAGCGGGAGATAGATAGAGAAAGAGAAAGTGAGCAGAAAACGAGGGAAACAATGAGCTAGGAGGGAATTTGGTTCGGATATAGATGTGGAGGGAACCGCTTAGTCTTCTAAATTATATAATATATTTTCTTTTTCTCCAATTAAATTATAATTTATCATATACTTTATTTAAAAAATATAAAATAAAATAAAATAAAAATGAGGCCCAATGATATTTCTCTCTCACACCATTAGTTTATGATTCGAGTCATGTTTCCTCCCTCAAACCTTAAATTATTGTAATATTTCAAACAAAAATATATATATATGATAACATAATTTTCTTTTTATTTTTATCTTTTTGCAATACACCTTCATTAACAATAATGATATTAATAAGTTGGTTTTATTCGATTAAAATTATCTTAAAAACTAAGAGTTAAGTATGGATAGCCAAAAGAGGCGTAGCTCAGCTGGTAGATGGACGAGCATGAGGCTTGGACAAATGACTTTTAAGTCCTCGAATCCTACTAATGATAAAAGCTTCAAAACAATACCTAATAGATAGGTAAATACTATTTTAGATTTATGTGTTTTAAGGCCTACGTACCCCTTTTGCTTTCGTTTTTCTTTTCCCTTTTTTTCTTTTTATTTTTATTAATAAAGGTTGTGTTGAGAATTTTTTTTTTTTTTTAAAGATAAATACTATTAAAAAAAAATAATAATAAGTTAGCTATGGATGTGGCATCGATTTTTGTTGATTGTGTCACATGAGCAATATAAATTTTGTAAGATTTATTAACGTATAAAAACTGATTTCTTTATTTAAAAAAAAAATAAAAATGAAAAGAAGAAGAAGCAGATTTCTCTATATATATATAAAAAAGTAAAATAAAGTATCATTCTTGTTATTATAGTAGTGAGCTTTCTTCTTTTTTTGTTGGTTGAAAAATTACAGCACAAGTGGTTGATCTTGGCATTAAAATTAAAAATAATATTGTGTCAATTGGTTACAATAATAAAATTAAAAATTTCATTTTTATTTGTAAAATATATTTAGTTTATGTATATTATTGTATTGATGTAAATAAAATTGTTAGGTAGAAATAGAATTAAATAAAAAATAAAAAAAGGAGGGTTCGAATCGGCGATTGGCGCCTTAGAGAGTTAAGAGGAAGCCAGGAAGGGCGAGAAATTGGCGATTAATTGGCCCGCGTGGATGAATCCGCCGACCCAAGCAAGCAAAAGACACCACTTTCTCTAGTCTCCACTACAAGCGGGTAGTGGGCTATTGCCACGCGTCAATCTCCTAATCCTTAGGCAACTGTTTGTGTTTGTGAATGGGCTGGGCCGGGCCGGGCCGGACCGGGACTTTCAAATATTGGACAAACCTAACTTCATCTGCTCTACGATTTCCGCTAAGGGGGTGTTACAATATATATATATATATATATTTACGATCTTTCTATTATCAGTTCGTCCTGACAATAAATATATCAGGACGAATAATGTAGACAGAAGTTTTGACAAGTGCATATACTTTGAATTAAAGTATGTAAATATAGTAGTCTATATTCTTCATTCTGATATATTTATTGTCAAGACAAACCGATAATATAAAATCTGTATATATATATTAACACAGTCTTTCTATTATCAGTTCGAACTGACAAAAGTTATATCAGTTCCTTGTATGTGGGCCACTGGATTTAAATACTTTGACTGACAAGTGTATACAGCCAATTCAAAGTATTTAAATCTAGTGGCCCACATGTAAGGAACTGATATAACTTTTGTCAGTTTGAACTGATAATAGAATTTATGTGTATTAACATATTACAATAATTTGGGTTTTAAGGAGGGGGACAAACTCGAAGCCTCAACCTCATTGTGTTGTCTGTTACAATTAATTTTGTTACGGTATAAACAAATAAACGATGATATTAGTAGATGAAGTTGTAGGTTTGAGTCGTCTCTCTTTTCCAAAACCATAAATTTATGTAATATTTAAAATATATATATATATATATAGTACTTTTTTTTATCTATATTATAAAAATATCTTAAAATATTAAAAAAAAATTATATTAAGAAAGAAAAAATGTTAGATAACTCATAAATAAACACTTAAAATCTCGAATTGTATTTTGGATAGTGCTTGTCGTGATTGATCTCGCTAGCCGCTAGGTCTCGATTGGTGTCAAAAATTTTTTTTTTCTTTAAAAATCCATTTTGAGATTAAGAAAAAAAAAAAAAAAAGCATTTAAAATACAATAATGCTACTGGACAAGGTGAGGTCCATTTAATGCTCGATGGTATGAAACTCATACATACTCGCATCAACGAAGTTTTATGTTTCAGTCGTGTCCTCTCTTCTACCAAACCAAGTAATTTGATTTGATTTGATTTTTTTTTTTTTTTTTTTTTTTTTTTTTTTTTTTTAGGGTTTTACATCTCTTCTAGGGTTTTCCTGCATTATTATGTAATCAGACAATTGATTTGATTAATTCATTTCATATTAAATCAAATTATTTGTTGACTTTGTAGATTTCAATATGGCCATAGAAATTTCAACCTTTGTTATCATATGACCGGTGTGACCACTGAGTTGAAAGTTTACTACCTAATTTGAAAATTGGTGATAGCATGAAGGTGATTTCCATAAACATTAATCCCAGAATCACATCAAGTGGCTTGCACTTTTACAGTGCCTTATTGAATTATCAATCTATAGTTAAAAGAATGGTCTCTTCCTGTTTCTGGAACTGTATTTCAATAATTTCAGAACAATAACATCACCCAAGTTCTCCTTGCAATACAAAACATCCAATACAACTACCAAATTTCGATTTTTCGACTTTCGATTTTCTAATAGTGATCCCATCATACATGAAAAACAAGATTCAACATGAGTTTTTATAATGCATGTATACAAGAACATCATTTTTTACCATGTACATCTCTCTCTATGATTCCATTATTGCTTACCAACCCTGAACCACATCTTCTGTTTCCCACCTTGGCAGTCGAGGATTGTATAATTATCTACTTGAACAGATGAGCAAGATCAGGATCGTTCAAGTTCACATCCAACCATCCATTCAAGCGCATGTACTCGATATAATGATCTGGTGGCTTCACTGGACAAGGATTTCTTACAGTGAAGCCATGAATCCTCTCAAGATCCCGAGTAAGCCACCGAACATAAGCATGATCCAATGGAGGCACAATTTTCAAAAGAATTTCTTCCCTCTCTTGCTTCGCAGGCTTATTTCCCATACTACCTGGTCGGCTTCAAAAATAAAATAACGTCAGTCAGCTAAAACAGCTTCTGCAAAGGCAGCAGGACAAAAATTCTTATTGTACCAGAATTCCTCGTGAAACTAATTTAGTTACGCAGTTACATTCTGTTATAATCGATCCATCCAAAACATAAAAATGGAATCTGTAGCTTTATAATTAAATCTAAAAACAGTTTTAGATATTCTCACTACATTAATCTTAAACCAAAAGAAAGGAGTTCTAGCATTGCATAGATATTCTCCGTGTCAATATGGGACTTATCACCCGCCATGAATTCATGAATGCTACTACCTATCTCGATTGGGAACTGATTCCTGGCTTCTTCTTTATCCCAAGCCCCTTTCGTTTTCCACATAATCTTGCCATCACCATCTCACCTTCCGATAGCTGCATACATGTTTGCAAGGACATAATTAGAATCACCATCCGAGTCCAAGTAAACGAGATACTTTGTTAACCTTTCTGCTAAGCTAACATTTCCCTTTGTCCTACATGCGGCCAGCAATGAACCCAAAACAACTCCGTTTAGCTTCACATACATATTTTCAACAACATTAAGGGCTTCCTCCACCAATCTCCCTGCATGAATGTAAAGATTCACTATGCAACAATAATGCTCAATCCGAGAAGAGATTCTATAAACTCTATTAATAACATCAAAATACCCAAGCCCATCATCAATTAAACCAGGCATGGCTGCAGGCAGTCAGTGCTCCTGTGAAACTAATTCCATCCTGCTTGAACCCTTCGTTTGCATCAAATTGAAATACTCCAAAGTTTCCTCCACAAACCCATTGATCACAAACCGGCCACAATGATCGAGTTCCAAGACATCAGTGTTGGCTTCCTCATCTTCTTAAAAACTTGATGAGCAAATTCAATTCAACCACATCTAGAATAAACATCAATCAACGAATTATTTACCCTAACACAGTCTCCAAAGTCTTGCTTTAAAACAAACCAATGTATCCATGAACCCTAAACCTAGCATCTCAACACCGGCAGACGCAGCAATAACAGCAATAATGGTCACATAATCTGGCTCTCCACCCAGATATCTTCATTTCTCGAAACCAATCTAGTATTCTCTATAATTTGGTTAGTTTATTGCAATTACCATGCATGCTATGATTTGCTAGTGTAAGACCCAGAAAAGGAAAACAATATTTTCTATAAAATATTTTGTTTTCAACCATCAATCAACAATTAACAATCCATTAAATTTAAGCAAAACTAAAAAATATATATATATAGCAATATGTACATTACAATTACTAAAAAATGAAAATGAAATCATAAAATTATTAAGACACAGAGAAACTTGTCGCCAAACGTACCGTGAACAGCTGGGTTCAAGCTCCAGATGATTACGTGATTGGCCAAGTATCGAGTGAGGTCTGTGTGGATGATAACTATGTTGCTTGTTTTTGTTTTCTTACTTATCTATTCAATTTTTAGTTCGAAAAGCCTAATAATTAAAGAGGTCCCTAAACTTTTGTTTATTTCAACTATTTTATAGAGTTTGTAAAACTAACCAAATTAGTCTCTTTTTTGTTTTTTTGGAAAGGGTAACCCAATTAGTCTTTAGAGGCATCAATTGAAAGTTTCTTTTGACGATCTATTTTTTTTTTTTACACTTCTTTTTTAAAAACACTCAATTCTCAAAATTTAAATTTAAAAAAATTATAGAGACACTTCATTTTGTTACAAGATTATTCTTTTTATCTTTTTTGAATTAAATTATTAAAAAAAGAAATTATCTCTTCTAAATCATTAGATTAATTATTACATATTAAATATTCTTTCCTAAATTTTTAATTACCATATTAAACTATCTCTCTTCCAATATATATCTCTAATTTTCTATTTTTATTCTTTCTCAAGCAAGACTAATAGTTAAGAAAAAAAAAAAAAATACTAATAAACTTGATTTTTATGAACCATATGTATATATATACTAAAAAAAAAAACTCAAAAAACAAGTACCTTGTTTTTTATTTTATTTATTTATTTAAAAAGAAATCAAAATATGAAAATGTTTTTTGTTACTCTTGTAGGTATGTGATTCGCTAGAGAACTTTAATTATTTCATTAGTCTTAGAAATTCTAAGTTTAATCGAATCTAGTTGAAACAATTTAAGTTTTCATATATATCTTATTTATTTTTAAATTTTTTTTTGACTTTTTAATATATATATATATATATATATATATATTACTGTTTGCAAAAAAATAAAATATTCATAAGTTTTTATTTTTTTATTTTTTAATTATTAATTAGAGATTGATTGAGAAAATATGGAAATATAATTTATTTATTTATTTTGAAGAATGGAGAGAGATTAATTAAGAGAGAGTGTTTTATATGGTAATAACAGATTTAGGAGAGAGAGTTTAATAGTAATATTTAATCTAATGATTTAGGAGAGAGATTTTTTTTTAATAATTTATTATTTTTGTTTGGTTTAGTAATTTTAATTTAGGTTAAAATTGTCATTAATAAAAGAATTTAAATTGGAGTGTGAATAGATAATTTGTGGATTGTAAGGAGAAGCTCTCGCATCAATTTAGCCCTATATCTTAAATTTTAAAAATAATAAAAAATGTCACGGGACCGTTTGGTAACGTTTTCGTTTTTCGTTTTCTATTTTCTTGTTTTCATTTGTTTTTGAAGTGAATTTTTTCAGATTCGAGAATGCGTCTGGTAGTGATGGTTGATAACGATATTCGGAGAAGAGTAATGCTAGAGGACCCAAAAATCCAACCCAAATTTTGGACCCAAACACATGTGGCACACATCAAACACAACATGGCCCCACTTCACACTTTCCAATACCCCATGTGATGTGTGCCACATGGTTTGGGTCCAAAATTTGGGTTGGATATTTGGGTCCTCTAGCATTACTCTTCGGAGAATCAAAACATAAAAAACATGTTTGGTGTCTGGTAGAATATTTTTAAAATCATTTTCAATATTATATAATAATAATTTCTAAAATTACTGCACTTTTTTTTTTAAAATTTTTTTAATGAAACCTTATCCGTTATCACTACAATTAATTAATAAAGTATTTTTTTTTTATTCAACAATCACAGTCTTTGAACAGGAAACAGCACAGCAAACAAAGAAAGCAGAACAGAGCAACTTTGATTCCAAGCTTTTGAGGTGGGCAGATCTGAGATATTGCCGCCGCTCTCTTCAATCCTCACCAGTCACGACGGCGCCGCTGCTGCTCTTCTTCCGTTCATAGTCTCTGCTGCATCTCTTGGCTGCTATCTCATCAGATTTGTTCTTGGCTTCTATCTCATCTCATCTCTTTCTTCGATCTGATTTGTTCTTGGGAGATTGATTTTGATGAGCCTGGTAAAAACACTGAGAACATTAAATTGGTGTTCTCAATTTTCTCAATTTTTTGTTCATTAAAAGTGAGAACAGTTCTCAGTGTTTTCTAATTTTGTTTTTCGAAATCATCCACCGAACACGTTTTTGTTGTTTTTGTAACTCAAAAAACAAAAAACGCCAATCGGAAACAATACCGAACGCGCCATTCCAATCCAATTTAATCTCCATTCTTTTCAATTTTTCTTCCCTGTGCCCTAACCAACCCGAGAATCACCGCTCCGTCCGTTCGTCAGTAATCAGAAACCGTCGCGCCGCACCGTCGACTTGGTTGCCGCGCCGCAAGGCTTCATCTCGGAGGTGACCCGAAAAGCCGAAAACTACCTAGCTCGCACAGCTACACCGCCGACGCCCCCACTTCATCGCCGCAGTCCGCTCATCTTCTGCCGGCAGTCGTCCCCCCGTTCCGTCGCACCGCACGCCTACACCGCCGAGGTAATTTCACTTTAAACCCTAACATTTAGTTCGATGTCGGTACCTTTGAAGGTTTTCTCTTTATATTGAACTGGCATATCTGATATCTTCCATGTTTGATTATTGTTCTCTCTTGTTTGTAACTGTTGATATTTCCATATGAAAATTGTTCAATTTGATTTAATTGGTAGATTGTTTTTTCTTGTTTGCATATACCCTGCTGCCAGCTCTGTTTTTGCAAGTTCCTGATTATGTTATTAGAGGATAATCTTGGATAACCTTGTAGATGTTCAACATAAAATTCAGTTATTATCTGTTTATATATCATAATTGTCTGGCATACAGTTGGCCTGTTTGGTAGCAAAACACTAATCTGTACAAATGCTCATAAGTTGCATCTTCTACCAGTTAGGAGCTACTAGAATCCCGAGGAAGAATTTGATGATATTGGTTCTGAGCACTCAGCCTTAGAAAACACAGAGAAGCCAAATAGGGAGATCCAATGTGCAGTTAATGAATGAAATGGTGTCATTGTTGGTTTCACAGAATTTATAAATTATAAGTGACAGGTGATATTAACTCATATCAAATTTGTTAAGAAAGGTCAAATTTCATCTCTATCATACAGAGGAATTTTTAGAAGAGATGAACATTCCTGCCTTAACAACTAGTTGTTCTCAGCCCATTCCCTTTCACCAAAACCCTGACAATTTCATTATCCATAACCAAAACCTCACAATAAAACCAAAAATGACCATAAAAACCAACAGCAAACCTACATAGATCCCATAGTCGTATGGACCTCTTCTATATCTCGTCACTGCTGCAATGGGCAGTTACCTAAAGCCGCTTCAGAGTTTACCCGAATGAGACTCTCCGGGGTCAATCCCAATTACATTACTTATTTAACGCTTCTTTTGGGTTGCACTGATAATCCCTTAAAAAATTCATCTTTTGGTGCTCTGATACATGCACTTGTCTGTAAAATAATGTGATGGTGGGCACAGTGCTTGTTAAAATGTACGTGAAAATGGGTCGTGTGGATTTGGCTAGATTGGTTTTTGATGAGATGAGAGTGAAGAATTTGATTTCTTGGAATACAATGATTGATGGGTATATGAGGAATGGGAAGGGTAAGTCTGCGATTAGATTGCTATGCCTGAGAGAGATGCAATATCTTGGACTGCAATGATTAATGGGTTTGTTAAGAAAGGTCGTTTCGATGAAGCCTTGGAGTGGTTTCGCGAAATGCAGATATCTGGGGTGGAGCCAGATTATGTGGCCATTATTTCTGTTCTTGCTGCATGTGCCAATGTTGGGATGCTAGGTTTAGGTTTATGGATACATCGGTTTGTTTTAAAGCAAGACTTTAGTGACAATGTTAGGGTAAATAATTCGTTGATTGATGTTTATTCTAGATGTGGTTGTATTGAATTTGCTCATCAAGTTTTTAAGAGGACGAGGAAGCGAACACAGGTGTCTTGGAACTCGATTATTGTGGGGTTTGCGGTCAGTGGGTTTGCGGAGGAATCTTTGGAGTATTTCAAATTGATGCAAAATGAAGGGTTGAAACCGGATGGAATTAGTTTCACCGGAGCACTGACTGCCTGCAGCCATGCCGGTTTAATTGACAATGGACTTAGGTCTTTTGATGTTATGAAGAGAGTTTATAGAATCTCTCCTCGGATTGAGCATTATGGGTGCATAGTGGATCTTTACAGCCGTGCAGGGAGATTGGAGGGAAGCCCTGAATGTTGTAGAAAACATGTCTGTGAAGCCAAACGAAGTTGTTTTGGGTTCATTGCTGGCTGCATGTAGGACAAAGGGAAATGTTAGCTTAGCAGAAAGGATAATGAAGTATCTTGTTGACTTGGACCCTGATGGTGATTTTAATTATGTTATTCTTGCTAACATGTATGCTGCTGTTGGAAGGTGTGATGGTGCTGGCAAGAATAGGAGGAAAATGAAGGAGCTTGGGATACAGAAGAAGCCAGGAATCAGTTCAGTTGAGATAGGTAGTAGCATTCATGAATTCATGGTGGGTGATAAGTCCCATATTGAGACGGAGAATATCTATGCGATGCTAGAACTTCTTTCTTTTGATTTAAGATTATGTGGTGAGTATTAGCTGGCTTAACTAATTAGGTCTCTTGTGGTTGTACAAGAGGTTTTGAGTTCTAGTTCAACTCACTAGGGTGGGAAGGGATTTGGGTTATATTAGTTGTAATATATTTAAAAAAAGAAAAGAAAAGAAAAGAAAAAAGATTATATGGTTATGTTCTAGATACGGGTGCCATGGAAACTTATGAAATTGATTAAAAATCAGTTAAGTTATAAGTGAAGAAAAAAAGTTTTTAGATTTACTTATAAAGCTACAAATTCCAATTTCATTTATGTCATCTCATTTTCTGTAAAGAATTTGTACTTTAAATCGGGTAGTATTAATTTCTAAGCAAGATAAAGGGAAGCAAGATAAAGGGAGATCTGAAACAAATTTGTATTGGAGTAGATGGGTTGTATCCCCTCATTTAATTGTGTTTGTAATCGAAAGACACTTGATTTTTCTCTTCTTTTACTTATCAATGCAACAACTCAAAGCAAGTTCTCCTCACTTTTGATTGAATAATTCAATATAACAGCAATTCCAAAGTCATCAAAAGATATTCTACAGTGTGAAAAACACAATATCAAAAAAATTTCAGTTGTTCTAAACGTCCTTAACAATTTGAATCAATGGACAAAACAGATTAGCTATATATATTTATAAATATATAAATATATATATATATATATATATATCTATGTTAGTGGAAGCACTTTTACTTGTATGTTTCATGAATTTTTAGCTTGTACAACTAGCTTGATAAGCTATTTTCTATCTAACAAAAAGATATAGTTCTAAGCACTTAATTTAAGGAAAACAGAGAAGCTGAACAGAGAGATCCATTGTGCAGTTAATGAGTGAAATGGTGTCAATGTTGGTTTCACAAAATTCATATATGACATTGAGGTGCTAACACAAATGAGATGTGCAAAGATGTAAGATATACTATATAATGTTTGACACCTCTGATTAACATCCTGTCTAATTAGCAATTGCATCAAGTCTTTGTAAAGGGTCCGATGGTGTTTGGTTCTATGTGCTTTCTTATATTTTATTGATTTTGTTATGTATGTACAAAAATCAAATTTGTTAGCTTGTGTTCGAGCTCTATAATCACTATATCTTAATCAAGTAAAAGATGTATCTTAATCAAGTAAAAGAACAATAATAATGGTGATTTTACATAGTGTTGTCACAATAAAAGTATTTGGAGAACAAGAAATTGACAGTTGTGATTTTTTTCATGGTCCAATCTATACAGATCATTATAAAACATGAAGAACTATGGTTTGCAGCTTCGTGTTCCACCTTCACAACAAAAGAAAAAGCCAGCAAAGCCTCCATTGCCACCACCTCTTGGTTTTCGTGATGACGATGATGATGATGTTGAGAGAGAAATTTCCCGACAAGCTAGCAAGAACAAGGCTCTCAGAGAGGTATGGTTCTGTACAAGTGCTTTGGTATAAAATCTATTGTGTTTTTATTTATTGATTTTATTCACTTTTTGGTTTTTGTAATTTTAAAGACTGAGGAGCAGCACAAGAAAGCATTGGAAGAGGATCCTTCAGTGTTTGATTACGATGGAGTTTATGATGAAATGAAGGAGAAAACCGTTCGTCATAAGTTGCTGGTTCGTGAAGACCAACAGGTATGTTGATACTTGTCATATGATTTAAATTAGATGTCACCAATTTGTAATATAACATTAGTAGAAACTTGTTATCAGGTCGATATTGTTGTACTGTATGGCTTAATATGATTTTGTGATTAATTATTACTCCATCAAGTAGGTAGTATTTGGAAGCTCTATTTATCAGATCAGGCGTCTGTTCTGATATTATTTTATTTATTTATTTCTTCTCATTCAGGTTTTGTGAATCTTTCTTTTCTCTTGTTTCATTTTCGTTTGAGTTGAAAAACGTAAACCGTTTTGAATGTCTGCTTGTAGTTGTAGCTAATGTATTAGCTGATGTTCTTAACTAATCAGCATGGTGGTTTCTACTGCAGCCAAAATATATTCATAAATTGATTAAAAAAGCAGAGGAGCGACAGCGGGACCATGATATAATTTATGAGAGAAAACTTGCTAAAGAGAGAAACAATGAAGAGCACCTTTATGCAGACAAGGACAAATTTGTTACAAGTGCTTACAGGAAGAAACTTGAAGAGCGGGAAAAATGGGAGGCACAACAACGCTTGCGTGATCTTCGAGACGAGAAAGAGGATGTATGTCTAACACTTCCATGGACTTTTATGGTCTTTCCTTATCTAATTAATTTTACTGCTTAGTCTATTCAGTATTTACCCCTTATTTTTCTCTATCCTGGTGTTTTCCTGCATTCTCTTGATTCCCATATTTTAGATATACTACTACATCAGTAAAAGGATATCTTTTTTTTCACAGAAGTTACACATTTTATTTGAACATTTTCTTCCTACTGCTGACATTAAATAGTAAGTATAATCATATGCAGGACAACATAGTCATTGTTGACATCATTACCATGAAAGATTTGTATTTTGTTTGTTCTCACACGTTGTTTAAGTCTTGATTAAATGAAGGTTTAAGACAGTTTCTTTGGCATTATAGAATGAGAATCTAGATTACACCCTGATGCATGTTCATCATCCATTCAATTCATACCATGTGGTCAGTTGTAAATGAATAAATGTGATTGGTTAATCATGTCACCTAGTATGAATTGAATGGATAATCATAGCATCATAATGCATTCTAGACTTTCTTGTTAATATTTTATGAGGGTTGGTTATTGAGGAAATTAATTGGAAGTGAGTGTGTTTATATTGCCAAGTTAAGAGGGTTGGGGTGGACAAAATGGTGAGGTTTTAAGAATTCTGTGTGACATAATGTGAATTTCTTCCATTTTTGTGAAATTAATGAGCTGGCATGTTTAGTTTTAAATAGGCAGTGAAGACAGCTGCTGGCAGTTCACTTGTTGACCTCCATCACAGAAGAAATTCCTAATCAAACATTTGTTTAGTTTGTTGCTATGTGTGATTGTTCAACTTCAGGGCTGTGAGACCCTGACTGGGGTTTCATGTATTATTATCAGGAAAGTTATAAATGAAACCATTCTATTGAAAACTAGGTGATCCTTACTATTGCAGACTTTGTAGTTTTTGAAGCTAACCATTGGAGTTAGAATTATAGATTTAGCAGAAACCTTAAGGAAAGGTTAAGGAAAGGGAAACTACTGGATGTCCTGATCTTTGGCAGATTTTGGAGGGTGTTTCCCTTGAGAAAATGAGGGGGGTAGAAGAGTGGATTTGTGACTAGTCTGAATTATTTTCAGTCAGATGTTTCCAGACCCCAATTGGTGATCTCTCCATCTGATGCAGCCAACTTTATTTGGAAAGCTTAAGTCCCCATTAAGATTATAATCCTGGCTTGGTCTATAGGCTATAGCCATGGGAGAGTGAATGCTGATAGAATCTAAAGGAAGAGAACTATCATATGATAATTTTCTCACTGTTGTGCGTTTTTTGATAAGAACTTAGAGAGTAGAGACGACCTTCATTGCCCCTCAACTTCTATCTCAGCTTTGGGAAAATCTGTTCTCTATAGCAAACCTAAGTTGATCAATGCCAGCATAATGTACGACTTTTTTGGCATAATTTCTTGGGAAGGTTATCTTATGGGCTGTGGTATTGTGGTGAAGGTTATCTTATGGGTGGTTTAGGGTGAGAGAAATAGAAGGATTTCCGATTTCTCAAGACTATAGTGTGGACAATGCTCAGTCCATCCTAGAGAGGATTTTCTAGGATGAGCACTGTGGCTGCCTCTTTTTGTGGATAGGTTGCTTACCTTTTTTTGTAGACTGCTTCTTCTCTTTGCATTCCCTTTCTCATTAAAATGTTTTAGTTTTCTGGTAAGAAAAGGAAGTTGGGATATATTTATTCTTGTACAGCCATTTTCAATACTATAATTCCTTTTCAGCTGCTCTCTCTCTCTCCATTTTGTTGATCCTAATTATAAGCTAGTGTGTGTAAGCTAGTCTTTTCATTGATGCAATTAGATTTAAATCAAACAGAAAATACATTTCTGTAACACTGGCTTCTGTTGATATTAAATGAATCTTTAACGATCTATATATCTTATTGGATCTGTTTCGTTATAGATATACCGCTGCATTTATTGGACTGTTTATTCATCTAGCCATGTTCTCATATGATTTGTGTTTGTTTTCCTGTTGAAAGGTTACAAAGAAGAAAGACTTGTCTGATTTTTACTTCAACCTTGGAAAAAATATTGCCTTTGGTGGGAATGAGTCAAAGAAGTTAAACAAGCAGGCCGAAACAAGAAAGCCGGAGAAACAGGAAGAACAAAGAGCTGCTGACCCCCCAACAAAAGACCATTTATCAACCAATTTGGACTCTCCTTCTGAGACTCCCAGGGTAAAAGAGGGGCACAAGACTGAAACTTCAATGGCTACAAGGAGCTTCGAGTCCTCAGATTCTAAGCCAGCATCTGATAATAGGGCAGGTTCAGACAGTTTGGTAGAAGAGGAATCCGTGGCTGGACAACCATCAGAAGATCAACCCAAACGCGACCATCATAAAAGAAGTGAAGATGCAATCACTGCTGCTAAAGAACGTTTTTTGGCACGAAAGAGAGCCAAGGGACAGTAATTACTGCCTGTCTCAGCATGTTTAATATAGGAAGCAATTGCTACCAGTTGTTTCAATTGATCTAAAACAATAAGAAAAAGAAGCCAGAAACCGTACAATGAGTGTTGATGAGTCTATTAGATTTTGGTGGGATTTCATTTTCAGCCCCAATAGTTGGGTTGGGGCATCCAAGCAAGTACAATTGTCTGGACTGTAGTTGTGTGAATTAAAAGCTGTAATTGTGAGTAGGGAAGGCAACCTTTTCAAGAGTGAAGACGGACCACGTGCCTGATGCCTACAATTTCAAATCAATTATAATCCTTGTCTCTCTTGCCTAACCAACACCCAAAAAGCTTCATTATTTTAGCCCCACAAAAGCTCACATTGAATGCGAGGCACATTTTTTTAATGCCAACTTCACCCCTAGGCCTAGCTACTACATTGAATCACAAATATTCATACAAATTTTGATACTTTTTTTATATAAAAAAATTAACATAAAGTTTTGGTTTGCTTTTGATAACAAAAAGAAAAGTTATTTGTTGATTTTGCTGCACATTAACAATAATATATAAACCTATTGTATAAAATTATTTTAAACTTTATTAGCGAAGAATGTGGGTATCAAATTTATTTGTTAATCTCTTATAATTATACAGTAATGCTAGGAATATATATTCATTAATAGGAATTGATGAATTTAACTTTAAGAAATTTGATTAATGTTTAATTTGTTGAACTGCACCAGCACATGCAGTGTACAGTTGTGTGATGCAATCTCAAACTAAATGCATCACTGTACCAATTTCCAAACCTAACTATCTCAATGCTCACACATTTAATATAAAATTATCCTCTGCACTAATAACAATTCACAACTCACAAACAAGCATGGCTTCTTCTTCTTGTTTCTTCTTCTTCTTCCTCTCTCTGCTTTCTATCTTTCCTTCAAACTCTTTCCTCACCATCCCAATCTCATATTTCCACACAAACCCATCTCAAGATCCATACCAAAACCTCAACTCTCTAGTCTCCTCTTCATTAACCAGAGCTTTTCATCTAAAAAACCCCCAAAACACCACCACAACAACAAGAACCTCAGTTTCTTCACACAGTTATGGAGGTTACTCCATTTCTCTTTCCTTTGGCACTCCTCCACAAACCATCCCTTTTATATTGGACACTGGTAGTCACCTTGTCTGGTTCCCTTGCACCACCCACTACCTCTGCAACAACTGCTCCTTCTCAAAGATTCAATCGTTCATACCAAAAAAATCATCCTCTTCAAAGATTCTAGGCTGTCAAAACCCCAAATGTTCTTGGATTCACGACCGGAATCTGAAATGCAGAGATTGCGGTGGTTCTGATAAAAACTGTACACAGATCTGCCCACCTTATTTGGTGTTGTACGGCTCAGGAAACACAGGTGGCATTGCATTATCAGAAACATTAAATCTTCCGAACAACAGAACCATAACTGACTTCCTTGTCGGATGCTCTGTCACGTCTTCCCGCCAACCCGCTGGCATTGCCGGGTTCGGGCGTGGTCAAACTTCTCTTCCAAGTCAACTCAACCTCAACAAATTCTCTTTTTGTCAACTTTCTCACAAGTTGGATGATACTAGAAGAACCAGCTCTCTGTTTCTTGATACTGGCTCTGTTTCTGCAAAGAAAACCAGTGAACTCATCTACACGCCTTTCATCAACATCAACAACAAAACAACAACAACCCACGTGAATCCTCGGTTTACTACTACCTTGGTCTGAGAAGAATCACCGTCGGTGGCCGGCATGTCAAGATCCCGTTCAAGTATTTATCGCCGGAAAATGATGGAAATGGTGGTACGATTATTGACTCAGGCACCACCTTCACTTTCATGACACGTCATGTGTTTGAGCCATTGATTAATGAGTTGGTTTCTCAAGTGAAGAAGAATTATAGTAGAGATGTTGATGCGGAGGCTAAAACTGGGTTGACTCCTTGTTTCGATATTTCGGGTGTGAAAACGGTGTCCGGATTTCCTGAATTGAAGTTTCATTTTAAGGGTGGTGCTGACATGTCGATTCCGGTGGAGAATTATTTGGCGGTTGTTGATGGTGATCAAAGTTCGACGACAACGTGTTTCACGGTGGTCAGCGACCCTCCGGAGGTAGTAACTGGTGGGCCGGCAATCATTTTAGGGAATTTTCAGATGCAGAATTATTACGTTGAATATGATTTGAGAAATGAGAGGTTGGGATTCAATCAACAACAATGTCGATGATGATTAATTGTACTATTTTATTTGCAGAGTTTATATATTTTAATCACTAGTAATATATATATATGCGCATGGTTGCTTAAATCCTACTCTACATAGCCACCACGTTAAACACATGTCCAATCTTTACCATTTTACTGCCCGATCTTCACTGACCACTACTACTGCAAGATAATTCTCAATCACAAGTTACAAGTAGGGATGGGGGGTTTCCCATGCCCTCGATGGGGCCCATGAGGTTTTGGAGCAAATTGGAGGCGGGGGTGGGGGTAGGGGTAGGGGGTGGTGGTGGTGGGTGAAAACTTGACCCTCATTTATAAATGGGGAAGGTGGTTGGGGGGACCCTCCTCCATCCCCACCCACATTCCCCATTTCCCTATATATGTATATATAGTCTAAACAATATTTTTTTTAAAAAAAAATAATATATTAACAAGGTCACACTAGAGATTGAGATGGTTGGATTTTAAATTTTAAATTTCGATTTTCAGATTAGGAATGAAGAAGTTAGGATTGAAAATAAAATGAAATGGGAGAAATGAGGTTTGGGGGTGGGGTTGGGGGTGAGGGGGACCTCCTCGTAAACGCACCCATACCCAATTCCTCCAAATGGGTTTGGGGGGATGGTGGAAGGAGGATGGAGGAGGAATGTGGGTGGGAGTGGGGTTGGGGGGACCCTCCGCCACCCCAATAGGCCCCATGCCCATCCCTAGTTATAACTTATAAGTACCGTTGTTTACAAGAAAATTGAAACATTTTCAATACCTCATCAAAATCAATAACTCTATCACTACTATAATTCTACATCTGATCAACTGCCAACTCACTATTTTATCAGGTGCAAAATTTCCCATACGGAATCCTCGATTGCTACCAATGGTAATTTAATAACTATCGTTAGTAATCGAGGATTTTGTATGGAAAAATCCTGCATCAGAAAGTTACTATATATATATATATATATATATATACAGATTTTCTATTATCAGTTCATCCTGACAATAAATATATCAAGACGAAGAATGTGGACCACTAGATTTATATACTTTGACTCAAAGTGAATGCACTTGTCAAAACTTTTCCATAATATGTGGTCCACATTTTTCGTCCTGATATATTTATTGTCAATTCGAACTGATAATAGAAAGACTGTGTGTATATATATATATATATATAAATTTGCAAACAGAGACACATAGAATTATAAGGTAATTAACAAGGTGTTCATCGGTTTGGATCCAATGAAGTTGGTTAAAGCTTTATACTGTTTGATATTTGGATTACAATTGTTCATGATTTTGTTGGTAATAAACAAACAGTTAAACCTATTAGTATTCCCATGATTACTGACTACACTCTTAGTGACACTCGCAATCGTACGAGGTCGGAGAGTAGTACAATGGTTAAGTAAAGTTTGTTCCCAACAAGGATCGAGTGACTGATTATCAAAATTGATTAGCCTACGTGCTATTCAAACAAGCAATACGGAAGGTTTTCATACATGAATACTTAAAGCAAACTAAATTAAACTAATAACAAGGATATATGCTATTGCGAAAGAGAAATAACAAGTAATAAACTTGAATGTAATAATAAAGAAAAGATGCTAGGACTCGACTACACCCCACCCTCTCCTAAACTTCCTCTTTAGACTCAATTGCACACCTAAAATGCACTTATGTTATGCAATTCATAGATTCATGCACCTAAATGTTAACCTATAATCTCGGTCGAGTAGAATAGGTTACACCCAATATCATACCCAAGCCTATCTCTCGATTACTCAGAATATATGATTAAGTTTAGTAAGAACAATGACACACTAAGGAATCCTATACGCTAGCCTAAGTAAGTCTACTTTTCTCGACATGCATAGAAGACATTTCGTCGAACACGTTATGTGCGTCTCCGGTCGGTTCATAACACATAATCGAAAATCAGTCGATAGAAGATCAATCTATTGAAAAGCTTTAAGCATACTAAAACATCCATACAAACTACAATTGCACATAATAAACAAAACAAAAGGTCAATATAAATATATAGTCATGGGTGAGGTTTCATCAAATCCTAGCACTAGATATTTAGCTCATATTGCAAAGGGTAGCCATACAATGTATAATATCAAATGAATACATGACTAAATATAGAAAATGAAAGAGAATAAAGTATAGAGAAAACTATGTAAATCTTTTCTTCTTCCTTTGCTCCTCTCCTCTTTCAAGCTCTTTCAATCTCCTATCTCCCAAGAACAAGAAAAGATCATGGATTGATGTCAAGTGTCTTATGGATTGTGTAGGAATTTAGGAAAGGTGGAGTCTTGGTGAATATTTTTGGGTAGAGAGTTGGTCGCTTGGTCTAAAAATATCAAAGATTTATATAGAGGAATGAATTAGGTCAAGGGCAAGGAGGTAAATTCATTAATTTAACCATTTTTTTAGGCAAAAACCCGAGAGGAAAGCGAGCTTAGGGCGATCTCATTGAACTCGCCCTGGGCTTGCCTTTGACAGTGCTGAAGAGGCCTGAGCCTAAGTGCAGAGCGACCTTATGCCGAGCTTGGTGAGCTCGCCTTGGGCTCGCTTTTGACAGTGTTTTAGAGTTGGCTGACCCGAGAGGTTAGCGAGCTTGGGGCGACCTTACCAAGCTCGCCTTTGCGATTTGTGAGCCTTCTTGATCCTCTTTCCCACTCCTTCTAAGATAATTGAGCAACAACACCTAATTTACCCTGCACGACTCATTTAGAGGTTAGAAACCCGATTTTACCCGAGAAACGAACACAAAATGACTAGGAAATGGGGCTACATTTCGTGTAGAAGTGAAGCAATCAATTACCCAAACGATTCAACTAAAAAAAAAAAAACTTTCTAAAGACGTGGGAAACGTGTGGAAGTCGAAGTCCCTATTTAGGGAGGTTTTGAAGTCTGAAGATCACAAGGAAGGAAATTGCCAAAATAAGAGGAATCCATAAGCTACCGTGGTGCACCTATCTCGGTGCAGACCGCAATCAATTATAGTGAGATTAATGCAGGTGTAGAACACGGCAAATGCAAGAAGACGTAAACTGCAGTATTCTGAGCGGTCGTTTCCAAAGACATTTCGCGGTATAAAGCGTGGGTTGCAAACCGTGGCCCAAACCGCGGTAACAACATTTTTTGCATGGATCAAGAAAGTTATGTGGATTAGGAAAGGTTTTCTTTTGTAAGATCTTGTATGTGAAGGAAAAGAGTTTCTCTTTATGTGGAACATGAAAGTTCTTATGTGCATAGGAGAAGGTTTCCTTGCAGGTTTCAAACTGCTATAGTGCTCTAGTATAAATATATTGTAATATTAGGTTATTAAAGTGTGGAGCAAAGAGCAAACACCTAGAAAGATCTCAAGAGTAGGCATTGGTTGTAATTGGGGTCTGTGGTTTTAGAGAGAGATTCTTGAGTGTATAGTTGTAACAATTTACTACATAGTGGATATCTTTTCTCTTGTGGTCCTGACGTTATGGTTTTTCCCCGTTCTTGGGTTTCCACGTAAATTTTGTATTTGTGTGATTGGATTGTTTTCATTTTCATCTTAGTTCTCTACATAGACATTGTTTATTGTTTGTTGGTGGCTATTGAGCAATGCTTCAGCATAACGAATATTGCTAGCAATTGGTATCAGAGCACCAGGTTGCCTAATAGTTGTTTAGACAAATGATTATGTTTGGGAGTATAGGCTCGATGAAATTCAATATTAAGAAGTTTGATAATCAATTTTGACTTGTGACACGTTCAAGTCAAAGATCTATTAATCCAATTGGGATTGCATAAGGCATTGAAGAGCAAGTCAACTCTTTGAGGCTCTAGAGACTCTGGGAAAGAAGCGACCGGTACTAGTTCTGAAAAACCTGTGATAAGCGATGATGGTTAGGAGGAGTTTGATTAGAGGGCAGCAAGTGCGATACAATTATGCCTGGCCAAGAATGCTCTTGCAAATATTCAATGAACATCTCTAGCGAAAGAACTTTGGGAGGGGCTTGAAGAGTTGTATCAAGCGAAGAGCATCTACAACCGATTCTACTTGAAGGATCAGTTTCACTTACTACATGTCTGAAGGTATGAAAGTTTTTGATCATCTAGGAGTGCTCAATGGGATTATTCCCGAATTTAAGTTGATTGGAGTTAAATTTAATGATGAGGACAAAGGATTAAGACTCCTTGGTCTCTTCCACCATCATATGCACACATGAAGCCTATTTTTATGCATAAGAGTTCGACTATAAGTCTTGGGGACGTGGCGAATAAATTAATCTTCGAGGAAATAAGACTGACTAGTGAAGGTAAATCTTTTGATAATTCTATACTTATGGTTAATAGTAGGAAGAAGGGGAACTCCAAGAAAAAAAGGTCACTTGTTAGGGGTGTGGACAATCTGGACATATGAGAAAGGATTATCAAAATAAAAAAGGCAAGTGTGGCTAAAGGCTCCAAAGAGGGGGATCCGGCAATCACCTCTCTTAAGTATGAAAACTACAACGATGCTCTCTAAAGGGGCATGAAAATCCTCGTGGCATGTTGATAGTTGCCATGGAAGAGGATGTGTTGCTGATAGTGGGTCAACAAGTTTTCACATGGGCATTGGTTAGAGGGTAATGAAAGGTGTATGGTGGACAAGATGTCAATAGCTGAGGAACTCCATGGAATCTAACGTGAGAAGTTGCACCATACTTTCAGTAGGTTATTTCGACATGGGTTGGAAGAAATCTTAGGATGGTTCGTTCCTAAATGGTTATACCTTTATAGTGGGGTATGACGATTCTTGGTGTAGAGAGTCACTACTAGAAAAAATTATCAAAGATAACAGTATATTAACAACGGGCATTAAAGGCTTGTTGTAAAAATTATTATTTACAACGGGTACATAAAGGCTCGTTGTATATATTCACATTAACAACAGACGTTTATTGCCAGTTGTAATTGTATTATCTAAAATATACATTGAAAATAGGCAAGTAAAGGCCCGTTGTAGAAGTCTCACATTTACAATGGACATAGTCCGTTCTAGAATTTTATAAATTATCACAGATAATGTCCGTTGTTAAAGATAATTGGTGGGAAAATAATTTAAAATTTTCATTTCCCGCTATAATTAAAAAGAGATTTTATTTATTTATTTTATTTATATTGTTTCTACAACGGACATATAAAGGCCCATTGTAAAAGGTAAATAGAAGGAAAAAAAATTTTCAAAATTTTCATTTCCCATCAATAACAAAAAAAAACCTTTTATTTATACTTCTCCAATCTTTAAACAAAAAATTCGAAAATTTTCATCTCCCACCATGCCAATAACAAAAATCTTTTATTTATACTTCTTCATTCTCTAAAAACTATCACTTTCTCCAAGTGATCACACTTTTGTCTCTCTCATTTAATCACTTTCTCTTTAATCTTTATTTACTCCAAAATTTGTTTCAATTCCATATTTCTATTGCTTTGATTTTCTCGTTGTGTAATTAAAAATTAGTTCTATTATTTTGGGTTTATGTTCTTCTTCTCCTTTGTGTCTTACTCTAACACATACATAAACTTCATCTTCAAGATTTTAAAGGATAATAATTTTTATAGTTTGGCTTTTAAGATGTTTGCTTAATTAGAAAGAAATCATATTTTCTTGGTACTTTGTTGAATAAGGTAAGTTCATTTAATTTGTTTTATATATAATTGCTATCAATTCTCTTATTTTTATATTGCTCATAATTCTAAGTTTTTATTTTATAATTTTGTTTCAATTATGTAAGTTGTAATTTTGGTTTTAGTTTTTTTTTTTTTTTTTTTTTTTTTTTTTTTTATTTTTTTTTTTTTTTTTTTTAATGTGTGATAATGATTATTTCTTCCCTTTTTTTTAGATTTTTTTTTCTTTTTAATTAACACAAGATTTCTACAAAAAAATCTTGATATATAATTAGAGAAAGTATGGGTGAATAAAATGTGGATTCTAGAATCATATAAATTTCTCCATAAAAAAAATCATATAAATTTCAATTTCAAAAAACAAAAATAAAAATCATAAAAATTTCTAGAATTTGCAGATGAGCAAAATATGAATTTCCCCAATTTTTTTTTATTTTTTTATTTTTTTTATTTTTAAATGTGATAGTTTCTAACACGGGCAAAACCTGTTGTTAATAAAGCATTGA
Organism: Acer saccharum; assembly: GCA_030490815.1. Lineage (NCBI taxonomy): Eukaryota > Viridiplantae > Streptophyta > Magnoliopsida > Sapindales > Sapindaceae > Acer > Acer saccharum. Next base: position 43,318,847 of record CM059868.1, on the reverse strand, counting down.
CAACGCTCGTTGATTGTGGTAGTTACTTCATTCACTACTATTGTTGTCCGTTGTAGATGACATTATTTATTACCGACAACGCCCGTTATCAAAACATGATATTTTCCATAACAGCTAGATAAATAGCGGACGCTGTGTCCGTTATAGATACGCATCTACAACGAGCATTGCCCGTTGTAGATGAACAATTTTCTAGTAGTGTCGCGACTGTGGATGAAGGTTTTGGAAATTCTCACCATAAGGGAGGATTGTTAGGTATGACTTGTATTCTCATAATTGCCCAAAACAGATTCAACTAAAAGAGGAAACTTCTTGTTTGAATAGGTGGAAAATGTGTAAAAGTCAGAGTTCTTGTTTAGGGAGGTTTTGAAGCCTGAAGATCATAAGGAAATTGCCAAAAGAAGAGGAATCTATTAGCTACCGCAACATAGCACCAACCTCAGTGTGGACTGCGGTCAATTCCAGTGAGATTGGTGCGGTGAAGACTGTGAAAAGGCAAGAAGATGTAGACCGCGGTATTATGAGTGGTCGTTTTTAGAGACATTCTGTGGTATAGAGCATGGGTTGCAAATCGTGGCCCAGACCACGGTAATGGCATTTTTTGTGCATATTAGAAAAGTTCTGCGGATCAGGAAAGGTTTTCTTTTAAAAGTTCTTGTGCGTGAAGGAAAAGAGTTTCTCTTTATGTGTAATAGGAAAATTATTATGCGTATAGGAGAAAGTTTCCTTGCAAATTTCAAACTGCCCTAGTGCTCTATTATAAATATATTGTAATAATAGGTTATTAAGTGTGGAAAAAATAGCAAACACCTATAGAGATCTCAAGAGTAGGCATAGGTTGTAATTGGAGTTTGGGGGATTTAGAGAGAGATTTTTTGGTAGTTGTAACAATTTGCTAGATAGTGGATATCTTTTCTCTTGTCGTCCCGACGACCATGGTTTTTCCATATTCTTGGGTTTCTACATAGATTTTGTGTTTGTATGATTGGATTGTTTTCTTTTTCATTTTATTTCTTTGCATAGACATTGTTTATTGTTTGTTTGTGGCTATTGGGCAACGCTTTCACGTAGCGATTATTGCTAGCAAAACCCTCTAACATACTTCCTAAAGAATATAGAAAATAAATGATTGGGAGCAGAAATGAATTTGGAAACAAAATTGGTTATGATAAGTAATCACCACTAGATCCAAAAATTTACTTGTAGGAAAGAACATTTTTTTTTTTTAAGTATTACATTAATTCAGGGATTTTTTTTTTTGGGGGATGACTCGAACTCACAACCTCGTGGTGTAGGTATGACTGTATGAAAGGTTTATCACTGGACCAATCTCATTTCATCTTTGTTATATTCATCATTTAGTGCATTTTGTTAATGTTAGAGACGTTAGTTTTGTTCCTAGGAAGGTTAATGGGGTTGCCCATAGCTAGGGGTGGGTGTTTTCGGGTTGGGTTGGGTTGGGTTCCAACCTAACATTATTTTTCAACTCAACCCAACTAGGTTGATCGAGTTAGCCGGTTAGTAAAAAAAAAAATATATATTAAAAAAATCGTTTACATACAACTACATCTAGGGCCGACAAAATGACTCGTGACCCGCGAACTCGACATGAACTCGAGGTTGATAATTGGGTTCGGGTCATAAACGGGTCAACCTGTTTGACCCGTATACATATACATGTTGTGTCATCTTTTGCTTATCGGGTTAGCGGGCAACTCGTTTAACCCATTTAGCAGATAATGTATTTTTGTCAATTTAAATTATATAGGGGTTATTATTGATATTTGACAATATTATATAATCATCTTTTCCTCTCTTACTGTCAAACACAGCCAACACTCCAAAAACCAAAATCCAAATTTCCAAACCCTAACTCTTCAAAGTATGCCGATATTTGTGTCCGTCGGCCACCGCCCCATCTCTCGTTGACGGCACATCTCTGTTCTAGTCGCCTCTTATCTCAACTCTTAGGTTTGTGATTTCTATTTGATTTCATTGCCATTCGTTGTTCAATGTATATTTACTTATTTTATTTCATTTTATTTCTGCTTTCTTTTTCTCTTCATTTTACAGTGTTGTTAGTTGTTACCCATTTGTTTACATATTAATGAAAATAATACATATAATGATTTGCCCATTAATGAAAATAATACATCTAATGATTTTTGGACTATATCAGTTAGCCATATTTGTTATAAGTTGAACTCGTATGCATCAGTTACATGCAGCGACCACACATTTAGATTGGCCTTAGCTCCATAATATTGCTCTCCATTTACAAACATAGCTGCATGCTATGTCATAAGAAGTACTGTAAGAAAATTATATAAACCAAATCTTTTTCCTTGTTTGAATAGAACATATGTGTTGATTGAAATTGTGAATTTTATACTTCAACATATAACTGAATAATCAATGATTGTGACACTGCAATTAAAAACCTTTGCAGTAAAATTTTGAATAAACCAAAAGAAAAAACAAATTCCCAATAAAAACAAAGTGCTAGAATCCATACTTGTTTGTTTGTCAATCAAATAATACCAACCTTATGACCACTGGCTGATGAGTCTCTTCTGACATGTCTAGTTGATTTTCTTCCATATCTTCTAACATAACTTGCTCTTAAAATGCATCTTTCGGTAGTTCTTCTAATTGGAATAGTTCATTCTAGGCATGATTCACCTGAATTTGTCCATTGTTGGAAGTTCTCAGTCACTGTCATAATTTCCAAACATTTGTGTATCAATTCTAGAGGCAGATCCTCAAAGTAAGGCTACAACAAATCTAAAAAGCTTAAGTAGGACTGCGATTGATATTTTAAGTGAAAAAATCGATGTACCTAATTAACAAATACACAACAATATCATAATAAGCTTAAGATGTGCAATAGCAATGCATTGCCTTTTCAAATTCAATTGGGTCTAAATCTGGAAACACAAATAAAGAATCAATTGATTACAACAAACTTGGAAACTTTGATAACAAGAATACATTATCAATGCTCATAATCTGAACCTACACTGACAAGTTATATAGACTTCACAATCTAAAAGTGCTTAAAATGCCCTCTTATTGTAGGAGGAGATTTTCATTTTTCATATCAACATGGAGCCCCATAAATGAACCATTAGATCAAAATTCACATTAATATCATACCCTAGAAGACCTTTAAATACCTAAAAAGCTTTCAGTAGTTTAAAAATTAAGACTTTTGTTGTGTACCCACTTCAAAACAAAGAGTTCCATGCATGTTTATGTGTTTTTTTTCAAGGTTAATTGAATAATAGAATGAGAAAAAGATTGAATCGAAAGTGATTTGAAGCATCGAATCGAATCAAATTTAGAGAGAACGCGAAGAGATTACCAGATAATTATTTAAAGCATTGAAGACAAAGATACTTGTATTTCGCTATCGATTTCGGGTTCTTTCTTCATGTGTGTTCTTTACTTCTCCTTCTTGTTCGTCGTCGTCGTCGTCGTCTTCTTCTTCTCTGAGACTGTTGGTAGTCTTGAAGAATGAAGAGCGTGGAAGCTTGTAAGACGTAATAGCGGTGTCGGCGTGGAGAAATGAAGAACGGCACCGGTTTAGAGAACTGATGAACGTGGTCGACTACTTGTGGAAGTGCGGTTGTTACTGGTTAGACTTGAGAGAGATGTGAGAAAACGATATATCTAGGGGGGTTTCAATAGGATTATATATATATATATATATATATATATATGTCGGGTCAGGTTGCGGGTTGACATTTTTTAACCAGTTTCTAGTTATTTTCTACAGCTAACCTAACCCAACCCACCAATTTTGGGTTGGGTCGGGTGGGTTAGTCGGGTTAGGCTAGAAGTGCCCACCCCTACTCATATCCTTGCTCAAATGGTTGTATCCATTACAGAGGATCGTTATTGGATGGAATAAGTCCCTTTGGATGCGAAGAGGATTGTTCGGGCAGATTAGATTTTAAAATACTAAATTTGACCCGTTTATAAATAAATCTAATCATAACACAAATTAACAAAAACTATAAAAGACCATGTTACATTGGAAAAAGCAAACATACAATGTTGTTCAAGATGTACAAGACAATATTGGTGTTGGTCAAAACAACATTTCTTTATGTTTTTGTAATACCCGAAATTGTCTTTGAAAAACAAAATAGAAATAAAAGTCTATGGAAATATTAAAGGCAATTAGAAATAAATATAAGGAGTTGACTTGTAATAAAATATTTTATTAGTTTCCTGTTTAATGGTTTTAGGGTTAGAAACTTTTTGGACTCTCTCTATATATAATATATTCGTTATATTTACAGAGAAAAAAAAAAAAAAAAAAAAACAAAGAGTAAAGGGATAGATGGCCGTTTGCCCTAGATACAATGGAGGATCAATTTGTAAGCTTCGATAATGAGGTTAGTGAATTAATATTTATCTGTATGATATTAGATTTTATTCTTAATGTTATTAGGGATTCTATTAGGTCATATTTGTATGAAAATTCTGGTATGGCAGTAGGAACAATTCAAAGTTATTATTGTTCATCAATGATTTTCATATTTTAACTTTTGATTATGAAAATAGATATCTTTCTAAATGTTCCAAAATTCGTTTCACTCCAAAACATCAAAAGGATAATTTTTGGTGGATTTTCAAAGTAAGGTCTGCAGTGCTGAAATTTCTGTATTTTAATTATATAAACTGATTTCGAAAATTATTTAGCATATTTAGACTTTTTCAAAAATTATGAAATTTTACACACTGAATCATTTATGTGTTTAGTATCTACATATTAAAATTTGTGATTTTGAGATTTGTATATATTTAGTTACAGACTTTCGAACTATAAAGGGTCATGACTGGAATGTTTTTGACAGATTTATGCAACCCGAAAATAAATTATTTTTAAATTAGTATTTGATACTCAATTTATTTGAAATAATTACAGTAGATTTTTGTATTTGTCTACAGTCATACTGATGTTTATATGTAGGTATTGAATTATTAAAAATCCGAGAGTGAAGGTTGTTCGGTTTTGAATTTATGTTGTTGTAATTTTGAGATACGGTTGGAGGTAAATTTAGTGGGGTTACTTGGAGGGTTTCAGACCCTCTGTTTTTATGGTGATTATGTTATGACAATGATTCAAATTGTAATTGAATAGGTTTGAATGGTTCTTGAGCTTCTAGAGATAGAGCGGATTCGTAAGGGTTCAAGGTAAGTAAACTCATCCATGACTTGCTATGTTTGCAAATGTTTATATATTACGTATTTAAAGATGTTTGAAATATTGACTTATGTTTTGAATTGACTAATTAATGTTATAGTTTTCCAAGTGTTCATTTTGTCAGAAATTGTGATTTATAACTTCGTATGGTAATAGCAGTATTTGAAACGTTTTGAAATATTGTTTCTAAATGTTTAAAAGATACGATAAGTTTATTTAGTTGATATTCTGATTTTGAAATTTATGTTTCTAATATGTGAAGATAATATTTATTTTCTACTTTGGTACATTGATTGTAGTATCTGAATTATTTGGGCCGGGTCACCGGGCAACGAGTGACACTACTGGAATTATTTAGGCCGGGTCACCGGGCTACGGGTGACACTATTGGACTTATTTGGGCTGGGTCACCGGGCTTCGGGTGACACTATGAAATATGAGCTTTAAGTTTTATGCCTTTTAAATTGATTAACGTACACCGTTATATTTTAAAACTCTATGTTCTTATTGTTTAATTCCATAAAAATTACAGTGGTTTAAATCATGGCTATTAAATGATCTTTTGATTTCATATTATTTATATAATGTTTTATGAAACGCTTATGATTTAAGAATATGAATGAATGTGATTTTAAGTGTTGTTTCAACCGTTTTATTCATATTAAATATGTAAATTGTATTAAATGTTGTTTTAGGTATTATTAAATATTACATTGTTTTGAAATTCTTTGTTAAGTTTATGAGCAAGGTTTTGAACATAAAGGTTTTCCAAAGGCTTCCTTATTTTATAGGTTATGCATGAATTTACTTACCGAGTTGACGGCTCACCCCTCGTCACCACAATTTTGCAGATTGAGTTCTTGGATTTAGAATGTATGAGGTTAACATTAACATATGGGAGATATGTTTTGCTGGAAGATTCAATTTCATGTGTGTACGTGTTGTAAGGAATCAATTTATTTAATGTTGTAATTACGGTTAAAATTTGGAAGTTTAGTGAAATTGATGGCTTCAACTTTTAATGTTGTATTTTGTGGATAGATTAGTGATGATATCAATTGTGGCTATTGTAAATTAAAGTTTTTGTAAGGTTTGAACTCCGTGACATCTTAGTCCGTTGGGTCCCGGATTTGGGTGTTACAATTTTCACCTAGACTTTGTAATACAATAGCTCATGGAATTGCTAAATAGGCTGTGGGAAATGGTTGCTCTATTTTTTAGGTTTCATCTTTTCTTGATTGGCCGTGTAAGATGATCAAGGATGATGTTTTTGTTGTTGTTTCTTCTACGGGTTAATATACTTCTGTTCAATGTTGCACAATGAAATGTCCATAAATCCACCAAGGGTACATTGCCCTGGTTGTAAACTTCAAATTGAAGATCCATCAACAGGGTTCAAACCCTGATATTATAAATATATTACCACATTTATCCATTAATAAACACACAAATATGTGGGGGAACCCCTCCCTGAGAGTTGCATTCCCGTCATGCTTGTAGAGTTCAATCTCGTTGGGACTAAATTTAAAACAAAAGAAATAAATGTTGCCTTCAAGAAGATAATGAAATTGTTATAAAAATATATATAAAAAAGGGGGAATTGCACAAACATCCATGGAGGTTTGATAAAACTGTACGGATATGGCAGTTTTGGCCATATACGCACAAATTTCCCACAACATTTGAAAAATGTTGCACAAACATCCCCTACCGTTAGATTTGATCCATTAACTGTTAATAGATGTAGACAATTCAGTCTTTTTGACCAAATAAAAAATATTAAAATATCAAATGAATAATAATATAAAAAATCTTTTTAAAAAAAACCTCAAAGATCTGATAAAAAACACAAAGAGATCTGGAAAAAAAAATAATAATACAAATTGAAAATTTTAACTTCAATTAACTTCATCTTCATCCTTTAATAAATTAAATGGGCAACAAAATCCTATACAGATAAAGATCTAGAAAGAAAGAAAGAAAAAAAAAAAAAAAAAAAAAAAAAAAAAAAAGGACAAAGTTTTGGAAAAAAAGAAAGAAAGAAAAACTCAAGGATCTAATTTCATCTTCTTCCTTGAATTAATTATATGCGCAACACCACAAAAATCTCATAACACAAAGATGTGAAAAAAAAGAAAAAAAAGATATTCAACTTCAATTAACTTCATCTTCATCCTTTAACAAATTACATGCACAATAAACTCCAATACAACACAAACACTCAAAACACCACAAAAATCACATTATCGAATCATCTTCATCAATTTCATAAATAATAATAATAATAATAATAATAACCATCTTCATCATATCACATCATCCAAACTAGCCACCACCGCACGTTGACCTCTGTGCCAACATCCGTCGCCGCGAGTCAGCCATCACCGTCAATCTCAAAGGCTTCGCCAGTTGTTGATCGTGACAAAATTGTGTTATATTTGAGCCCTCATTTCCTAGCTTTTGTGCTTGTTTTCAAGCGTGTTTATGTATATAATGTGTTCGTTAAGCCTTGTGTAGGTTATATTCTCTAAACAAGGTGTTTGAGCTTAAAGTGAAGATTGAGAGGCAAAAAAATGAGCATAAAGTGCATAAATAAAGATTCCAGAAAGTGCACAGTGCGTGGGTCCCTACATGTGCACTACCCGCGCAACAGAGAGCCAGAAGCCATCAAGTTGCAATTTGCGGGTACTGCATGGGTGACCTTACCCTCGCACTTCCAAGACTTCGCTAGCGCACTACCCGCACACTACCCGCACACTACCCGCACACTACCCGTGCACTAGGAAATCAGAGGCCAAGAATTGTCAGTGCGCGGGTCACTCACCCATGCACTACCCGTACGCAGCGAGACGCAGACTCATGCCAGCTTAGCCAAGGGACGATTTTCAGCAATTTCTCGAGGGGCAAACTTTTCCATTCATGCCCAATTCGTGCCTTAGCTTCTCAAACCTATATATACACCTCTTTCTTTAAGAGTAATCTAATCCCCAGCCTAGACACAACCTCTCTACACTTCATTTTCTTTACCACAAAAGAGAGAGAAAAGCTTCCAAGGCATCCATGGAGGTTTTCCTCCATGGATGCCTTACCACCATCACCTTCTACTTGTAACCACCCATCCTTGGAGGAGATTCAAGAGGAAAGAGCCATCCTTTCTTGTTTATGAGGAGGAGGAACTTCAATGGAGCTTGGAGATCCGAGATGACAATTGGGTTTTCTCTTTTACTCTTCTCTTGTATTTTCTTCTTTGATGTGTATCCCTATTTGGGAAATATGTAAACCTAACACTAGTGCCATTTATTTAATTGACTTGTATTTAATATCTTCAAATATTGTCTCTTTCAATTGCTTAATTGATTCTTGACTTATGTTTGAGTAGGCATGACAACCCTTCTTGATGCATGTTTAGGGATAGCTCTTGTCTTTATATTCATGTCATATAGGTTAGAAATTGATATGTGTTCATGATTGGGATTAGGAGTAGAATAACTTAATTTAGGAGTAGTTTAATCAAACATCCCATGATTGTATGTATGTTGATGGATAATTCGAAATGCATGTTTTGGACTGATTTGGGTATTTGAGAATTAGGGGCTAGGTGAACATCACATTTGGTTTCGATTGTGCTCTTAATTGATTGGGTAAAAATTCATAAAAGAGTACACGCCATGCCTAATTGGATTTTGGTTCTATAACCTTAGTGCCTTGTGACCCTTGGTCGTTGCTCGCGTGATATACTCTCGATAAGTAGTGATCGAGGATCCGTTATGCTTAATGCTACCATTGGTTGCTGCTTGCACGTGACAGGTGAGTAGCGATCGATAGTTGATCCTTTAAATACTCGTGCTTAATGCAGTCCCTTTTTGGTCGTTGCTCGCGATACATCCACGGTGAGTAGCAATCGATCGAGGACTAGGCGACTCTCCTCATTTCCATATTTAGTGGTTGTATTAAAGGCTAGGTTAGACCCATGTTCGGGTGTTTTATGCAGTTGGTTATTGTAGGTGGCACGAATGTCTTAATGGTCATGAGCACCTCATGTGTACATTGTCTACATCTCCCATGGCCACTTATTTTAATAAATTAGGGTGTTTGCCTTTATGAGTAGATTAATGTAATTAGGAGTAGTTTAATTTAGAAAGGCAAACACCTGGTTACATTAATCTCATTTAATCACCATTATTACCCCTCCATATTCTCTCATCTATCTTATCTTTATTTTGCATTTTCTCTCTCTCTCTCACACACACACACACACACACACACACACACCCGACCATGCTTACACATCACACATATCATTTTCACCCTTGCCATGTTCCCATTTACATCGCTTTTAATAATCACTAAAACGTGAAACAATTGACGGATGACACCTCCTTGTGGATGATACTCTCGCTTACCGCTTTACTAGTTTTCAAAACTTTAGAGCACATTACGTAGGACAACTTTATAAATATCTTTTAAATTCGCAATTTCTTAACGACAGAAAAAGCGCGTTCAGTCACCAAACACTAAACCCCAGCCATTAACACTACAATCTATTTGCTAGAAACCGCAAACAAGACGGAGCCATCATTGACGAATCTCCGTTTTTTTTAATTATTGCATAGTGTTTGATGAAATTTTGTTATGTTGTTGTGGATGAATTTTTTGTATGAAGTTTGGTGAAAATTTGGGAGAAAGATGATGGATGGTAGATAGAGATGCACATTTTTCCCCAGGGTCCCAATTCCCCGCGTCCCCATCCCCATTTGGGGATTTTTTTTTTTTTTTTTGGGGGGGGGGGGGGGGGGGGGGGTGGGGAATGAGGAAATTGGGAGGGATGGGGATGAAAATCATCCCCAAATTGAAATGGGGATGGGGGGACCCCTCCCCATCCCCATTTCCCCATTTTCCCCACAATTATATTGAAATGGGGATGGGGATAGGGGGGAGGTCCCCCATCCCCATTTCCCCATATCCCCCAAACATATATAAATATAATTATAATATATATTTTTAATTTTTTTTTTATTCTTTGAAAACTCTAACTCCCTAAGTATATATACACATTTACTCTTTAATTTTTTATTTTATTTTATTATTATTGAAATGTTTGTTTTTTTAGTTTAATTTATAATTTTTAGTCAAATGGGGAAATTGGGGAACGGGGAAAATGGGGGAAATTGGGAAATAGGGAAAAATGGGAAAAATGGGGAATTGGGGATGGGGATGGGGGGGCCTATATCCATCCCCATTCCCCAAACGTGCATCTAATGGTGGAGATGATGAGATGCAAGGATGGAAATTTGTTTTTCAAGTTTCACTTCTAGTAGATGAAGAGCAAGATGGATTTTTTTTTTTTTTTTTTTTTTTTTTTTTTTTAAGATGGAATTTTTTTTGTTTCTTTCTAGATTTTAGATTTAAAATACATTCATGTTTTTAAGAGATTTTTTTTAAAAAAAAATCTTATTTTTAAAAAATTTATTATATTTAAAATAAAAATAAATGATATTTTAGACTTTTTTACATTTTTGACCATTGATTAACAGATCCTAACTAATGGTAGGGGATGTTTATACAATATTTTTCAAATGTCAAGGGAAGTTTGTGAGTATATACCTAAAACCGACATATCCATACAATTTTTATCAAACCTCGGGAGATGTTTGTGCAATTACCCCTAAAAAATAATGAAATCCTCTTTGGGCTTATTGATTTGAATGAGTTGGGCCTTTCCTCTGTTGTTTAGGGCCCATTAATTTCATATTTCCACATCCTTTTGAATTCCTGTGACTCGGTGAGTGAGGAATAATTAGATAACTAAATATTATCTCTCTAAATGGATTTATATAAGCAAATACTCTAATTACACCTTTTCATATCTCTACATCATTAATATATATACCACAAATTCAAATGAAAAAGCACATACACATTTGGTGCTTTGGGTCACCGCAGTCTCTAAGTTATCTTCATCTTCCTATTCATATTAAATGTAATTCACTATAGTCTATATGTTAAAAATTATGCTCTTGAAAAATATGTAAAATAAATATTTAATTATTTAATTTTAAATTATTTAATAAACACTCATTATTATTTATCCATAATTATTTAAAATCTAATGGTCCACAGTCTTCGTCCTAATATATTTTATATCAGGATGAACTGACAATAGAAAAAACTATATATATATATATATATATGAGTAATGCTACATTGCCCAAATGATATGGCAACACTGTAGACCATTCATTTAAATCATGTAAATCTAATACAATTTAAATGAATGGTCTACAATGTTGCCACATCATTTGGGCACCAAATTTGGGCAATGTAGCATTACACACACTCTCTCTCTCTCTCTCTCTATATATATATATATATAAATGTTCAAGTCAGTGCGCACCGATATAAATATATGAGGACATTAAATATGAGCCACTTATTTTCTATGATTTGACTTAGTGTGTATGCACTTGTCAAAACTTCTCCATAATGAGTGTCTCACATTCAATGTCCTTATATATTTACATCAATGTTAATTGATGTGAATGGGACCGTATATATATATTTATATATATACAGTTTTTCTCTCCTCTTGACCGAACTAAAATTTTAAGTTTAGGACGAGACTTGTGAATCATTGATTAAGTTTAACAAGCCTTTGACTAAGCTGAAGCATGTAAATCTAATGGTTGATAATTGTGAAACTGATATAAATAAAATCAGTTCGTTCTAAGGAGAGAAAAACTTATATATATATATATATATATATATATATACAGAAATTCTATTATCAGTTCGAACTGACAAAAGTTATATTAGTTCCTTACATGTGGGCCACTGGATTTAAATACTTTGACTTGGCTGTATGCACTTGTCAGTCAAAGTATTTAAATCTAGTGGCCCACATACAAGGAACTGATATAACTTTTGTTAGTTCGAACTGATAATAGAAAGACTATATATATATATATATATATATATATATATGCGAAAGGATCATCATCGTCATCAGTTGGAAATGTTCTAATAAGCTTCAACAAACCCTAATAATATCAAGGTGAGAGACGTGGTGGGAAAGTAGCTGAAAGTAGGTGGAGGGTGGTGACTGGTGAATGGCGAATTTAATCCCTCTTTTAGAATATGAGTAGCTCTTCTTTTTTAAAGCTCAAGTAAAGTGACACTATCATTCTTCCTTTTACGTCAAACTCAATATTTATTTCTTCATCTTTCATGATTTCATGTACATGTACCCCACCAAATACAATCACTCTTTTCTTGACAAAACATAAAATAAAAAATAAAAAAAATTAATTGTTGTGGGTTAGATGAAAACTGCTTAAGCTGATCATGATCATCATGAGAATATTTAGTGTTCAATGCAAGTTTATAGAGGATCTGAATAGTGTTAATGGTTGTCATATTTCCACAGAACACGATCCAAAAAATATGCTACCTCACATAAAAATACTATTCAACAAATTCTTTTTGGCTCTTAACTTCTTGCACTTAAATTATTATTTTATATATATAAATTAATTACAGTCAGAACTTAGAACTTAGAACCAGAATCCTGGAAAATAAATATATATTAACTTGGACATATGTACACAAGCTGCTGTGCTTTCCAATGAGTGTGACAAAAAAGTGAAGGACCATCGCCAAATGTCAACCATTTTAAGATGGACATGTGAAGTATTGGAAAACTCCTAATTTCCTGTTTCCCATCCAATGAAACAATTCACATGCATTTTCAATTTCTGTCGCAGACATGTTAGAAAATGATAACTTGTAAGTTGCAATCAACAGTCACACCATATCTCTCTTGAAAAATGAAATCCCAATTAACTCAAGGTCATCTTCGACAATTTAATTAGTTACAATAAGAGGTTTTAAGTTACAATCAATCAGTGCTCATGATCAGCCTGATTAGAAACGGAGCTAGAAATTCAAGTTTAGCATATGGGGATACTATACAAAACAATAAGTTTTAGGTGGGTCAAAATGAAAAGAATTTTAAAATTTAGTAATAATTTTATATTTTTTAAATAGAATTTTAATTTATTTTTTTTTAGAGATGGGGTTATTGTCCCGTCAACGCCCTCCCTCTGTCCCTAAACCTAATAATATCTCAGGTTCGAGTCTCTACAAACATGTGGTATATAAAATAAAAATAAAAATTCCAAACCTTTGATTTAGATAGTATTTTGTTGAAATTGACACACAATGTTAACATATTTTACAATTACTCAAGTATTATTTCGATTTAATAAATACAGTTGAAATGATTTTGAGAAAATATATAATTAAATTTTGGATATTTTGTTAGTTATCTTTCACTATCGTATCCTTTAAAACCTTTTCGTTCCTTTTTATTATACCAAAATGTACACATTGCAAAATTTAATACATAGCTCAAGAAAAACTTATATTAACCAAAGTGAAACCATATAATTAACGATATAATCCATGTAACCAATATTGAAAATGAAAATGAAAAAAAAAAAAAACCTACTGATGAACAGAGGTAGAGATTGATCAATTAAGAAAATTGTGGCAGAAAATTATAAAATCATCCTGATGATCACCATCAAACGTCGACGGTGCAACCCTGCACAAACTGATACTTAACAGCACCTCCGAGTGCAATCCCTTTGCTACGTTCGCCGAAGCTGATATACGCCGGACAATTAGCGTGCAAATGATACTTTCCAGACATCCAAGTACCAACTTTCCACTTCACTCTCCCGTCAACCATGATATTCACAAGCACCATCCCTGTATTCAGGTCCTGGCTCAACGCCTCCGCCACATACGGCGAAACCGGCACAGCATTGCCGTACAAGAAGGGCGACCAAACGTTTATGTCCTTGTGGCCCTGGTAAGTGGCGGGAAGCATGGTGGGGAGAGATATCTGTTGGTTTCGATACGAGGCATAGACGTCGATCCTTTCGTAGTAGACGCCGATCCTTTGGTTAGGGTTTCTGGAGGAGATGGTGATCTGGAGGTCGGTGGTCAAGGTGGTCGGATATGAGAGGTTGAAGGCATAAAGAGTGGCGTCTTGGAGGACGAAGGTTGGTTTTGTGGGCCTTGTGATTATCCAGAAGAGGAAGATCACTAGAAGGACGGCTATGACGAGAGCGATTACACCGTAGAGTATGCGACGGTAGAGCTCCTCCTTGTGGTGGTCTCTGTGGCCGCCACATTCCTTTACGGTCATGGTTGGTTGGTTGGTTGGTTGGTCAGTACTAACAAGTTGGGTTCAATAAATATAAGCTAGCTCTTGTTACCAAAACAATACCAAGAAATGATGTGAATTTGCAAGAATAATTCATTGAGAGGGCTTGTGTTATATATAGGAAAATAGAAAGTAACTGCTCAATGCTGTTAGATGGTAAAAGTACTCATTCAATCTGATAATATTCTAGTTTCGAATACTGTGACAATATTTTAGTTTCGAATCCTGTGCCGTGTGAAATACTAATCTATATTAGTTGAAGGTAATAGAAAATGTTGAATGGTAGAAGCAGTGGGTGGTGGAAAATAGAAGGATGTATGGGTCTTTTCAAGTGTAAGCTTATCTTCAGCAACAAGCCGGACCCACTTAATTAATTCAAGTTAATATCGACAAAATATATGAAATGTCATATGACCTCTTATTTTATTTTATTTTATTTTATTTTATTTTTTTTTTTTACACAATATCTATTAATTCATGTATTTTTTTAAAAGTTTTCGTCATTAGTAGGATTCGAGCCGCTGATCTGAGAGTTATTTGTCTAAACCTCAAGCTTGTCCATCTACCAGTTAAGCTACACCATGTTAACTCATATGACATTACTTGCCTGTTAAAAATTCCGAAGAAAATCTATCACTACTTTTAATGTATTTCACCGTATAGAATCATGATATATGAGTTGTTACGTGTAGTTAATCTTAATCATATTTAATTTATTCATATTTCCTCCGAATCATACTATATGATACATTATAAGTAACTTATTTATGGAACAGAAAAATCTTAAGTCATCATTATATATTTCATTCAAGTCACAACATGTGACATAATCACATAATTATATATGAATAGTTAAACATATTTATGTGATATGTTTATAATATGAATAAAAGATGAACTGTATACGTACTTGCATCCTAATTAATGCACCCAAATTTCCCCAGCCCCTTAAGATTACACAAATTGTTACACAATTTGTGGATCATTGGATGATGGTGACTTGAATGGTAGAGATGCACTCATACCCATAATCACCATCAGATATAGACACCTCATGCTCCCTCTTCTCTCTCCTTTCTAATTGAATTTCTTCCATTTCCAAACCAGAATCATCAACCTCAAACCTTGATCATCCACCATCATCGTTCATCACCAAACCCAGATCATCATCATCTCCCTCAATCTCACCTCTCTCGATCCACCATTCGCCATCACTCATCCACCATCCCCATGACTACCAAATTAAATTCCACGGACAACAAATCGAATTAAAAAAAAAAAAAAACCACAAATCGAATCAATAATCCATACTTTTCAATCGAAACCAAAAAAAAAAAAAAAAAAACTGGAAAAATCTCAAAATTCTGGAAATAAAATCTTGAAAAACCCAGTTTGGGTCTTGGAAGAGAAACGGTGGGGATTTATTGTAGGGATGTTTAGAGTTGTTAAATACATCGTTTTGATGATTTGTTTTTTGTTTTTCGAATGAAAAAATTGAATCGAAGAAGACACATTGAGAGAAGAAACAGAGATGGGGTTTTATTTTTCAATCAAATCTCATCCGATAAATACAGTGCCGTTGAACCAGAGAGTGAACTTCCATCGTGTTCTTGCAACAAATAAATATTTCAAATTCACAAGAAATCACAAATTTTAAAGATTTCCTAAACAAAAATCTAAAACCCATGATTAATTTTGTGAGCTTACCAAAAAATTAAACAAGATCAATACACCAACTTCCAATGACGGGATCAAACCCACCATCGTACAATCTGGAAAATTGAAGAACACATGAATAGATTTTTTTCCGGATTTTCGTAGAGTTTTCTGGCGGCAGCTGATGCTCCTCCTTCTCCGCCGCTGGACTGATACCCATCTCGATCCTAACCGAGTTAGCTATTGAGTCATAACTCGCTTGAATGGGCATCATCTGCGTTGCAATATTAAAGCCCGGCCATTGGTAAATCTCATTATAGAAGAACACACCAATAGATTTTTCATTTATTTTTTCAGATTTTCTAGAATTTTTTTTTCTTTTTCTTTTTGTGGGTCCGTGTGTTGATGAAGGAAAGAAGAAGATCAACATGGCTAATAGATAAACATTGAAGAACACACCAATAGATTTTTTTTTCCAGATTTTTCGGATTTTTGAGATTTTTTATTTATTTATTTATTTATTTTTTTAGTTTTGATTGAAAAATATAGATTATTGGATGAGATTTGTGGTTTTTCTTTATGTTGATTCGATTTATTTTTCTTGTTTGTGGCATTAAATGGAATTTAATTTGGTGGTGATGGGGATGGTGGATAGTGGATGATGGCAAATGGTGGATCGAGATAGATGAGAATGATATATATATTGTTACTGACCATTGTTGACTTGAGTCTTGAGCTTAGACTTTTGTTATTATGAATAGACTGGACACTGATCATATATAATTTTTAAAGATTACAAGTTTGCCCCAAGTGAATAGAGATTATCGGTTGTGTTCAATAATCATGAATGTAATTATAGTCGGATCGAGCATGTGCCAACGCCATGATCTAGTATCGGTTCTGCTAATTAGTTTCACTCTCCTATGTTAACCTAAATCAGATTCCATGCATCCAGTACAATCAACTTTGTGTTTCTAATCTACATTGATTCAGAAATGTATAATAATTTAAGCCAAAGACAGACAAAATAAAATGCTTGTGGAATTCGAGAAATATGTATAGACTTTCCAATATAATTAATTATATATTGTGCACAAAAAATTAAGTAAAAACAAATCCTGAAATTTCATTAGAATTGCGAAACAATCTAGGGTTTAATTTGTAATTAAATAAAAATGCTAATAAACACAAATAAATCTACAAGTCTAGTCCTCATCCATGCTTGGCTAAAGTGGATCCACTACTACTCCTGAGTCCTGTCAAGCTATACAATTATACAAAACTTTTAATTCTGCTCTCCAGAATATACCAAACTTTGAAACAAAGAAAGCATAAGTGTTATTCAAGAAAGTTAGGGGTCGTTTGTTTTTTTTGTTTGAAAATTGAATAGTCCTGAATTTTTTTTGAAGACTGAATAGGGACTGAAATCTGAACTTGAATGACATGTTTTTTTTTTTTTTTTTCCTCACATCTGAATGTATTGCCAACACGTTTGTTTTTTAAAAGTAAAATTGTCTGAAAATAAGTAATTTTACATTTATACCCATGTTAAACAATTATACATATAATATGGAATAAAAACAATCAAAAAATAATAATTATATATGAACACATATGATCATGATCTTCCCCTTCCATTACAAACAAACTTCATTTTTACTAAGAAAAGAAAAGGTTTTTTTTTTTTTTTTTTTTTTTTTTCAAAAAATAAAAGAGGCAGCAGGAAAACTCACACAAAACACTCTAAAAATATATATATTTAAATACATCACCCTAATATCATAATTAAGTATTGATATTAAACACCAATATGAGAAGTGGTTAGGGTTCTTTTTTATTTTTAAAGCTATTTAAAATAAGGTATATATTAAAATAAAGATTTCTATACCATATATAATTATGATGAAATTGAAAATATGTTATATATTTTATTTTATTTTTTTTTTAAAAGGAAAATATGTTATATATGGAGGATAGTATCGAAAGAAAAGATTTTGGATTGCATTTAATGCAATTCAATGATTTGCAATTAAGTAAAAAATCAGGATTTTTTACATTTTATTTTAAGTTGTTTTTTTGGTATTTTTAAGCTGTTTAACCACTTAAAAAAAACAAACAAAATAATTTAATAATTATGATTCAGACCCATTAAGTTTTAAGTGAAAAAAACAAACAACCCCTTAGTATATATAGCAACACATTGTAGATTCTCATACGTTTTTTCGCATGTACGGGATTCAAGTTTACACTAGTACAATTTGAGATTTCACACATTTATTTATTTATTAAAATTATAATGGAGTAATTTTAGTCATTTCGTTCATTCGTTAATGTGTAGAACTTCACATAACAAGCATGTAATATGCATAGAATGAAATTAAAAGACAAACAATTCTTGATCACAAAATGTATCTAACAATTGAGATTAGAAGATTCATCTATAATTAATTCGTGTACACATGACTTGATAAAGAAGTGGATGAAATGGGTTTAAAAAAGATGTCTCAATGATCAATTAGTTGACAAGGATAGTTGATGTATATAAAACGCAATGGATATGCATGCCATTTTCTGGCACCAAACTTACTAACAATAATAATTAGAAACGAAAAGAAGCGACGCATACATCGCTCTCCAAGAATCCACCAACCGAACCGTTGATGGAAAAATCACAATCCACCAACCCATAAACTCAGATTATTAGTTTTGCTTAATCAATAAATCAAGACCTTCCAAGTATGTATCAATCATATATGGGTCCCTATTATTATTGGTAACAATAGGTAGGTGAAAGACGTTATTCAATCAGTTAATATTTTAGATTCGGGTACAAATTACAATGGGGCCGGCTATTAACATACTTTAAAGTTGCATATTTTTCTTGGTGTGAAAGGGAAACATGTAGTCTTCCTAAATCACGTTATTATGTTATTCTTACCCCACGTTAACATATAATTATTAATAAGATCCCGAAATAATCCTCAAATTTGAGGTCACCTTCTTTTTTTTTTTTTTTTTTTTTAAATATCTATTAATTTCGGATCAGGTATTTTTTTTAAAAGCTTGCCCCATGGGTAGGATTCGAACCGCTGACCTAGGAGGTCATTTACCCAAGCCCCAAACTCGTCTATCTACCAACTGAACTACGCTCATGTTGACTTAAATAATGTGTTAACTTACAAGTAAGTTAAATAATGTGTTGACTTGTAACCTTTGCATTATTGACATCTAATAATTTAGACGACAATTACAAATAAATTGTTACATTATTTTAAATCCCAAAATTGAAATGTTCAATTTTGGCATTATTCATCCTCTCCTCTCTTGCTGGATTTCTTCCATGGCTTTTTAATTCGAGGAATCTAATTTATGAGCTTTTTTATTATTATTATATTTTTTTTAACTAATCTAATTTATGAATTGATAACCGTTATGTTATAACTTGTTTGGAAAGTTTTGGATTTATTGTAAAAATTATTGTAAGTTTAGAAATTATTTTGCACGTGTCAAGATAAAGTGGAAATGGTATCAAATGGCTCTTTTTAGGTTGAATTTTGAGAATGACACCAAATGACTAAAATACCAACATCCCCTTCTTTTATTATGTTTGTGCCATTGTTAGGTTATTTATTTTTTCAAAATCCTCCATTGATGGAGGACCTCCATCAATGGAAATGAAAGACTTCCAATGGAGGTTTTAAGTTTCAACGAAGAAGATGAAAAAAAAAAATGAAAATTTTCATTTTTGCCTAGAAAATCTTGGAAATTGTAAAAATTCTCGGAAACTACATGAAAAGTCTCGGAAATTAAAAAATAAGTCTCAGTGATTGGTTTATTTCATGATAAACCACATTGGGGATGTTTTTGTAACGGGTAGCATAAGTTCTCTAAGTGTGGATTCTCGAAGATAAGCTTTCGAACATCTCATGAGCTTCAAGAGGTAGTTTACATGCCTTTAACTCTTGAAGAGATTAGGTGCACACATGCACACTTACATGCATTTGTATTGACATGCATTATTTGTACCTTATTGCTTATGTGTGCATTCTTTTCACAATCATACTTGCACTTCATTGTTAGATCTAAGTGTGGCTTTGTATGGTGTAATTCGTTTCTGGTTGTGTGATCGGAAGCGTCCGCGCTTGCATGATGGTGTGTTTGTCTTAGTGCGATGTGTGACCACTAGAGAGGTCCTCTTTTCCTTTATTGGATTGGTCAAGGGTCACATGGTCTTATACCATGAGTTTGGGCAATCTTGTTGTTGTCCAAATCTGACCTTTGGTCGTTCAAATGACCATATCTCTTTCTACAGACATCAAAACCTGATTTTGTAAACTAAAATAGAACGTAGACATTCATACATTTCCAACGATATATTATTCTTAATATTTTATGACCGTTTGGATTGGTTTTGAAATCTCAAAAATGACCACTAAAACAAGGCAACTATGTTTTTATCTGAATCTGACTTTTGGTAGCTCAAATGACCATAACTCTTTCTACAGGCATAAAAATCTTGTTTTGTAAAAATAAATAGAAAGTAGACATCTATACCTTTCCAACGGTATATTATACGAAAGGTTTCGATGTCATTTGGTAATGTTTTGGGTCGCTCGAATCTGGAGCTACTGCGATGTCACGTTCTTTCCCTATAACAAAGCGACCTAGAAGTGACATGTCAACCAAATTGCCTACAAGTCGCTTTTTTACACCCAGAAATCAGTTTGTCTTATCCAAAACAACGTAGTTTCATTTCGACCCTATATATACATTATCATCTTCCCCATTTCGATCTAGAACTCCAAAAATACATATTTTAGAAAGAGAAAGAGTTCAGAAGCTCCAAGAGTTGTTCTTAACTCTCCAAACCCAAACACCATGTGCATCCAACATCATTCATCATTATTTGAGCATGGGTTTTCATGGTTTCATGACTAGGTAAGTTTCAACTACATTAAATCTCATTTATTGTTGTTCTTACTCTAGATTAGATATTTATTGCTTGATTAAATACCTTGACTCTCTTTATTATATATATATATATATATATATATATATATATATATATTTATGAGTCTTGATAGCATGATTGGGTTTGTTTGTGATAGCTTGCATGATTAGGTTGATTTTCCCTAAATAGGTAACCCTTAAACATTCTTGTGATATTGGTTGATGATTAGGTTGATAGATTAATGTTTATTTAGTCAAGCTCTAGTGAATGTTCATGTGGATTTAATTGACAATTAGGTTGTTAGAAATCTCTACAAATCTAATTAAGACCTCATGTATGTGCATTTAAGCTTATTTGATAATTAGGTTGTTAGATTTACATCTTAACATCTAATTAAGTATATAGTGTGTAGTCTAGCACTCTTTGCATTTGAGCATCATTTACATGTTCACACTTAAACTTTAATTCTCTTCAATGAGTCAAAGTCTTGTGGCTTCTAGGTGAAATTACACAAGCAAGCAAGTCTTGCAACCAAGGGTTGGTTAACAAGCATTTGTCAAGTGCCACTGTAAAAGGTCTGCGGGTAGATAAGGAGGTGCTCACGCCAAGAGTATTGGATCGGGGAATATCACTAGGGATTGAACCAAGAGTGGTAAGTGGTAGTATCCATAGCATGAGGTTATTGAGAGTGAGAGTCCGTATATCACTAGAGAGTGTAATTTTCTATTCATATAGTGAATTTCTGTGACTAAAACGCTAGTCTCGTGGTTTTTTCCTTTTTGAAGGTTTCCCACACAAAAATTAAATGTTCTTTACTTTCCGCACTTTACTTGATTTTTTTTGTATTATCAGTTTTTGATAATAATTGATTAACAACACATTCCCCTCAAGTTGTATTAGAAACACCTCGTGTATTTTAAAAAATAAGTCTCTACAACACAAAAAAAAACACGACACTTATTTTTGTGAATGTGTTTTAAGGGTATTTCTATTAGATCTACACTTTAGGTTAGAGGTGGCCACGGTTTCGGTTAAACCGTCGGTTTTGTCCGTGGTTTAACCGAAACCGTATGGCCCAAAATCAGCCCAAAACCGAAATCGTAATCGGTGGTTTGAAAACTGGTTGGAAACTGGTTCCAATAGTTACGGTTTCAGTTTGGGCTGGCCAAAAACCAGTAGAAACCGGCGGTTTTAACCATGGTTAAACCACCGGTTTTTCTATAAAAAACAATTTTAAAAAAAGTGGACGAATCAGAGGTTGTCACGTGACAAGCCGTTTGAAAAAATTATCATTGAAGTGAAATCGATGGGTTAAACCGACAGTTTAATTTTAAAAAAAAAAAAAAAAAAAAAGACCAATGATAGGCTGCCATGTGGCAACCAATTTGAAAAAAAAAAAAAAAAGTAGATGGTCGTTGGGCAGATGACCGTTTGCCCAACAACCAGATTTTTTTTTTTTTTTTTTACCCTTTAATTTTCTTAATTGCAAACTTGCCCCTCTCTACTATAATCCTAAAAATACCTAACCACACCCCCCCCCCCACTTCACTCTCATTCTCTCAACGTCTCTCAATCTCAAATTCTCAATTCTCTCTATAATCATACAATTTTCTTTAATTCGCATTGCACATATAAATTATTTCTTTTATTTTTTACTTTCATCTATTTTTTCAATCATCAAATTGATTTACAATATTTATTTCTTCTATTTTTTACTATCATAAATTTTTTTCACCACTATTATTTCAACATTTTTTTTTTTTTCAATCATTTTTTTTTTTTTAAGTGTTACCTTGTTACCACTATTATTCCAATAATATTTTTTTTTTTTGGGTTAACAGCACCAGACCCCCTGAACTATAAACAAATTTGCAAGTTGCCCCCTCATCTTTTTTTCTAGACAATTTACCCCCTGAACTCTCTTTAATTGACAACAAGTGACGGAATAGGGACGGAACCCTAATTCCGTCCATCTTCTTGTCACGTGCATCTCACGTGTGTTTTTCACTAAGGGCAAAATTGGAATAAAGTTTTTTTTAACAGCACTGTTGCCCCTGAACTTTAGCGAATTTGCAAGTTGCCCCCTCACCTTTTTTTTCTAGATAATTTACCCCTTGAACTCTCTTTAATTGGCAATAAGTAACGAAATGGGGACAGAACCCCTATTCCATCCATCTTCTTGTCACGTGCGCCTCACACGTGTTTTTAAATAAGGGCAAAATTGGAATAAAGTTAATTTTTTAAAATAAATTTAATTAGGTAGAGATTATGGATTTCCACCTAATAAAAAAAACCCCCCCTCATGTCCCTTGACAGAGGGGTGGCCGATCTCCAAGGAAAGATAATAATAATAATAATAATGATAACAACAACAACAACAATAATAGTAGTAATAATAATAATAATAATAATATTTATAATAACAACAACAACAACAACAACAACAATAATAATAATAATAATATTCATAATATTCATAATAATAATAATAATAATAAGCCTTTAAAAAAAAAAAAAACAAAACTGGATGTATATCCAAGCGATTAGGTTTTTTATTTTATTTTTTTATTTTATTTATTTTAACACAAAAACTTCTTTTTTTTTTTTTTTCTTTTTTTCTTTTTTTCATCAGTTTAGTTGAGGGGTGGGTTTTTTTATTAGGTGGAGATCCAATCTGGATCTTCACCTAATTAAATTTATTTTTAAATAAACTTTATTCCAATTTTACCCTTAGTTAAAAACACACGTGAGGCGCACGTGCCAAGAAAATGGACGGAATAGGGGTTCCGTCCCCATTTCGTCACTTATTGCCAATTAAAGAGAGTTCAAGGGGTAAATTGTCCAGAAAAAAAGGTTAGGGGGCAACTTGCAAATTCACTAAAGTTCAGGGGCAACGGTCCTGTTAAAAAATACTTTATTCCAATTTTGCCCTTACTTGAAAACACACGTGAGGCGCACGTGACAAGAAGATGGACGGAATTAGGGTCCCGTCCCTATTCCGTCACTTGTTGCCAATTAAAGAGAGTTCATGGGGTAAATTGTCCAGAAAAAAAGGTGAGGGGGTAACTTGCAAATTCGCTTATAGTTCAGGGGGGTCTGGTGCTGTTAACCCTTTTTTTTTTCAATCACCTATTTTTTTTATTATTAATTTTTCAATAGCAAGTGGGGGAGATGGTTCAAGAAATTTGGACAAAGGAAAGGGTCTAATGCAAAACTTGTTGGAACACGTTGATGTTGATGGTGATGTCACTTCCGACAGGCAAGCTTACACGAGTTCCTTTAAGATCGATTTGGATCCGATCACTCATCTAGTCTTAATCCCCCTCTAATAATTCCCGAGTTCGACGAACTCGACCCCGATCCCAATACCCAAAATACTAATGAAAATCTATCTGACCCCCCACCCCCTTCAGATGATATTTTTGCAAATGAAGTTGAAGAAGAAAAGCCGTTGAAGTCCGACCTATTCTAAGTTAGATGGTGGATTTTTCCAAATCCAATGCAATTACTGCCCCAAAATCATACAAGACTGTCAAATCCTTCGGATATGGCACGTACTGGGCCATATCAAAAAAAGTCACCCGTCTGAATACAAGAAATCCAGTAACCAAGCCTGAATCACCAGGTACGCAACCCCATCTAATCAATTATTTCATTATACATCTAAAAAAAAATAGGGAAGAATTAGCATTATCAAGGTCACGTTTCCGTATGTGCCGACATATGGAGCGACAATTTTGGTAGTCATTCATATTTGGGTGTCACATGTCATTATATGGACACAGTGACTAGGACATGCAAAAAAGAATTCTTACATTTCGTGTTTTCGATGACTCACATTCAACTCAAAATATTTTTAGACTCCTTAAAATCATTTTTCAAGAATATTATATCCTAAACAAAATTTTTGCTATTGGCTTTGATAATGTTGTAAACAATACCTCATATATTCCTATGTTACAGGATTTGTGTAATCCCTATTTTGGGGGTAAATTATTTCATCAAAGATGTGCATGCCATGTTTTAAATTTATGTGTTCAAGTTGGATTAGCAGAGCTTTCTGCTTTTATTAGACCAATTATAGATAGTATTAACTATATCTGGAGGCATAACAAAACCCATAAACAATGGTTAAAATATTGCTCTCAGAATAATATGCATCCCATTAAATTTTTTCGAGATATTACCACTCGTTAGAATTCTACTTATAAGTTGCTTAATGAAAGTATTGAATATAAGGATTTATTAGTTTCTTTTATTACTTATAACGTTCCTTCAATTTCTCTTCAATTGAACCATTGAGATGCATGTATAAAAATTCTTAAATTGTTACGTGTTTTTAATGATGCTACCAATGATTTATCTGGTGTTTACTATCCCACTACTTATTTATTTCTTATCCAAAGTGTTAATATTGCTGGTGCATTTAGTGATTGTGAATTCAATGTTCAATTGAATCCATGTGTTGATGCCATGAAAACAAAATGGTTACAGTATTATGGGCAGATTCCAAATATTTACTTGCTTACACCGTGTTTTGATCCACGCTTTAAATTAGAATGTTTGTAGGATTATTTAACTCATTATTACAAATGTTTAGGAATAGAAGTTAATGTTCTTCATTAATGTAATTCCGTTAAAACTTTGCTTTATGAATTATATGATGAATATCTTAGAATGTATAGCCCGTTTTGAACATGCCGGTTTCACAACCCCAACCCACATCTGGTAGTACTAGTACTTCCGTAAAATTTCAATTAAGGGGCTTATGGGATCGACTGTTTTCCTAAAGAGCAAAAAAATTACGAACATCTTCTTCATCCTCATCTGGCTCTGAGCTTTACTGGTATTTGGAAGACACTCATGAATTTTTAAAAGAAAAATTTATTATCCAGGGTTGGTGGAAGAGTCATCAACATGATTATCTAATTTTGGATATTATTGCCAAACAAATTCTTAGAACGCCGGTTTTTACCGTTGCTGTGGAACAAGAATTTAGTGCAGGTGGAATTTAGACGGTCGGTTATGTGTCCACAATCACTTGAAATGGAGGCGTGTGTTGATGACTGGACAAAGGTAAAATACAGACAAGAAGAACTCCAGCCGAAGATAGTGAACGACTTCTTCGAAGATGACTAAACCACGGGAACGGAAGACAGTGAATAGATTCCATTCGAACTTCTAACCTACAACACAGAGCAACTAATTAAAGGTAAAAGAACTACGTGACCTTTAATTCCTCTACATTGGTGGAGGATTCGTAGACAACTTAATTGTGGTAAAAATTAAGTGCAAGACCTTTTTTCTTTTATTTATTTATTTATTTTTATTTTTTTATTTTTTTTTAACTTTGTTACATACTTACATTGTAATATTGTATATTTAAATTCAAGCCTTTAAAGCCAATTTCTAATATTTATTTATTTTTGGTGTAATTGTAAAGTTGTACTTTTATTTATTAATAAATATCAATTTCTTTTCTTTTAAACATTGTTAAATACTTAAATACTTCAATGAAAATATTTGTAATTAAACTTTGTTCAATTGTAATTATTATTTGGCAAGATTTTATATTTATTTTGTCTTCAAACAATCTTTATGATTTATCTCACTTGTATTTAAAATAATAATAATAATAATAATAATAAATAAAATAAAATAAAAAAACAGAAACCGTCCCAAACCGCAACCAAAATTGCCCCAAACCGAAACCGTACCGGTTAGAAACTGTGAAGCAAACCGAATTTTCGGTTACGGTTTCGGTTTTAGGTGGCCATGGAACCAGAACCGAAACCGAACTGTGGCCACTTCTACTATAGGTGCTATTTAAACTTAAATTATTTAAACAATGATACTCTTATTGAGATAAAACTAGTTTTAGCACATCCCTTGTTCTTAGTTCAGGTTGTCTATCAAGCTAAAATGGATTTTGTTGTTTTGAACAAACAGAATAAAAAGAGTATATAATATGGAATAAAAGCTAAAAGTAAAGTCTTATGACTACATCGGTTAAAAGATTCAAGGCTCGTTTGGTACACCGTATTAGATTGTATTGGACTATATTAGATTGTATTGCATTGTATTGAACTGTATTATCATTAATGCAAACATGTGTTTGATGATGCATTGTATTATATCGTATTACTTATTCCTATATGACTTTATTATATTTTATTATAATATAAAAATATAATATTTTAAAAAAATACATAATAATTAATTTTAAATATCCTTACCATAAATAAATCAATTATTTTTATATAAAAAAATCAATAAATATTTATTTTAATTGAAACAAAAAATTTAAATAAAATTTTCCTATATATTTTAAAATTATAAAAAAATATATATTAACAACATAACATATATTTTATCAATATTCTATATTTATTGAAAAAAAATATAATACCACCAAATATAATGTATTAGTTAATACGGTATTTGCTGTATTATACAATTAAAATGTACTAAAATAATACAATACGGTGTTTGCACCCCAAATACTGTATTATATTATTTTAATACATTTTAATTGCCTAATGCAATAAAATACAGTCAAACAAACGAGGCCTCAAAGTATAAAGTCCCATGAATAGAAGAGAAAATGGAAACGAGAAAAGAAAAAAATAAATAAATAAACGAATCCTTTTGGATCCCAAACTCATAAGAGTAGTAAATAGAATATCTTTTTATTTTCTTTGTGATCACACATTCACATTCAGTTGCATATATTTTCTATTTTTTCATTTTCCTTAAGCTTACGACATCCAAATTTCTTCAAGTTGATTCACAGGTATGATGAGCAGCAGAGGGTTCGAGTTTTACTATACACATTTTACAATGTGTAAAGAGCTTTATCCCTAATGGTGTAAGAGTAGATATCTCATGGTTGGTTATAAGAGTATATGTAATGCTTGATCCAGGCAAACCAACACATGAAATGTTTCCTACTGATCAGTGATCCCACCCATCTCAATAGCATACAAAAAAAGTTTTGTGCCTGCATTCAAGTTCAAGCCTTCCTGAAGCTTTTTCCAAGTTGCTCATAACCTTGCTATCTCAAAATCTATTAACTTCAACCATGATGCAACATCCATTCAGTAAAATATAAAACCTCAACACCATAGTTTGTACAAAAGCATGGGAATACAAAATTTGACTTCAGAAAGCTGTCTAATACACTACCACCCCAATCATTCAAACCTGGTGGAAAGGAATCTGCACCTTTATTTTCATAGAATGCACTATTCAAACTCCATCAATAGTTGTATTATTAACCTTTTTTTAGTGCAATATGATAAAACACATGAATGCCACTCCTTATCTGCCCCAGAACTATAATATTTCTAAGGCTACTAGAACCTGTTCTCCACCCTTACATCTATTTTCTTTATCTACCCTTGTGTTTATACGAATGTTATTATAACATGTCAAGCTGTTCAAAGTTTCACAGAAATCATTCACATACGTCAGAAACATGCTTTGAGCTCTGTAGTAGTTTAATTCACTTTACTAGTCAATAGAGACCCATGTGAAGCATAAATGCAAGCCTAAAAAAATAGACCATAAAGCCTATAACATTCTCTAGTTCCTGGCTTATAGCATTGATTCTGAAGCTTGCAGCAACTATTATTACATCTCTAAAGTGTTCAAGGTTTACCATAACCAACCCTAGAGTAAAATTGCTAGATGCAGCCCAGTAAAAGGCAAAAAACTAGTCATCTCTCAGCAAAAGCAATCTGATGAAATAAATGCTTATATTGCCCTAGGGAAAAAGCACTCGTTCTCTAATTATTGTCTTATTGATAGGAATTTAGCAGTCTATATCAACATTTTTGAGAACATTTATACGCAAAAATTATACCTAAACTTGCCCAGTGTAATGTAAAACATTAGATAGACTCTCAGAAAAATATCTTGGGTCCGTTAGCGGCAAATACTGGAATTATGACACAATTAGACCATCAATGGCATTCAAAACTGAGTCATGCCATGGTTTACTCCCTCCAATCATTTTTGCAGTAAAAAGAGGTAAAAGTAAAGCACTGATACCTCAGCAGTAACAGTTTGGTAGTGCAGTAATTATTCAACAGTATTGACAATGCAGTAGAGATCAACCTATGTACAAAGAGCTCTATTTTTCGACTATGGTAGACAAGTGAAACAAGCTTTATTTTCTTGACCATTTTGTCTACCAATAATTAGATAATGGTAGTATTACTTTGAATTAAAAACGAAACGATTACCCTTGAATTTCTTTTATACACTTGTTTAACTCTTTGTATATTTGTATGTGTTTCCTTTCCCCTAAATTCAGGTGCATAGTCAGGATTATGCACTACATACAAATCTTTCCAAGAAAAACTCTATGGTACAAGAAATTTTTATCAATTAAAAGGCCCTAGTTAAGGGAGACACAATGAGTCTTGCCTTTCAAAATGCATACCCTAACCGAAGAAATGAAAAAAGCTAGAAAAGGTTGACAATAAAGTAAGAAATAAACATGCAATCTAAATACATAAAACACTATTGAAGCTGTTTTTTACAATGCTTCAAAGAATATAATTCATTTACTATGGAATCTAAATCATCACTATTAAAAATCTCTTTTTAAATGTTGAAAATTGTACAAACTACAAGAAACTCATTCACCATCTTATTGCAAAGAGATTTTTTAACAAAGTTCGAAGTTGAATGTGTTCTTTTTTGTTATTTTGAGAGAAGGAAGAGTCAACACTAGATCAATCAAGCAGTAGTTTCACAAATTTTTTGTTTCAAGTAATTCTTCATGGCACATCCATGAGAGGACAAGGCTTCATTATAGACAAGCTTAACCAACTAAAAAAATATAATCACAACATCATGGTAATAATTATGAAGCTACCTAAAATGTGTTATTATTAAGCTAAAACATCACTCAACAGACAGATGCTCTTTGTTTATAGATTACGTTCTCTGTCACTTTCTCTCTTAAGTATCTCAGAAGCCTTATTATTCTCAGTTAAGAAGTTTAGGTTTTTGATGTGTATCAGTTACACATAAGTAGAATTTGGGAGAGGAGAAAGAAAAGAATTAGAAGGAAAGGTTTATTTTATATATTTCATGATGATCTCAATCTAAATACAATCAACTATATATGTATATAGCTATGTGCGAATGAGCAAACTAGCAGTTAACTAAAGCAATAGAAATACGAGGGACATGATGTCCATATCCTGTGATTGTGGACCACTACACAATATGGCCATGAGTTGCTCATGGGTTCCCCACAACTAAACAACAACTAATAATGCCAACCGAAGTGGTGCATAACAAGCATGGGATCTTGCAACACCCTTTACGTGACAAATGGCCCCAAGGATCCAGGCACGTTTATTTAACCAAAAAACAATATTAACAGCTAACATTGATCCCCTCTGTTGGATCAGTCTTCGCATGTAGAACAGAGGCAACACCTTCATGTAATGTTCATATCAGTTTTATCCATTGTTCTCTATTTTTCTTATACTTAATTACTTTTCAATAAGATTAATTCTTTTAGTTTATGATTTTGGGTTTGTTTAATAATTAAGTCATAAATCTTATTACATATAACTTGCTGATAGCACTTATTAATACTAAAAGCACCGATTAGCATATATTGCATATAACCAAGCCTCACCCTCTCAACATAGGCTTGTTTATATTTTAATAATACTACAACAGAAAAAATAAAATTCAACTACGGATCTTACTAAGATATCACTGCACACTGCACAATGAGATAGAAAGTGAATTTAGTACAAATTACATAATTGCCGAAGTCAAAAGAAAGATTGCTTATACTATCGATCTAGATTTCATAATAGATGAGTTTTACTTTTCGAACCATTGTTTGATGTATTCTCATTGCATGTAATTTTCTCTTCTTTTTTTTTTTTTTTTTTTTCCTTTTACAGTCATTTCTTTCTCTGGAATAGGTATTTGAAAGGGTAGACTCATTATGTACCCTCGTAACCAAGTATATCTTTGCTTTATAATTTATAAAATTCTCTCTTACCATGGAAGTTTACTTAAAAAGTTTAGTAGGCACCTATAAAAAAAATCCTGAATGAGTCTTAAATGTAGGCGAAAGAAACACACATGCAAGAGAAAAAGTTCAATTATAACATAAGAGGTCAGTCGTAATTGTTTTTAGTTCAAAGTATATGCTAAAAACATCTAAACACTTTGGTAGACATAATGACTGAGGAAATAAATGAGTTGAAGCTTAGAGATCTTTGGCGATAAAGAGTTGATCAATTGATGATGTACTTTCAAAAGAAAAGTTTTTAAAAGGCACTGGAGTTTATACAATATCATAAGTTCATAACCATTAAATAATAACATGTAAGAGTATCCTCTAGCCCAAAACATAATAGTTACTAAGGTCATCCAAATAACATCCCCCAAACACCAATCAGTGGCAATTAAAATTAAGCACAAATTTAGTGAATCTAGGGTCTCTAATAAATGAGTTGAAACGTTGAGTTCTTTGGCGAAAAAGAGTTGATCATTGATGATGTAGTTTTAAAAGACCAGTTTTTAAAAGGCACTGGAATTTAAGTGGACACTCCAACATATGCAATATCATAACCACTAAATAATAGCATGTATGAGTATCCTCTTATGTAAAAGAATATATATTGCAACAAGCAAATACTACCACAATATCTGTACTTTACTCTGTTAATGAAGTAACCAAGCACAATCTAAAAAAAAACTTCAAGCAAGAGCCATTCCAATCACATTTCAAAAAAACATGAAACCAATCAATACTAATAACAAGAAACTATGGTCAATCCAATTGCAAGAAAGAATATTAGCATGAATCAGCATCAAAGAAAAACAAAAGAATATACAGTTAAATTCAAACCAATTAATTTCCAAAATCCCTAGAGAATATACATCTACACCAAATCAATCAGAGGAAATTACACCGCATCATATTAATCTCTGAAATAGCATAACAGAAAGAAAATATATTCTAAATTAACAAGGAACTCTACATACCAACCTTGCAATTCCTGGGTCCACCGACCAAGTTCCCTGATCCACCACTACTGGATGAAACATTGACTGGAACGTCGTTACACCAAACCCTAATTAACCGCCTCCGGGCCCGCCAGGCACCGTATCTGAAGCCGGCAATGGCCTCCAACTTCACATTGAAGGTCACCGAGCCATGCGTCCTCTGGGAATTGAGGTCGTTGACGTGTTTGGCGTCGACGTAGTAGTCAATTATGGAGAACTTGGCAGTCAAATCGGTCTGATTGCGAGTGTCCTGCTTGAAAGGAGCGATTTGGGTGCTGGTCAAAAATTCGGATTTGAAGAAGATGTAGGAGACGACGTCGTAGTAGGAGACGGTCATTTTCTTGTTAGGGTTGTAGGCGCGGTAGCGAGCGTCCCAAGTGGCGGTGACGCGGGACTGGTTGGCACTGAAGTTGGAGACTGAGAGAGACGCCAGCTGGAACTCCGGCAGATGGGGGCGGACCACAAGCCAGAATATGAGGAGTATGGAGCCGAAGATGACAAAGAAGGCCACGGTGACTACGAGAATTGTACGCAAAAAGCTGCGGCGTCGGTTGGGGTACAGAGGAGGAGGAGCCGACTGATAGTAAGGAGGATAGTGGTAGGGTTGAGAAAGCGGCGGAGGCGGTGCCTGGTAGGGGTGGGCCGGGTGGCCGTTTGGGTTGGGAGCTGGATACCCGGTTACCGGTCTCGAAGGGTTTTCCATCGAATTTTCTGTTGTGTTTGAACCAGAGAGAGAGAGAGAATGAATTCAATTTCAAGTCAAGAATCTAACTCGAAATTGTGAGTCACAGGACCGATGATGACAGCTATATATATATATATATATATATATATACACACACGCTCATGATGAAGTCATGTAATTTAGGTCGAATTAGTATTTATATTTTAGGGTTTGGTTAACTTGCTGCTAACAACAATGTTACTAAACAGTTTCCGGTCTTTAAATTTCAATCCGAAGGTATATGAAAATTAAAGATTAAAAATTAAAACAAAAATAAACCTAACTTTCTCTCACATAACTGTCCAGTAACATTACTATTAACTGCAACATAGCCAAACCCTTATATTTTATATCTTTTCACTAATTAATTAACCAAACATTACATATTTTTACACCTCTTCCACTTTTCTAACTTCTATCATTGATAATGCTACTGCCTTAGGGGCGTAACTCAGCTAGTAGATAGATGAGCTTAGCTTCATTTAGACACTAAATTTAGACAAAATAACATTACTCAAATTCTAATACATAATCCGAATATGATTTTTGTTTTTTCTAATACATAATCAGAATAGGATTTAGTTTGCAGGATTTAATTTATATAGAGTTATTTTACCTTTTTTTTTTTTTTCTTTTCAATTTTTAAATTGTTAATTTTTGTAAATTATTGGATTTCAATACAATGACTAACGATTTTTTTTTTTTTTTTTTTTAAATCCAATAACTAAAGATTAACCATATAACTATACATATTATGCATAGTACAGTAGCTAAACCCATTAGAATATTAATTTAATTCTTATTGTGGACAGAACATATGCCAAGATGAACGTAATTTCCTAGAATTCCCTAGAATTTTATGTTACTGATCATGGCCCCCGCCAAACCCACTTTAGATCCGCCCTTTATATATTCAGACAAATGTGGATGTGATATGGAGGAGGTTGTAGATGAGTTATGTGTAGTGATGGCAATTTTACCCAGACTCGCGAGTATCGAACCGAACCTAAATCATATGGGTTGGATCTGGGTCTTACTATTCGGGTCACGGATCAGGTCTAGGTATACTGCAAGGAGGTGGATTTTCAACATGTCATTAAGTCAAGAAACATTTTGTGAAGCAACAAGAACCATAACTACAACCGCAAACATCAATGCTGCTTATAATATTGATTGTGAAGCAGTTGGTCATGATCATGAAGCTGAGCAGCAAACACAAGCAATTGCAGTGGCCATGGCAACCACTGCAGCCGCTCAAGCTGCTGTGGCGACTTATTGATAGTTTCAATGCTGTATGGTTTTGTTCTTCGTAGACGACTAGTTTTAAGTTTTAACACTAGTATTACCAAATAATAGTTGTAGGCCCGTTTCGCAAGATCTAGAATCTGTATTCCACTGTCACTGATGTGTGTTTGTGTTTGAATTTGAGATTTTATCTTCTCAATGCTAGGTCATTAGTGGCTGGCGTTAGATCTTTCTCGATTGAAACCAAAAGTGTTAGCGGAAAACATGGAAAAGAATACTCATTTATAATGTTCTACCTCATAAACTCATGTGGGTCCGTAGGTCTAGACTTGGACACGGGAAAATTTGCGGGTCCGTAGGACGGGTCTAAGTTTGATTAAGACTCGCGAGTCTAGACCCGACCTGAACCCGTGAAAATATTCGGGCTTGAGTCTGCATTTAGATCCACAAATATTTGGTGAGTCTAGGTCTAGGTCTAGGTTTAGTAAATCTGACCCATTGTCATCCCTAGTTATGTGGAGTATCCAGGGCTACGGAAAATGGTAAATTTGATAGTTGATACTGGTTGGTTAACATAAGAATATATATATATATATAGTGGTTCTCTAGTAAGTTCGTCCTAAAATTATAAATTAATGACATCCAATCATAGCTACACATTCATATTGAGTGTGGATATTTGTTAATGTGGGGCTATTAACCCACTATGAATGTGTGGCCGTGGTTGAACGTCCTGAAATTATAAAGTCAGGATTATCCTAATTAGAGAAGAATTATATATATATAACATGTGTATCATATATATATATATATAGTCTTTTTACTATCAGTTCATTCTAATATAAAATATATCAGGACGAAAAATATGGATCATTAAATTTATATACTTTGACTCAAAGTGTATACACTTGTCAAAACTTCTCCATAATCTATATATATACAGAAATTTTCAAGTGAGTGCATCCTGATATAACTTCGTGAGGATAGTGAATGTGAGCCACTCGTTTTACATACTTTGACTCAAGTGTGTGTGCACTTGTCAAAACTAGTGGCTCACATTCAATATCCTGATAAAGTTATATCAGGATGCACTGACCAAATCGGGACTGTATATATATATAGTTTTTCTATTGTCAGTTCGTCCTGATATAAAATATATCAGAACGAAGAATGTGGACCATAGATAATGGAAAAGTTTTGACAAATGCATAAACTTTAAGTCAAAGTATGTAAATCTAATGGTCCACATTCTTTGTCCTGATATATTTTATATCAGGATGAACTAATAATAGAAAAACTATATATATATATATATATATATATATACAGTCCCGATTTAGTCAGTGCATCATGATATAACTTTATCAGGATATTGAATGTTAGCCACTAGTTTTGACAAGTGCATACACACTTGAGTCAAAGTATGTAAAACGAGTGGCTCACATTCACTATCCTCACGAAGTTCTATCAGGATGCACTGACTTGAAAATTTCTGTATATATATATATATATATTATGGAGAAGTTTTGATAAGTGCATACACTTTGAATCAATGTATGTAAATCTAATGGTCCACATTCTTCGTCCTGATATATTTTATATCAGGACGAACTGACAATAGAAAAATTGTATATATATATATAATTTTTCTATTGTCAGTTCGTCCTGATATAAAATATATCAAGACGAAGAATGTGGATCATTATATTTACATACTTTGACTCAAAGTGTATGCATTTGTCAAAACTTCTCCATAATCTATAGTCCACATTCTTTGTCATGATATATTTTATATCAGGACGAACTGAGTAGAAAGACTGTGTGTGTATATATATATATATATATAAATGTTCAAGTCAGTGTGCACTAATGTAAATATATGAGGACATTGAATGTGAGCTACTCATTTTCCATGCTTTGACTTAGTGTGTATGCACTTGTCAAAACTTCTCCATAATTAGTGGCTTACATTCAATGTCCTTATATATTTACATCAGTGTGCACTGATGTGAATGAGACCGTATATATATATATATATATATATATGTATATATATAATACACAAGTTAACACTACCCTTCTACTATTTTTAGGGTTTTATTGAATTAGTTATGAATTTTCGAAACCGAGTACTACACCGCAGTTTGGATTTACACATCATCGTGGCCTGGGCAGCGGTCTGCAATTCACGCCATGCATCGCTCATAATATCGCAGTACACATCTCCTTCCTTCAGCCGTGGTCTACACTGCGTGATTCCTTTGAGAAATTCTGTGGTTGGTGAACCGCGCTCCAGGCCACGGTTTTCTCTAGATTTCATTTTCGGGCTAATTTCAGGCTTCACACAAACCCAACAAGTTCTGCATGCAAACTTCGATGGATCAAGGCAACTCTTGCACAATAGCAGGAAATCCAAAAACATAACAGAACCCGAAATCCACAAGCTCTTCAAGAGGCCACAACGGTGCTTTAAAACCTTTAACAAACGATAACCTAAAGAGCTTGCATCGTAAACTCAGAAGCATTGTGACACAAGGGACATATCGAATGCACATGGACCTTATGACAGGCCAAATTAACCATAGTCTACAAGAGCTTATGTCAAGCTTTCCATATAAATAACTTAATTTTTGAGGGGATATCAAGCTTCCAAAGAAATCTCCACCATGGCTACAAAGAGGCAAAATTCGATCTAGAAGAAACTTCACCGGTAGTTATACCCAACCAAAAACTGGTGCTCACCGAATAATTGCCCATCTTGTCAAAGGACTAGGATCCTCTGTTGATCCATTTGGTGCCGATCCATGCTGAGCTTTTAATAATCTATTGCCATGTGGCTTTAAAACAAATGTGTGGTCCAGATTTATTTTTGTTTTTTTTTTTTTTCACTTACTAACCTAACCTAAACGACATCGTCTTCAGATAGCACAATTTTCCCAAAAGAAAAAATGAAATCCCTAAATCAACTTCTCTGATACTCGTCCTCCACTACAACACCACCTATGAAATCCTTTTCAAAATCGGCCTCCAATGGAGGTCGATTAAGAAGAAGATGAAAAAAAATAGGAAAAAAAAAAATGGAGGTCATTTCTAAGACCTTTGTAATTTCCGAGACTTGTGGTAATTTTTGAGATTTTCGGGGTACAAATGAAATTTTTCAAGACTTGCCCAGCAAGTCTTGGAAAATTTGGCAAGTCTCAAAAAATTTCATTTATACCCAGAAAGTCTCGGAAATTACCACAAGTCTCCAAAATTACCAAAAGGTCTCGGAAATGACCTCCAAGTTCATATTTCCGAGACTTTGCCCAGGAAGTCTCGAAAACTTTCATTTGTACCTAGAAAGTCTCGGAAATGATAAAAAGTCTCGAAAATTATCAAAAAGTCTCGGAAATGACCTCCAATTTTTTTTTTTTTTCCTAATTTTTTTTTCATCTTCTTGTTAATCGACCTCCAATGGAGGCCGATTTCGAAAGAGATTTCATAGGTGGTGCCATGGTGGAGGACGAGTATCAGAGAAGTTAATTTAGGGATTTCATTTTTTCTTTTAGCAAAATTGTGCTATCCAAAGACGATATCGTTTAGGTTAGGTTAGTAAGTGAAAAAAAAATATGGACAACACATTCGTTTTAAAGCCACATGGCAATAGATTATTAAAAGCTCAGCATTGATCAACACCAAATGGATCAGCAGAAGATCCTGATCCCTTGTCAAAATGCCAAACCAAGGAATCTTGCTTCTCACAAGACGGAACATGTATAGCTAGAATTTCCTTTGCATCCTCATGCATAAAAGATTCACGCATTAGAGGTTCGTTCCAGCCGCCAGAAAATAGTTATTTTTTTTCTTTAATATTGTGAGTCACCTTGTCTAACAGACCACCTAAAAGCAGGTATGGCAACAGCCAACGGGTCAGGTTTGGTTGGATTTTGCAAAATTCAAACCTGCACCTGCAAAAATTTTCCTCACCCACACCCGCCCGCGAACCCGTGAAAATAAACAGGTTCGGGTTTCACTCGTGGATCACACTCACCAACCCGCAAAATATATTACTTTATAAAGATTTAATATTTAATTATATTTTTTATATATACGATACATAACTCCTTTTTATTTATAATATATCATGGAGAATTACAAATACAATAATATAAAGCATTGACAAGTAAAACTCCAAATGGATCTCCAAATGCGAAACAGATAAGCAAGCATGATATTTCATAAGAGTAAAACTAGCAAGTGTTACATATCATTAGTTATATATAAATGAGAGTTGAAAATTGTAATTCTCAAACTTGGGCTCACTTTAGGAATGCTTCCTGAACTGCTTTTGGGGCCAAAAGTGATTCTGAATTGGGCCTAGTGTGTTTGATAAAATTCCAAGGAAGTGCTTTTGTTCACTTTTGGCTTCCTCAACAACAGTTTTGAGAAGTTATTTTTTGTAGCTTTTAAAAAACTGCTTCCTAGGAAACAGTAATGAAAAGGCAATAGATTATTGATATATACACAATATATATGGCAATAGATTAAAAAAAAAAAAAAGAAAGTAATAATGTGTTATGGTCACACAAAAATAACACAAATTATTTATTTTCAAAACATCTTCAATATTCATTTATGTCCTTTATAATAATTTTGCACAGTCAAGCACTTCTTACTTACAGTTTACCAAACACATTGAAATTGTTTTTGGTTCTCACAGCACTTTTAAAAATCAATTTACCAAAAACTCAGTTGATTCTTCTCACAGCAAATCCAAAAGCAATTCTTTCCATAGCAAAACCAAAAGCCATTCCCCCCACAACATAGCAATGCCAAACTAAAGCCTTAGAATGAGTGAAGTTCTTATATTTTATTCTCTATATGGTTAAAAAGGTTCAATTGGAGTTTAAATTTATAATATTTTAAATAATGAATATTATATCATTTTTATTTATGCGGGTTCGCAGGTTCACTTGCAGGTTTGTTTTTCCAACCAGCACCCGCACCCGCACCCGCATTCGCACCAAAACCTACTGGGTTTTTATTTATACGGGTTCGCAGGTGATAAATTCACCACCCAAACCCGACCTTACAGGATCGGGTTCATGCGGGTGCTGGTCAAATTGCCATCCCTATCTGAAAGTAGACAATTATACGATTTTGCATTGTCTTCAAAATAATTAGTATTGTTGTCTGTGGCTTTTGCACAATAGGTGGCCGATTAAATTGTTTAGATTATTGACATGTTTACTAATCAGGAATCCTACTTAGAAAAAGAAATTAAGTTCCTGATTTTTGAATTCCAGTGTTTACTAAATTTTTAAGAATTAAATTATGTGGACCCCACTAAAAAATTAGAAATTAAGTTTCTGATGGAAAGGGAACTTGATTCCTCCCACCAACCCTAGGAATCAAGTTCCCTTTCCCGATTGAAAAAGGAATTCATGATATTTTTACTTAAAATATCCTCACGTAAAAAAAAAAAAATTATTGTCTTCTTCATGATTACTTTTTTTGAATCTTCATATTGGTTAACATAATTAATAATTTATATTATTCTAACTGTGTCATTTATAAAAAATTCATCTTTATTTATACATAATACAATACCATTTATGAACTAAAAATAACTAAAGCATTTAAAATAACAATAATAATAATAATAATAACAATAACTATTGCATATTCATATCTCTTTTGTATATATTACTTCCGTTTCATGTTTTTTTTAATTAAGTCATCTCTTTATCTCATGTCCATTTTACGATTTATGAACTACATATTCATTTCTTACACACACACACACACATATAAATATATATATATATATATGATACTACGATTTCATTTTTTTAATCAAGTTATCTCAATAGTTATTTACCTAATTAGTTCAAATTTTACAATATAAAGATATTAATTATTATAATTAGAGTGTTACGAGTAATATAAAATTTATTTTTTCATAATAAAAAAATATATTTCATCATGTTATATACATAAGGATATTTTATCATTCTGATTCCTTAGTTTAAGTAAACATTAGAAATGGAATAAATTTGATTCTATTTTCAATTCCTAAATTATTAGTAAACACTAGAATGTAATTTAGTAACTTAATTTTGATTCCCCTCCATTCTCTTTCTAGTGGAACTTGATTTCAATTCTATCCATTTCTAATTAGTAAACATTAGTGTTCTAGTAAGCGCTAGGCGCTAGTCAAGCGGAGACCCATCGCCTAGCACCTAGACCGATTAGTCGGCGATTAATTGGAAAACCCAATTACAAGAGGAATAACAACAAAATCATGGAACAAGAGGAACAACATCAGAACAGCAGACAAGACCCAATTTAGTTGGGTTGCTTTTCAGGCCCAGTGTAAGACCCAATTTAAAATCAAAACTGATAAGACCCACATTAAACCTTATCCAAATATCAGAATCTGTATCCACATATAAAGTGGTGTTATCCAAACAAGACCTCTATACCTTATCCAACAAGAAATTTGTATTAAAAACTTCAGTGGTGTTGGGCAAAACCTCTGTTTCTTCACTCCAATTTCTACTTTCTATTTCCATCGATATTAGGAATTTTTGTCCTTCTTCTACAAAGAGTGTCTTGAATATCATTTTGTTCTCGATCAGAATCCTTATCCAAATATCTCACTCACTCAAACACAACACTGGGTTTGGTTTGCTCTGTTTAGTTTTTCCTCTGTTTGCTGGTTTGTTCCAATTTTGTTCTTGTTTAATCAAAATAAAAAATTTAAAAAAATGAAGAGCCTTTATGACGATGGTGACCTGGTGACAGCGGATGGTAGTTTTGGACGACCGATCTCAGCTACTAAAAGTGAATGGCAACAGGCAACATCTTTGGTCGATATGTTTGGTTGAGAAGAACTGAATAAGTGAAGAGTATTTTGGCTTTTCTGCCTAGTCAACGATTAATCATCAACTAATCGGGTGACTATCGCTGGCTAGTTGGGATCTGCCTAATAAGGCCGATTTTAGGCTTTTCGACACGGTAAAAGGCTGCCTAGCTAAATTCCGATGATTAATCCTAATTTTTCAAACACTAGTAAACACGCTCTATATGAAATCTATGACTCATACATGGAGGGTAATTGTATAGCTGATCATTTGGCAAATTTTTTCTTGGTCTCAATTCTTTCACCTAATTGGTGGGATTCCACTCCAGCTCAAATTTGTTGTTTTTTGTTAGTCTTCCTAATTATACATGATGGTTTCTTCTTCGAGTTTTGCACCCTTTTTTTTTCATGCTTCGTTCGTAATTGTTTAATATCTTTTTGTGTGCATGGTGTACTATCTTCAATTATGCTAACGGTTCGTTCTATCTTTGTTTTCGGTTTGTTTATCTTAGGGTAAGGCTTCCTAAGTCTCTCTGACTAGGTATACTTTATTTTGTTTGCTTTTCAATAAATTTCACATTGTGTCTAAAAAAAACATTGTGATTCATCAAACAACAATTAATTTATGGGCACACTTGATCGTGCTATAAATGTTCACGTTTTGCTCTCCCTAACTTAGCTTTTGTAACCGTTTTCCAAGCCTTTTTAGGTGTTTAACATTGTAAATAAGTGTTTTCAGGTGTTTCAGCTCATTAAGGGTATTCTAGACCAAATTGGAGGAAAGTAGCCAAATCAAGGGCAAATTGTCACGTAGAAGACCACAGTTGGTTCGTTCCGTGGGAATGAACCCACGGACCAAAGAGAAAGAAGCCGCGATGACATTTCCAAGGATCACTGCTACTTTACGCGACTGGATTGATCTAGCGTTGAAGGGGGAACGAGCCGACGGTGTGATCCTAGAAGACAACACTACTTCATCACCGCTGGATTGATGCAGCAGTGTAATCCAGTACCAGATAGGCAGAGCTCACCGCCACCTTGTCACCATCAGTATGAACCAGCAGTGACACCTGGAGGAATTTTTGTGGATGCCAGCTTATCCCACTCAACTTCCCCATCACCTTATCTCTTTCCCATCACCTTATCTTTTCCCAATCACCTTATCACACTGGACACTAACTTACTTTACTTTTAGTTTTAGAATCCTAGAGAGAGATGAACTCTCTCACTTCACTTTAATTTCTTATCATTTTCCCGTCACTTTCTCACTAGCCAAACAAAACTTTTAGGTACTTGGACTTGATCTTTTGGAGTTGCTCTAGAAGGATATTGTGCTTGGATTGCAAAGAGAAGTCATCTTGTTCAAGAAATGAATCCAAATGGGTTTGTTTAGCTCTTCTTTTGTATTTTCTTGTTTATGTACTTCTATGTGTAACTTACCCCTTTTGTTAGGGTATTGATGTAACTCTTGTAATTAAACCATTGATTCAATCAATCCATTTGCTATTTCACTCTCTAAGGTTTGTATGTGTGTATTATGAACTCTAATGATATGTGGATGATATGTCTTGCATATACATCTATTTTTACACACTTAGTAGTTGATTGCATGCATAGAGTGTCCAACAATGTGTATCAATCTTTCACTATCCATTTTATAGAGATTTCTCTAAATAATTCATAACTTTAGTTAATTAGAGAATCTCTACATCACTATTTCAAAATTCTCTCTTAATCACTTATCTATGGCTTTAGATTATGTGTAAGATGTTGGATTTGGTACTTTACATTGTTGATAATGAAATGCATACCTTAGAATGGTTGTGAATGTGCTTAATAAATGATTGATTAATGTAATGGTTGTTACTTGAATGAATCAATTCCCTAACTTCTTTTAATCTAGTTTAATCCCGTATTGTTGTAGTATATTTGGTAATTTAGTTCATTGCAAGCTTAGTATAATTGATCGAGATAGCATTTAATAGTGAACTTGTTTAGAAGTAAGAAATTTGTAATCAATGATAACCTAGAGCTTTAAATTATTGTGTTAGCTAATCCACCTCCTCATGGGAATGACTACCCTTAGTTGTGTACCCTTTACTTTTCGAACGACTTGTGCACTTGCGAAGGGTGACCCACCTGCACGCCTCTTTAATTTACCGTTGTAGTTTAGTTGCTTAGCATCCTTGACCTAGGATCCGCTTGGCTTTAGTCATCCTCATTAGTGTAACTTA
This sequence comes from Acer saccharum, assembly GCA_030490815.1. Taxonomy (NCBI): domain Eukaryota; kingdom Viridiplantae; phylum Streptophyta; class Magnoliopsida; order Sapindales; family Sapindaceae; genus Acer; species Acer saccharum. The sequence continues at coordinate 43,275,697 of CM059868.1, read as the reverse complement.
ATTAGAACCAGTAACGGGCGTGTAAAAATTATGGCGCCACTGTCGAGGAGGTAGCGAAGTAGTCATAAAAGTAGTTTTAGAATCATTGCTTTTTAAATTATTGCGCTTTTAATTTCTTGTTTATTTGACCTTTTTGGTAGTTGTCTTTTTAGTGTATTTTCAGGTTTCTTGTGTTGTTTAAGCATTATCCACAATCATGACTACCCCCGAAGTAGTAGTCAATCTTGAGAGCGATTCTACCCCACCCAACAGTAATATGGAAGAGCTGGCTCAACTTGTGGCTCAACGGTTGATGAAGGACTTTTCTTTGCTCATTGTTGGAGCCCAACTATCGATAATCTTGTTGGATGCTGCCCAAAGAGAATATGAGTTGAAGAATTTGCATTACAACTCCTATTCATGAAGGAGTACTACAGTACGGTTTATACTATTCCACTTAGTAATCTCATTGAGGACCGACTTTATATGTGTTGCTTTCCATATTGCATGAGAGGAAATGCCAAGCAGTGGCTCTTGGCCTTACCGGCGGGATCCCTCATCACATGGCAAACGGTTGAGCAGAAGTTCTTTGCCAAGTATTTTTCCTCTTGGAAAACAAAGGAGATTAGAGGAAAAATTGCAAATTTCCAATAGACGTTGGGTGATGCTTTTTCATGAGTCTTGGGGAAGATTCAAGCTACTCTTAGCTCAATGCCCACACCATGACTACACATTGGTCTCTATAGTTCAATCCTTCTATAATGGACTTACTGGGCCCTCACAAGCTATCATTAATAATGCTTGTGGAAAAGCAATGAAGGAGAGGACAACTGAGTATGTGTTTGACAAATTTGAAATGCTTGAGCAAAATTCTCAATAAAGGAATACATGGGGCAGCTGTAGTGGAAGGGATGAGGAGTTAGTCACTCAATTGGCTAGCATTTCTAAGGAAATGAAAACTCTAAGAAGCAATTTTGAGAAGCAACCATATGTGGCTAACCAAGTTTATAATTGAGAAGGCAATTGCCTTAATGATCCACCTATAAATCATGCATACAATAACAACCAAGGGTACAAATCTTAAGGGTACCAACAATGGTTATAACAAAGTACTCAACCGTGGCATGTTCCTAGAAACCTAAATTGGCAACAAGGCCAAAATCAAGACAATGACCAACCATCTAGAGGACATTCTCATGACAATCATCTTGATCCAAACCATAAGAGACTCATCTCTATGGAGGGGATTCCAAAGACCATGGAGTTGCAATTGTGGCAGCTTGCGGAATCTCAACAATGGATGGAGCCTAGAAAACTCCCTAACCAAACCGAGCAACCAAAGGCCTTGACAATCCTCTGGAGTGGTAAGATATTTTCTGACCTTTCTCCACCTGAAATTTCTAATGTTCCTATTCATGTTTCATAAGATAGTTCAAATAGGTATAATATTGAAGAATTGGCCAACAAAAAGGTCAGAATAAGAAAAGGACCGGAGGTACTGCAAAGGGACACCTCAAGGATGCACAAGTCTCCGGATCCTTATGTCCCTCATATTCCCTTTTCGGGAAGACTTCAAAAGACGAAGCTCAATCAAGCTTTCAAGGAGATCTACGATGTCCTATCAAAGGTTAATGTTAGTCTTCCCCTCACTAAAGTAATTAAGAAGATGCCGGCTTATGCCAAGTTCTTCAAGGAGCTTAATTCGAAGGCCTGAAAGAGGGAGATCAAGGAGACGGTCTTGATTTCAAAGGAAGTGAGTGCTGCCCTAGAGATGGCATTTGCACAAAAAATTAAGGATCCCGGTAGTTTCACCATTACCATCTCGGTTGGTGAAACTAGGAAGGAAAATCCAATGTTGGATCTAGGGGCATCAATCAATCTCATGCCTTACTTACTTTACCAAGAACTCATGCTAGGAGAATTGAAGCCCACAACAATGAAACTCTTACTTGCCAACCGCTCAATTAGACATCCAAGAGAAGTGGTTGAAGACGTTCTAGTACAAGTAGGGAAACTAATGATCCTTGCGGATTTTATGGTACTAGAGATGGAAAGTGATCCATCCAAGGCTAGGGAAATACCTATATTACTTGGGCACCCATTCATGTCAATCGCCAAGTCAATCATTGATGTGCATAATTGAAAACTTTCCATAACCGTGTTAGGAGAAACGGTGGAGTTTAACATCTTTGAAAGTTTGAAACATCCAATTGAGAACCTTGATTGATTCAACATTCAAGATGCGAATTTGGAAGACAAACCCCGCCTTGCATCCGGATATTTTATGGAATCTGCTCATTTGGAGTTAGATGATCGCTCTACTCGATTAATTGAACACAGTGATGTAAAAGTCCTCGCCTAGACCCGCTTAGTCGGCGTTTAGTCACTAGTTGGAGCCCTAACACTGCGATTTCAAAGCAGTCAGCCAGATTAGACGGAAAGAGGGAAGTTGCCGTTTAGTCGGAGTAAGTCGGTAAATCGGCAGTTAGGCGGTCTAGTCGATCAAACTGATGTTGACAGACTTGTGCCATAAACACCATCGTTTTGTTAGGTTTCATTTAAAAAAAAAATAGAAATTGGTTCAATAAAGAAGAGAGAGTGAGAGACCATTCGCAAATGCAAAACACAAAACCAAAACAGTTCCGTTGTCCAGCTCGTCGCCTCCAGTTTCGTCGGTCGTCCTTGTCGCCGTCTAGCTCGTCGCCGATGCCGTCGGCCTCCAATTCTTCTTCATCACTTTTGATCTGCTTCAATTTGTGAGGTGGGTTACAAATTGTTAATTTTTGGATTTTAGCGTTTGAATTGAATTTTAATGCTTATTTAGTTATATAGTTTGAACTTTGAACTTTGAATTATAATTTTATTGTTAAATGGAGTCAATTAAACCTTCAATTGCTAGTTACAAGTGTTTAATTAGAGAATCCCCAAATATTGTAAACCCTGGTATTTAATTGACATAAACGAACAACCCATCTATTCTTTACTTCTTTTTACTTTTTTTTTTTTGTGTTGAACTTTCAATTGAATGCTGTTAAATTGAGTTGAATGCTGTTGAATGTTGAATTGATAAAATATGTAATGAATGTTGTTGTATGGAGTTGAATGTTGTTCTTTTTAGTTTGCTCTTTTTTGTTTTTTTTTTTTCCTGGTTTCGTGGCTGTCTTCTCTTTGTTTGCATCAGGATTATTTTTGCTCTGCTTTGTTGTTGATTTACTTTATGCTTGGCTGTTTGTGCACTAATTTGTTGTTGTCTGGTTTCCATCATCCCTCACTTAGGTGGCCTTTGTTATTTGGTATGAAAACTTAAAGTTCTAAATTGAGTCTGAAGTCTGAGCAATATGTTTGTTTTTTATTTTCTAAAGTCTGAATTAAGTGTTAAGCTGTTTGTTTTTTTAAAACAAAAACATCTGAAAACCTGTAATTTGACCTTTATACCCTTACCTCATTAATTGTTATATATCATTATATTTATTTATTATGTACTTATATCTTATTAATCCAAAAATAATAAATCCCTATTTAAATAAAATTATAGTTCCTTTTTATTAATATTCCAACAAAATATTATTTTAATATTAAATAAAATTATATATATTATAATTAAAGTTTGGTGAAGAACTATAGTAACCAAATTTTAAAAAAAAAAAAACATAGCAAACAGGGGAGCTACAGCTCAACCCGCCTACAACACTGTACTTAAACAACATAGCAAGAAAAACAACACTGTACTTAAACAACATAGCAAGAAAAACAAAGAAAAAGAACCAAAGCATCAATGCAAAAACCCCTACAGCAATACATGCACCCAACAAGTCTTCACTTCATTGAGCAAAATTCAAAAGTTAACACATCATGTACAAGTCTTTTGGACACTCAAAACATCAACACAAAATTCATATTTTTGCTCAAGAGTCAAATGTTTTTGTTCCATTTCCCATAACCAAAAGTAATAGCAAAATTAAATGGACATTTCCAAAAGTTGATTTGCAATTCGATCCCTAAAGTGTTGCATGAATACTTGATCCAAAATGCGAAAATCATGGTTTGTACTTGGTGGTTAATTATGATTTGCATTCTCATTCTCTACTTCAAGGTCTTCGTCACTATATTCCTTAAATAGTGCATTATCAATTGATATTTTTCGAAAAAAATTATGTAGAGCTATGCATGCTACCACTATATTTCTTTGTGTACCAAATGTGTACGATGGCATCATTTTCAATATCGGAAAACGAGCTTTTAAGACTCCAAATGCACGTTCAAAAACATTCCTCAATCTTGAATGACATTGGTTGAATATCTCCTCTTTTCCTTTAGCTTTATCACCACAACGAAAGTCACTCAACCAATAACGGATATGACGATATGGTGCCATGAAGCCTTTTGTGTGTGTATATGCAGCATCTACTAAATAATATTTATCTGAAAAATAACATTAATTTTATTTGGATAACAACCTTTACAAGAAAGTTTCAAATAAAAAGCATACCTTGTGGTGGCATTGGAAAGTTATGACTTGGATTACGGATAGTTTCTGTTAACACTCATGAATCATGTGCCGTTCCTTCCCATCCAACAACAACATATTCAAAAATCATATCGAAGTCACAAATTGCCATGACATTTTGAGAGCATTCCCCTCTCCCACGACCCCTGAATGGAACTTGTTTTTCAACTGGAATACATGCACTAATCAAAGTTCCATCAATTGCTCCAAGAGCACCCTACATTATAAGAACATAGATATTATAAGAATTTTTTAAATATGATTCATTTTCTAATTTTACAAATAAATCATGGAATCTACCTTGAAAATTTGTCTTAATCGATGGTTTGGTATGCCATTAGGAATGTCATCAAAAGATGGAGGAACAATCATTTCTTTGGAAAAGTTCATCATTGCAACTAAAACTTCATGAAAGTATTTGTGCACTGTCTGACCTGAGTGTTGAAATCGATGTTTAACAAGCCGATTTCGAATATTATGACTGACTGTCATCAAGAACATCGCAATCTTCTCTTCTACCATCAAATGTTTACTATCGCCAAGTCACTTTTTTTCCCGAAAAGTTTGACGTAAGAATATAAAAATTCTCTTCTCCATTCGCATCAATTCATAGCATGTAATAGAGGAACCATTTAATAGCTCTTTAATAAAAAGTGAACCTGTAAGTATCGATGTAGAGATAGGCACCTTATTAATATGAGGTCTCTTCAGAAATGTAAGTAATAACATGATCAATCTTTTTCGCATAACTTTTTTAGCCTTTGATCTTGACTCATCATTTTCACTTGATGACAACGTTTCAGAACCGCTCGAATAAGGACTCCCCATAGACATATCTATCATATATATATGAAACAAAAATGTTACAAATTACTAGAAGACAAGACAAGTAACATTATAAAACAAAAAGAAGTAGTAACATTACAAAATAAAATAAACCAAACATGACAAGTACCATAACATAAATAGTGTAATTACACAGTGTTCAAAAGATTACTTTTAAACATAACAAGAAAAAGCAAACATGCATAATAGTTTTGACATGATAACAAAAGCAGTTAAGATTACAAATTCAAACAGGAATAGTGGCAAACATTACAAGACACAAAAGATAACAATGCAACCAAAAAAAAAAAAAATTAGAATCTTCTTGGCAAGCTTCGAATCCATGTAAGCCGCTCTTCATCACTATCCATTTAGATCTATAAATCTCGATACTCTCTTCACTTGCATAACACATTGGTAGCCACAAAATAAAGTGGATCCTCAAAATGCAAAAGCTTCATCAAAATTTCCCTACATTCTTTCACACTTGGTCCTCTATCATCACTTTTCTCTAAAGCACTTATAATTCTACTCACTTCCTCACGATCCTCATTAGCTTTTCTTTTCTTTTGTTTCTTGTCAACAGTTTGCTCCTTATATTGGATTGGTTCAGTTGATGAATTGTATTCAGAATGTGTTGATTTTGGCATAGTTGGCATAGTTGGCATAGTTTCATCTTCCTCCAATAACCTAACAAAACTTTCAGCATATGGTGATGATGTGTTTCTCATATCTGGTATCCCTTCCGTACCAGAACTCCAATTATAGGACCCTGTAGCTAACACCCCTGAAAACAATGCTTCTAACTCTTCAACATTTGCTAGAGGCCTTGTGCGAAATTGCTTGGCATTAGGATATTTCTGTTACAAAAAAATAAAATTGCAAAAGAATATTAATAGTAGTTAAAAGAGTGAAAGGGAACTAAAGAAAAAAAAAAGTATTATACCTGGATGTATTCTTCCCATCTTTCATGTGGCCAACTAATAGTATGAGTCTCTGCATTATACCCATGTCCAGTTGTTGTTGTTAATCTATTCCATGCAAGGTATTGCTTTCTCATATAGTCCCACCCATTTTTCAATTGTTTTTGGGTGTAACGTTTTTTCGTAAGTCGTTCTAGTCCTTCTGAAACCCGAGCCCATGCACAAGGTTTTAAGGTAGAACCTGATCTAAAACCATTATTTACCTCTTGGAGGCAAAGGTCGATAAAATATTGTCTTTCGGTTAGGTTACTCCAATTTGCCCTATTAACTTCACTATTTTAGCCATATCTATATCACAAAGAAAGTAGCAACAAATATAGATTGTATAACTAAGAAGGGGTGATCAAACCACAAAAAAAAATGTTATAAAAATCCAAGAACTCATCTAAATTGTATGTATATAAAATAGTAGCAATAACTTGATTATTAGCAACAATACTTATGTAAAAAATTATATTCCAACACCTATTGAGTGAGCCAACAGAATACAAAGAAACTTGATTTCTACTTGTGAGGAGGATTTGCTTATGTGATTAGTACTAAAATAGTCAATTTTAATTATTTTACATCCACAAATTTGCTAGCAATTTCAAACATATTTTAATTAAACTATTTCTCTACAGAACACTATTTACAAAACATTCAATAACATACAAAATACTATATATATATATATATTTTTTTTTTGAAAACGGCACTATATTAGAAAGCAAAACAGAGGAGCAAAGACGCCCCCCTAAGCCACACAGGCAAACAACACTAGAAAAACAGCAGCAGCACCGAAATCAAACCTGATATCTCACCACAGAGAGATCAGCTATGATATCACAGCTGCAAACAACCAAAACAAAAAAACACACAGCACAAAGCTAAAAAACAAAATACTATATTTATGTAATTGCTAATATATATAATTCGTGTAAACAAATTAGGTGGTTGATTAGATCCCTTATTAGTTGTATATATTGAAAAAAATGTATACAATGACCTATTAATTAATTCTATATACATGACTTTTAGTGTGTTCATGAACATGATTCTAGATACAGCAAAAGTTGAAGCACATAGAAATATGTGATGTCTTATTATGATTATCCTTAACCTTGAAATTACTTATCACCTATACCAATAATATAAAAACTGTTATAATATGTGTGGCTTTTTACCACATGTGTTAAACTGTTATCAATACATGTAATACTCTGCTCTCTCCCGCCTCTCTTGTTTACATTTTTCTCTCATATCTGTCTCTCAATTATTAATTAATTGTTCTTCATCTATTAATTCTTCTTTTATTTTACAACAAAAACTCCATTTGAAAAGGCAGTAGCAACAACAAAGGACTGCAACAGAGGTCACAATCGAACCCCTGTTGCTGAACTTTGAAAAGGCAGCCCAGCAAAACCCAACCAAAACAGATAAAAAGAAAACGCCCCTGCCACACACAACAACAGAACACACGCCCAAAAAAAACACACCCCAAGCAACATACAAGCACAACAGGCCCCAGAAAAAAAAACATGAACAAGACAAGAGAAAAGAAATTAAAGAGCCTCCCAAACAACTCATTATTTTGTTAACAAAAGCTTGCTTAATTACCTGATTGTGATGAGATTTGAAATGGAAGAAGATCAACTTCGGATGTAACTGAGAAAAATCTTTTGAGAACAGAGAATAGACAACAAAATTTTGCAATCTGAAAAAAAAAAAAAAAAATAGAAGAGTTTTGTTAGGGTTATACATCAAAATAAAAAAATCAAATGAAGAATAATCATCAAATATAAAAAATCTTACCGGATCTTGATAGGATGATTAGAAATTTGTTGGATTCCAGCAAATATGGATGAAATTACATGATTTATGAAAGTTTATGATGTGGGTTTAGAGAGAGGAGCACAGACGGTGTGAAGGAAAAAAAAGTGTGTTTGGAAAACAATGGTTTGGTCAGGTATATATAAGGATACATTGGGAAATAATGACTTTTGTAAAGGGCAATTTGGACAAAAGAAAATTAAAGTAAAGTGAAGCTCATCAGACTTCAGACAAAAGTCCAAAAATTGAGCTTTTTTTTCTTAGACAAAATTTGCCCAATCTTAGAATTCAGATGCCAAAAAAAACAAACAAGAATATCTTAAAAGTTAACTTTAAGTTATAAGTGGCAAAAACAAACAGGCTCTTAGACAGTTAGACTTAGATAGTAGACTAGTATAGTAGATGAGACACTTAGTTAGTTATTTTAAACACTAACTCACTAAGTAACTTAGTATTTATTTTCTTTACTCTAAATTATAAATTTGTAATTTGAATTGTGGATTGTGCCATTGTAGTTGTGTTTAGGATATGAGTTCTTCACATGGCAACACGGCCAACACCAACCTTGCTTATGGGGGGCCCTCTAACGAATTTGTTTTGAAACGAAAATCGTATGATATTGGGTGGGAGTTTGGGCATTTGATTGATCCCTCCAATTTTGATAGAGTCGAGTGCAAATTGTGTGGAAAGAAGTTTGGTGGGGGAGTATATCGTCTGAAACAACATATTGCCCACATATCTGGAAATGTGGCTAAGTGTTTGAGGTCAATGAAGGGGGATCAAGAAAAATGTAAAAAAGCCATTGAAAGTGCAAGAAATAAGAAGAAAAATAAGCATAAGGAAGAACAAGAGATAAGAGTGGAAGTTGGTATCTTTGGGATTGAGGAAGAAGAAGAAATTGAAGGGTTAGGGCTAAGGAAAAAACCAAACTTTCTTGGCCCTATGGATAAATTTAGATCAAAAATCGACCCTGAATCTTTGATAAGTGTTAGTAAGGCTCTTCACCAACATAATATGAATGATGCTCTCTTTAAGCAAAGAACATATTCTGCGCATCAATATGTGGCTAGGTGGGTGTATGAAGCGGGCATTTCTTTCAATGCTATTCAAAACAATAGCTTCAGAGCAATGATGGAGGCAATTGGTCTATATGGATCAGGATATAAAGAGCCAAGTCGATACCAATTGAGTGAACCGCTGTTGAAGGAAGAGGTTTCTAGTACCAAAGTTGCTTTAAAAAAACAAGAAGATGAGTGGAAATTGACTGGATGCTCAATTATGACTTATGCTTGAATTGATAGGAAAAGGAGGAGCATTATGAACTTATTTGTAAATTGTTGCAAAGGTACTACTTTCCTTTCTTCCAAGGATACCTCTAACGAGGCACATACCGGGGAACTCATTTTTAAGTATGTAGACAAATGCATTGAACAAGTTGGGCCATAAAATGTTGTTCAAGTAGTGACTGATAATGCCTCTAATAATATGGCCACGGCAAAGATGTTGAAAGAGAAGAGGCTTAACATATTTTGGTTATCATGTGCTACACACACTATCAACCTTATGCTTGAAGGCATTGGTAAATTATCCAGGTTCAAAAAAAAATCATTGATAGTGCAAAAACTTTCACGATCTTTATTTATGCACATCACAAAACCTTGTGGATGATGAGGTCCTTCACAAAAAAGAAGGACATAGTGAGGCCAGGAATCATTAGGTTTGCCTCAGCTTTCCTAACATTGCAAAGTTTGGTGGAGAAAAAGGATAACGTAAGGGCAATGTTTGCTAGCACGGGATGGGATCGATGCAAATGGTCGAAGACTACTAAGAGGAAGGCGGCCTACTCTACCGTGATGAACATCACTTTTTGGAATGGGGTGACAACTTGCTTGAAAGTATTTGCTCCTTTGGTAAGGGTGCTTCAACTAGTTGATGAGGATCAAAAGCCATCTATGGGCTTTTTGTATGGGGATCTCAAAAAAGCAAAAGAAGAGATAAAGTTGGCCTTAAAAGGTAATGAGAATTCTTATCGGCCAGTCATTGACATTATTGATAGTAAAGCTAAAGATCGGCTCAATACTCCATTACATTTGATGGCCTCTTAAACCCCTTCTATTTGTATGATGATCCAAGCATTGGAAATGAGGGTGATATCATGGATGCGGTATGTAGTTGTTTGGAGATATTCTATCCCAATGATTTTGAGAAGCAAACAAATATCATGATGACTGACTTGGTGGTATATACCACAAAAGAGGGTGGTTTTGGAAAAATACAAGTGATAAAAGCATGCGAGGTTAACAATGACAAATATGATCCAGGTAATAACAAGTATTCACTTTAAATTTATATTTCTAATTACTATATTAGATTATTGGACTATATTATTCACTTTAAATTTTAAATATTTATCTTTTATTATGTAGTTCAATAGTGGTCTTTGTTTGGATATCAAACACCTGACTTGCAATGGGTGGCAAAAAGGATCATCGTGTTAACCACTAGTTCCTCCAGATGTGAAAGGAATTGGAACACTTTTAAAGGGGTAAGTTGTTTAGTTATTTACCAAGTAGTATAAGTTATAAAGTTATTATTTACTAGGCATTAGCATGTTACTTTCAAAATTTGTTAGATTAATTTCACTTCTATGTTTTATGTAGATACACACAAAGAAAAGGAATAGACTAGATGTGGATCGATTGAATAATTTAGTATATGTCCAATTCAATGCCAAATTGATTAATAAGCAAAAAAGGTTAAAGGATAAGGAATTGAACATAGATGTACTACTAGCAAGTGATGGTGATGCTAGTAATGCACAAGGATGGATAGTTGATGATGGTGATGAAAGAGTTGAGCCCGATTTGGTGTTTACTTCGCAAATCGTTGATGAAGCAACCGAAGCGGATGGAATGACACGACCTCAAAGAAGTGCTAGAGTTCAAAGACCTGAAAGAACTCTTGAAGAAGAATTTGAATCCGAAGATGAACCGATGGAGGAAGATGATTTTGAGTTTGAGTCTGATGAAGAACAAGTGTTGGAAACATATGGAGAAGAACATGATGAGCTAGACATTTAGAGCTAGACTTGTATTTCCGCATTTGACTTATGACCTTATTTTTGTTTGCTACTCTACTTCTTGTTGTTGACTTGCGTATTTGATTATGAACTTATTTTTGTTTACTTCTATTCTTTACTTGTTGACTTGTTGGAAACTTGATAATTTGTTTAGTTGTTTACTTTGGTTGGAACTTGGAATTTGAATTACTTGGTTTGAATTTCATTTAGTTTGTTGGATTTTGTTTATTTTTTTACTTTGGTTGGAACTTGGAAATTGATTTACTTTGGTTAGAATTTGATTTAGTTTGTTGGATTTTATTTAGTTGTTTATGGAATTTTGATTCTTAATAGTCAATATTGAGTTTTTTTATAATTTGATTTTCAATTTTAGGTTCAAAATATGAAAATATATGAACATATATGAAATATTATGATATTTATTGAATTACAGGAAAAAAAATACTATAAAAAAATTCTAACCGGCTGTCGGCTTTCCGTCAATCGGTCGATGACCGACTTCCGACCATCTGCCTAGTCCCCGACTAGTCCCCAATTAATCCCCCTAGGCGCTAGGCGGTGGGTCACCGCCCGACCAGCGCCTAGCGACTTTTACAACACTGATTGAACATGACTCCCCTAGAATTGATGACATGGTCACCAAGCTCAAGGAAGATCACCAAGTAGTGGTGGGAATGAACTTGGAGTTGACCACCAAACTTGATGAGGTTATCAAGGAAAAGAATGAGTTATGGGAGGAGTTTGAGCAAAGGAGGAAATTTTGTCAAGGGACAAGGCTCTTGAAATTATGAGGACTAAGCAAGAGGAGCACCTAGCCAAGCTTGCCATGCCAAAGGTTGATACAAAGGGCAAGTCCAAGGAAGTCATCCAACAACCTCAAGTGTTGGACATGCAAGCTAAGCATGAGGAGCTTAAACCTTTTGCCTCAATGCCTATCCCAAGACAAGTCAAGAAAAGAAAGCCAAGAAGAAGGAACAAGAAGAATTTCAAGTCTTCACCAACAACAATAGGTATATCTCAACCTTTAACCCCTACTTGTTGTCATTGCCATGATTTAGGCCAAAACCAGCCTTATTACCCAAAGCTAAAATGGTAACGTGTAAACAATTGGTTGTCAAATCCATATGGATTGACAAATCCAAATTGGAAGGACTTATTAGGGAAAGACCCATTTGGGTCAAAAAGAAAGATAATAGGTACGCTGTTGTTAAACCACCTATCATAGGTGGGGGCTAGATCTTTATGAACTTTTGATATGTTTTTTAAGTGTGGGAAATTGAAGATTCAAAGCACTTAGTGGACATTTGTGGTGTACTCATTTATTTGAGTTGCACTTGTTTTGTAAACTTATGAACTCTTTGATGTTTTGTTAATTATTTAGTGTAGATGTTTTGTATTTGGTTTTTAGACACCTTATCTATCTCAATTCAACCTTGGTACTCAATGGTACTCATGTATAATGATATGAGTGAAAGAGATAGGTTTGGGGGTTTGGACTCTAACACATTGCATCATGTGTTAGTTGCAATTATTTGTACTTTTTTTTTTTATTTATTTTATATTTTTGTGTTTGTTTTTGTGCAATTTGCAGGTTTTTAGGTTTGTAATAGGTTGCATGAAATCTGGGTAAATTTTGGACCCATTTTGAGCAGCGCGACTTTGAACCATCGGTTCTGACCAACATTTAAATCCAGTGTATCCTCTAGAGTTTCAGCACTACTTCAATACCGTTGGATTAAGCTAGTACTCAAGGAAGAATGAACCAGCGGTGAAGTCTGGAATCCCACCGAGACTTTTGAAACGCTGGATTGAACCAGCATTCACAAACCAGTACTAAGACCCATCAGGTATGAAACACACTGTTTTAATTAGTGGGGTGTCACTGAGACTTCATACCGTCGGTATAAACTAGCAGTCAGTCAAAAAATTTGAGAGGTATAAATACCCCTACTGTTCACGGGTTGAACCTTAACCCCCAAATTTCGAATTCTCTCGTTTTTCCTCTCTTCCCTCACTCAAATTACCTCTTCAATCTTGTTCGAATCAACTTCAATATTCATCAAAAAGGTTAGTAATCCTTATTCGATCTCTTTTCTTCGATTAATTACATCAAATATCCTCTCTATTTCTCTATTTTTGAATATGAGTAATAGTTAGGGTTTTGTTGATTTTCGAAATTTATGCGTTTATTTGATGAAATTGACGATTTTTTTTTTATTTGGGTATGTTCATTGATGATAGTCAACCAAAAGCCCCATGTTTATTTGAACTTATATGAACTTTTATGTTAGGTTTGGGTTTTTGTCGAATTTCTGGATGTTGATGCTCGAATTCACTCGATTTATGCTTGCATGTTGTTTATAATGGTTGATTACATGTTTATGCATGCATATGATGTTGGGTAATTGGTTTGATTGAAGTTTCGAGTGATGATTTTTTTCAAATTTCAAAATTTTGAAGATATGATGCTTAATTGTTAATTCTTGAATTGAATTGTGTTCAACATGCAATATGAGGTGATTTTGGTGTTAGTTGATGCTTAATTGCCCACTTATATTGCTATTGAACATAGATTTGTGTTTTGAAATTGAATGTGAGGGATATTCTTTGATGATATGTGATCTTGGTTGAATTTTTGGAAATTGGGTGTTTTATGTGTCAAGTTTATTGTTAATTGAACCATTTGTGCTTCGATTGCCATTATGAATGATCTTATATCATATTTGATCTCTTGTTGGTTCATACAAATCGCATTGACATTAGTTGAACTCTAACTTGAATTTTTGTGTAATTACATAATTATGTTGTGTAAAAGACAATATGAGTCCATACTTGAAGTTTTCTGAATGTGTAGAATTTGTTTGTACTTAGTTAATTATAAGGCATCGCCTATACCTACAGTTTTTATTTTTATTGCACATTTCATTTTTCTTATGTTCACTAGCCATTACTAACTTGTTTGTAGTTTCGGTTTGGTTTGGTTTGGTTTTGTTTGTTTATTTAGTTATGTGTAGATGGCACCAAGGCATAAACCCCCTCGAAAGAATGAGGCTCCGGAAGAGACCCGGTGATGAAAAGGAACAGACAGAATAACTTATGTACATCCTCTTAATCCTGACTATTCAGGACGGCTGAGAACGTGCAACAAACACTCCATCTTACCAGAAAAGAGCATTAATGAAAAGCAGTTGGGGCAAACGTTTGTGTTTAAGGAGGTCCAAAGGAGATCATGGGAGACTTTTGTCTCATTTCCTAAGTTGTATAACCTCATGCTTGTGCGCAAGTTTTATGCTGCCATGGTCCCATCTGAATTTAAGGCGGGGGCCCTAGTTAGAGTGCGAGGGAAGTTAGTATTCATCCTAACTACCGAAATCAATGAATTCTTGAAGACACGGAGTTATAGTGAATGGGATAAAGGTTATGAGCAGAAGGAGTTCTATAGGCTCTATGACATGTGTTTGGCACAAGCACTCACAGGTAACCGCCTGGACGTCATCTTGGCTGTTATTTCGATGGCAGCTAGGATTTAGAGAGCATTTTTGGAACGTCTACTTCAGCTACTCTCTGATTTTGTCCGGGCATAGATCCGACTTGACTCTAGAGTGCATGATCATAGCGCACTGCATGCAGAACCAACATGAGTTTGATGTCAGCAAAGTGATTCGAAAGAAAATAACCGATACCATGAGGCGGAGCGTCTCCTACCTTGTTTTCCTTTGCATCATTATATACTTTATCTAACAAGCAGGTGCGAAAATTGGAGACAGATTGCATATTGTGACTCAGACAGTAGGTCGTCGGTCATACAATGAAGCCGTCCGTATACATGGGGAAGACTTGTTACTTGCAGAGGTTGAATTAAGAAAACTAAGGGGGCAGCAGCATGTAGGGACAGCAGCGTGCAGGGACCACAAAACAGATTGATCCCGAGGCAGAGGCTGAGGAAGCCAAGGATGCCGAGACGGAGGACATGGACTAGGATGATGATGATGAGCTGAAGCAGATACCGATTTGGGCTGAGTAGTTTATGAGTAAAATTCTGCAGTCAAACGCAGTTTTGGTAAAGAGCAACAAATAGCTCACCGTTGAGGTCAGAGGCCTTAAAGAGGTAATCGCTCGGATGATGGGATATCAGACTAGAGGACCAAGTGAGTATACGGATGAGCAGAGCCAACAGTAAGAGCGCTGGAAGAAGCGCATGGCCGATCCTTATACCAGCTCAGTAGACCAAACTCCTTCATTTGTGGATGATCAAATGCATTCCACACCACTAGAGGTTCAGAATCAACACACTCAGACAGGTAGGGGTACAGGTTCAGGGACGCTGAAAGACCTTGTCCCAAATACTATGGCACCAGACCCGATCAGTGCAGCTAGACCACTCCCGCGCAGCAGCTCAGACTTGCAGATCCACCCCATCAGTAGCAGCAGTAGCAGTGGCGATTCTACACCTTAGTCGGATTAGTAATCCGTAATTTTTTGTTTTTATCATCTTACATTTTTATTTTCAATTTTAGTACTTTTACATTGTTAATTCCGATTTAGATTTTTGATTTCAGTTTTACATTCGTTTTAGTGGATATTTATACATAATTTACATTTTGCAAGATTAATCACATTATTCTTTTGCTTAGTTAAGTGTGGTTATGTGGTTGTAATTGATTAGTGCCTAAGATGATACTAATGGAATTGTCATGTTCCTCATTGGAGGAAAACTTTTATGCTAGTGTATTAGGCCATTTTTGATTGGATATGAATTTTGGACGAATTGAAATACAATGTGTAGTTGTTTTAGGTTATTTTTGTGCTTGTTTGGAAAGTTGTTTGGGCACCAAACAACCAAACCACGGAACTCACGTCCTTGTTTGTAAATGTTCAAACCTTGAGGACAATGTAGAGTTTAGGTTTGGGGGTGTGGACACGTTAACACTTTGTCATGTTTTTGTACAGTTTTTGTGTTTTTCGTAAAAATTTTCGTTTTTATTGCGATTGAGCCAAACTTGACAATTTGTCTATTTTGATGCTAGAGTGTATGTGCTATGAAGGAAGGTGTTACATGCGTCAATTGCTAAGTTTTAGCTAACGGATGTCCTTCCGATATTGCAATTCACATTATGTATTAGTCCCTTTCTCTTTTGCTTAGTGAATAGGACTTATCACAATATTGCTAGAACCAATAGTGGAGACTACCCATGTAAGATTTAGAGCCTTAGCGTTCATATTTTGAGGGTTTTTGTTTCTACTCTTATACACACTCTTCGAAACAGTTGTGCTTCAAGTATGATCTCATTTTGCATAATGCTCATTGATTGCAATAGAACAGGAAAGTTATGTGGACTACTTGTGTGTATTGTATTCCCTTATTAAATAGACTTTTGGATATGATTCTAGGCAATGTGTGTGCTTAACTGCTATATATTGCCCAAACACTTTCCATGTCCCTTATGTGTGCTCCTATTGTCAACTTTGAGGCCAAACACAAACCATTCATTTCATCACTCACATCTCCATAAACAACCATATACACTAAACACAAGTCATACCATAGTTGTTAATCATAAAATTAATGCATGAATTATAAATGCAAATGTTTAGCTCAAATTGTAAATTGCGTGTACGTAGACGTTTATTAGAAACTATGTAAGATATAGAGGCAAAAATTGTACAAGTGTGAAAATGCAACACTTAAAGCCTTTGATGTTATCAAATTGTAAGGCTACTCAAAAACAAGAGTACAAAAATTAGCATTGTTTTAATTCAAAGCCTTAGCCTAGATGCTTTAAATTCAAATTGTATAATGAGCTTGAAGTCAAATTGTTTAGTATGATCAGTAACTCTAGAATTCCATTCCATTTCTTTCATTCACCAAAAATCTACCCATGGCCCCATTACAACCCATAAGGAAAGCCCTAGTTGATCTCTTAGAAAGTCTAACTTGAGAATACAGTTTATTGCATGTTCTTTCCACGTTCGTGACACATCAATTCTTTCATGATATTAATTCCATAAATTGTGCTTTATTTGATAGTATTTATATGCGTTATAATTGTTGTCTTTGCATAACTTCCAAACTCGCATATGCTTGATTAGAGTGAACTTAGGGTTCCGAGAGAAAATTCGACTAAAATCCGGTGAGGATTAGAGTCAAGGAAAATTGTGTTCTTGCATTTGAGTGTTTCGTTTTTGAAACTTTGTATTTAGAGTGTGGGATTCACTGTGCTGCATGCTTTTAAGGAAGTCATCATGTTAGCCTCTAAATAGCGGCTTTGGCATGTGTCATTCCTAGATTGCATATCTCTTGTTGCATCACCTTATTATTTGGCTCTCGCAAAATGTTTTTAGTGTGCGTTGTGTTTTGTTTGTTTTATTTTAGGATTGTATTTGTTTTTGTGTTCATATTGTTTGTAGTTTGCTCGAGGACGAGTAAAAGTTAGGTTTGGGGGTTTGATCGCGCAATAAATGTTCACATTTTGCGCTCCTTAACTTAGCTTTTGTAACCATTTTCCAAGCCTTTTTAGGTGTTTAACGTTGTAATAAGTGTTTTCAGGTATTTCAACTCATCAAGGGTATTCTAGACCAAACTGGAGGAAAGTAGCCAAATCAGGGGCAAATTGTCACGTAGAAGACCACAATTGGTTCGTTCCGTGGGAATGAACCCGCTGACCAGAGAGAATGAAGCCGCGGTGACATTTCCAAGGATCACCGCTACTTTGCACCGCTGGATTGATCCAACGTTGAAGGAGGAATGAGCCGGCGGTGTGATCCCAAAAGACAACACTACTTCATCACCATCGGATTGATGCAGCAGTGTAATCCCATGCTAGAGAGGTAGAGCTTACCGCCACCTTGTCACCGTCGGTATGAACCAACGGTGATACCTGGAGGAATTTCAGTGGATGCCAGCTCGTCCCACTCAACTTCCCCATCACCTTATCTCTTTCCCATCACCTTATCTTTTCCCGATCACCTCACCACACTGGACACTAACTTACTTTACTTTTAGTTTTAGAATTCTAGAGAGAGAAGAACTCTCTCACTTCACTTTAGTTTCTTATCATTTTCCCATCACTTTCTCACTAGCCAAACACTACTTTTAGGTACTTAGACATGATCTTTTAGAGTTTCTCTAGAAGGATATTGTGCTTGGATTGCAAAGAGAAGTCATCTTGTTCAAGAAACGAATCCAAATGGGTTTGTTTAGCTCTTATTTTGTATTTTCTTGTTTATGTACTTCTATGTGTAACTAACCCCTTTTGTTGGGGGATTGATGTAACTCTTGTAATTAAACTATTGATTCAATCAATCCATTTGTTATTTCACTCTCTAAGGTTTTGTATGTGTGTATTATGAACTCTAATGATATGTGGATGATATGTCTTGCATATACACCTATTTGCACACATTTGGTAGTTGATTTCATGCATAGAGTGTCCAACAATGTGTATGAATCTTTCACTATCCATTTTATAGAGATTTCTCTAAGTAATTCGTAACTTTGGTTAATTAGAGAATCTCTACATCACTATTTCAAAATTCTCTCTTAATCACTTATATATGGCTTTAGATTATGTGTAAGATGATGAATTTGGTACTTTACATTGTTGATAATGAAATGCATACCTTAAAATGGTTGTGAATGTGCTTAATGAATGATTGGTTAATGAAATGGTTGTTACTTGAATGAATCAATCCCCTAACTTCTTTTAATCTAGCTTAATCCTGTATTGTTGTAGTAGATTTGGTAATTTAGTTCATTGCAAGCTTAGTATAATTGATCGAGATAGCATTTAATAGTGAACTTATTTAGAAGTAAGAAATCGGTAATTAATGATAACCTAGAGCTTTAAATTACTTTGTTAGCTAATCCACCTCCTCGTGGGAACGACTATCCTTACTTGTGTACCCTTTACTTTTTAAACGACTTGTGCACTTGCGAAGGGTGACCCACGTGCACACCTCTTTAATTTACCGTTATAGTTTAGTTGCTTAGCATCCTCGACCTAGAATCCGCTTGGCTTTAGTCATCCTCATTAGTGTAACTTAATTAGAACAGGTAACGGGCGTGTCAACACTAAGGGCCAGTTTGGTATTGCTATGATTTTTAAAATAATCACTATTAGTTGTGTTGAAGAAATAATCTGCTGAACTGTTTGGTTAGTGCTGCTGTTGAAATTGTTGTGGATTGAAAGCAGTATTCATACGTTTGGTAAACTTTACCTTTAATTGCTATGATTTTACATAATGACTAAAACAGACATGAAATTGAATTATCAAGTGAAGCAAAAAATTTCTTTTCACTATGTATTCGAGTGACTAGCTTTGATATCGATCGAAAGAAACAAAATTAACCAATAAACTAGCCGAGGCCGAGTAATTAACATTAGGCTGTGTATGGAAGAACGTTACTTATTTTGTATGGTCTATGGTTACTTAGACCAGGAAATTGAATGAGCCGCATGATTAATTGGATTGACTGTTGGCAATCGACGAGGAAGAAACAGCTGAGACATTTGAATTTAGCCGCCACTACTTAATTACTAATGTTTAATTACTTCAACTCTTCTTGTTGCAAATGATAAGTGTTATATATATATATATATCATCAAAAGCCACAAACTCACTAGTATTAAAGCAATCAAAGGAAGTTGATAATTTGCCTTTCCATAAGCAATTTTAAAAGAATACAATTATTTGTTAAACAATAATGCTAAACATCCCACCTAAAATCTCATTTTTTTCCTCCCACTACAAGTGGCATGCAAGGTGTTAAATTGTGAGTGGATACACATTAATGACACCCACCCCCATGTATCCACTCACAATTTGACATCTCACATGCCACATGTAGTGGGATGAAAAAAGTGGGATATTAAGTGGGATGTGTAGCATTACTGTTTGTTAAATAACAACATTTGGAAATTAAAAGCGAAAAAAAAAAAAAAGCATCCTAAGTGACATTAAAGTTCCATAACCCGGCCCACCTATCAACTTTTTCAAGTGCAGATCATATGTTCGTTGTTATTTCTTACCTATTAAATTCTTTACAAAGAAAATGAATTTTCTATATAAATTCATGCAAAAAAAAAAATCTGTTAAAAGACAAAAAAGAGCATGAATTTATCTGCACCTGAACTAAGAACGCGTGGACCTAACCCAACCTAAACAAAACGAAGAGAGCAATCCTTTCCTCGGCCCTTGGTGAACTCAAAACCCAAATTCATGCATGAAACCTCCATGTGTTTTGCCCTAGTTAGCAAATTTGCTGCCCTGAATCTGATCATAACCATCATTTTTACGTTCACCGTCGATCTTCTGCTCCACTTGCTACTCCCCCCCATGATCACCATGTCACCCAACACGCTTAAATTTTGTCCACTCGTCTTCTCCAAACAAACAGGCGGCTTCAAATTCATACTAGTAACTTTCGAAACATCGGTAGCTTTGTAGAAGACAAAAACACGGAAATCGTCCATGAATAAGGTTATTTTCTTGTTGGGGTTGTTTATTGAGAGTAGAAGGTTATAATTTACATTCAATCTTTGTTGTGAGTTGGAGTGAGTGAAGTTTGATATAGAGAGGGAATTGACTATGAAAACAGGAGGCTGTGGGTTGAGAATTAACCAGACTGTCCAGTTTATGAGGGTGAGGACTGCAAACAACAAAATCAAAACTAAGATCAGACGGCGGAGGAAACTGAAATGCCGATAATCACTGACCGGCTGCGAGGACTGTGGATGAGACATAATTCATGAAATTGAAATGGCTTGAGGAGGAGGAGGAAGAAGAAAATTTTCAAAACTTTATATAAAATATCAAAGGAACGCGTTAACGTTTTGGAATTGAAATCGGAAGTTGATGAGAAGGTTATTAGAAATTTACTTTAACGTATTTGTTTCTTATAGCAATAAATATTAAATACTACGTAGAACAGTTGACTACGTGGCAGAAACTCATTGAATGTTGTTAGTTTACTTTAAGGAATCTAACGACGCTGTTGTCGTTCTCATTCTTCCAAAGCAGAGGATATGCGACCGCCCACCCGCGTATAAGCACCGCGTCTCTCTAGGTTCTTCCGGCTCAACATCTCAAAAACTTATATATAAATAATAAAAGAGTAACGTTACAAATCTACTAAAAATACAATTTCAGGAGGTGAATTATCCTTGAATTTCAAGGTATTATAATACTAATAAAACCAGTTTATCTATAAGAAATCTGAAAGAGAACCATGTGATAGAATAAACATGACCAAGGGTAAGTACATTTTCTATGCAAACAGAAAATTTAGCATTTGAATGCAAGGGCTAAGAAAGTGCATTGCCTTCGACTCACTTTAAGCTGCACGTTCCATTTATTTTTCTCCGAAAATTACTTGAATCAGCCAATAATAAAAGCAGAAATACTTATTAACAATTGCACTACAACTTACGTTCACCACAAACTAGAGCACATACATATGTTTGGCTGAGATACAAAAAAATATATATATAACCTGTATGGTCCCTATGTACAACAACCGAATGCACTAAAAGAATTACAAAATAGAAGGAACAAGCTTAATTGTTCTGTTTAAAAATTCAAAAGGAATTTGAATATGCAAAAGCTCGACAAAAAAAAAAACTAAGAATTATTAGGGCAATATGAATTAAGTTAAACTGGAACAACCTTACCACCACCAGAGATGATATTTCATGAATTCCGTCCACACTCCTCAATCATCATTCCTTTAAGAGACTTGGCTAACCAGATAGCAGTCTCCCTTGGGGAGACCTTATCTTTCCCGAAAGGCTTCAAAACAACAGCAAGCTCTTCCAATCTATTTTGCTGTAGCAAATCTGCAGATAGTTCAAGAAGCCCCTCAAGTGCATCAGCCCTCTGTCTAAACGACTTGACATCCAAAATTTCCTTCAGTGGTGTTTCCTCTTCCATCATCAGGTGTTTGGGTTTTGATTGCTCAGAAGCATTAGATATTGCAACTGTGCTAAGGTTTCTGGTATCCATTTCCTTTACACCTGTATCATCAGAAATATTTGATTTCAAACTCACAGCTTCAGAGACATTTGGTGATTTATGAGCCACGGGGGTGGTCATGCTCCTCATTTCCAGTTCATCCCTCACCACATTTATCAGCTTCCCAACATCCACATTTTGAACCCCCATCTCCACAGTTTCCAATACTGGCTGCTCGCTCCCAACACGGTAACTGCTGTGCCGTATAACATGTATGACATCATCAAAAGCAGGAGGACGTTGGACAGCAGCTGGCTTTTCAATTGTTGTATTATGTAAAATTAATCCTTTATCTGTGTGCAAATTCTTTTGACTAAGTGAAACGGATGAGGAAATGGGAGGGGAACCTTCTGTTACTGATGGCAGTTCCATTGAAGTGAATTTGTCATCACCATTAGACACGGATGTTGGATTAGGATGGAGCAGTATATCAGGCTTGCTATTGGGCCTGCTTACAGGCATATCATCCCTGGTATCATCCCTAGAATCTTGCCTGCTTACAGGTGTATCATCCCTAGAACTGGGCCTGCTTAAAGGTGCATCATCCCTTACACCCGGCCTGCTTACAGGCGCATCATCCCTTATAGATGGCCTGCTTACAGGCGTATCGTCCCTTATAGCCGGCCTGCTTATCGGCGTATCGTCCCTTACACTGGGCCAGCTTAGAGGTGCATCGTCCCTTACACCCGGCCTGCTTACAGGCGCATCATCCCTTATAGAGGGCCTGCTTACAGGCGTATCGTCCCTTATAGCGGGCCTGCTTACCGGCGTATTGTCCCTTACACTGGGCCAGCTTAGAGGTGCATCGTCCCTTACACCCGGCCTGCTTACAGGCGCATCATCCCTTATAGAGGGCCTGCTTACAGGCGTATCGTCCCTTATAGCGGGCCTTCTTACAGGTGTTTCATCCCTTGTACCGGGCCTGCTTACAGGCATATCATCCTTTAAAACGGGTCTGCATACAGGTGTATCAACTCTGGTACTAGGCCTGCTTACAGGCGTATCATCTCTAGTAGCAGTCCCACGTACAGGGCTATCATCCATACTACTAGGCCTGCTTAAAGGGGTATCATCTTTACAAACAATAATTTCTTGTGAATTGCTCATTAGTGCATTTAAACTCACTTTCCCATCAGTACTGGTTGTATCCTGAAGATCTGCGAGAAGCTCAGAAGTTCCACTAGAGCAAATAACAGTTCTACATTCACGTCCATATTTTTCCCCAGTCATATTTTCGGGCATCTCAGGATAAACTGGACCAGGAGATGACGGTGGAGCTGAGGAGCTACGAGAAGCAGGGGTGCAGCTAGGTGGATGTGATTCTAAGGCTTCCGTGCAGGTGACAATTTCATGATCAGCGAGTGCCTGTTCTGTCATGTCAATAAAAGGAGTTGTTGCATCATCACAAAGCTCAAATGCTTGAATAGACACTGATGAAGAGACAGAATTGCTGCTATCAGTTTGCATTCCTCTGGAAGGTCCTCCCAGAGCCTTCTGAGACTCTTGTGAGTTCTCCCTGTAAAGATGATGAGTAAAACGACTATTAGGCACTTGATGAGGAGTAATTTCAGACTCCTGAGTTATCATAGTTGGAGCCTGCTTCGTCGTGTTTGGAACATCAACTCCAGGTTGCTTCATCCGTCCTGGAAATGAAGATCGTCTAATTAAATTGGAAGGCGGGGTTCTTTGCCTCGGCTTAGCAGAGTGTCCATCTTCAATACCATGTTTTGGACCAGGTGGAGGAATTCCATCATGTTTCGCTTTAGTCTTGGGGGAGGGGTCAAATACAGGTAACTGTAGAGATAAATCATTGGATATTAGTATAATTTCAATAAGCATATCACAGTAATATAGAAAATAAGTATAAAATAGCAACTCATAATTGTACCTGATGCTTCAAAGGATTTGATCCTTGTATCCTTTTTGCTGAATCAAATGCTAACTTTGTTGGAGCAACCGCTACTGTATCTGCATTAGATTTCAAACCAGGAACAACAGCACTGGGTTTGAGGACTTTGGGAGATGCTTCAATGTTATGTCTTTGGGTTGATACACCTACAGCCTTAATACGATTGCCTCTCATTGGAGAACCGTTTTCTCTAGCTTTTCCTTCTTTCAGGGCAATCATAATGCTTTTAATGGTTTTTGGTTGCCTTGATTCAACATTGGATCCCTGTGCACCTTGGGATGGTCTCATTACCCCCCGTTCATCCATCTTGACAATGCAAACATCGGGGCCATGTTCTTCTTCACTTGATGGAGGCTGCTCAGAGCAATCTTCATCGTCAATGGAAATCAAATCTGTCTCAGTGGCTTTAGTGTCACTACTTGAAACCGTTGCCGAGATGTTTCTGTCAGCCGAAAGCAAACTATCTTTATCACTAGTTGAGCTATTACTGTTCTGGCTTTCAGCCATATTCCTCCTAGCGTCACGAGCAGTTGAAATAGGCTTCTCAAGGGAGCAGGTTGCTGGAGCACCGAAGGAGGAACGGTATTGATCAACATAATGCTGCAAATATGGATGCTTCAAAATATCTGAAGCCTGACCAAAGTTTAAATTTGAAGTGTTAGGATAAGATCCAGCTGAAGCATTACTCTTAAAGTTTACATGCAACATTTTTAAGGGATTCTTACACTTGGCCGATGCTCGGGGTTCTTTCTCAGCATACCTTTGATAAGCGTTTTCCTGTTATGTAACAATACATATTTATTTATCATGCTGTGGCGTATTGATTAACTGAACCACATGACGAAGCAAACACATGAAAAACCAAATAGGAAGAGTACCATATTCACATGTGCATGCATGAAAACACAAAGACTAACATCACCACCTTGACTCTATTTTGGTAAAGCAATTGACAACAAAAAAAAAATTACATGACCATTTCATGTACTATAACATGTACAAGTATGACAAGCTTCACAATAGCACATGAATACTTACAAGGATGGCGAATAGCAGGAAGGTAGCGGGCCAATGGAGGAACGATTTATCTTGCTTATCAACCCTGCCATATCCTGAAACCAGAGTTCAATAAAAATCAGTTCAAGTGGAATAATTTAGTTATTAGAGACGGTAAAAAGATGGCCGATTCAAGATGGCCTTAGCAAAGAACATAACATTCCACGATGCAACATTAAGCAACTCTAGAGCAATGAACTTTAGAATCATGGAGTGCAATGTACCAACAAAACAGTTAGGTACCTAGTGTAGGTTGCCAATTTCCAGAAAGATTTAATGGAGAAAATACAGAGCAAGCATTCTTTGTCCAAAATTGCCAATATAGAGCAGGTCGGATAATTTAGCAAATTTTATGATATAAACACTTCCACCACAAAAACAAAAGACAGAAAACCAAGATTACAATTAAGTCACAGAATGCTTTTCTATTTAGTATCTATTTTTTTTTTATCTAATTGTTGAGATAAAACAATATTCCTGTTAATTCATCCCAAACTAAGAGAATTGATAACAAGTGAAAGAACGGTGAGAAATCTTACAAAAGCTTTAAAAGCAGGACGATAAGCAGCCATCTCATACATGCAGCAACCTGATCAACCAGGAATCACTTTAGCTGAGGCCAGAACAGGTAAACTAATAGTACATAGAGACTGTAGAAAATACATACCCAAAGACCAAATATCAGATTTGAAACCATAAGGGATATCTGCAAGCAGTTCAGGACACATGTAATTGGGAGTTCCAACCACCTGCACAAATGGTCAAACAAACCATTAAACTAGAAATGGAAAGCAAAAAGTGATAGGCACATTGATGTACTGTTGTTTGTTTAAATTTGGGACTTAACATTTTTAAAAAAAATTGGCTCTGCTTGTGAGCATTCATCAAAGGGTTATTGTAGAGAAATATTTAGCTGTTTAAACATTCAAGATATTTTTAAATCTATTGTAACAATGAGATATTTATGATATAATTAGATAAGTGAATGTTTCACTAGTTCACCTAAATTTGCATAACCATATCGGATTCCAGCAAGTTAAATGATCAGAAACTTTCATGATATAATATAATAATTACATAACTTTGGTTACTAGAGTATCTCGTCCAGTAGGCAGTGAATGATCTTAATTCCAAAAAGGGTACTTAAATAAATCATAAAAAAGAAGAAAATTACACATTTATGCTCATACAAAAAAGTGTATCGTTTTGATGCTCATACAGTGAAGATCAGATCATAAAATAGGGATTTCTCATATCCATATTTGCTCACTTCATTTTTATGAATATGAAATTACCATTCCCTTTTGAAAGGAAAAAACTAAAAAAGAAAGGTCTTAAAGAGAGAGAGGGTTTAATTTATAGCACATACTGAAGATGCTAAGTCATCTGCCTTCAGAGTTTTGGCAAGTCCAAAGTCCCCTAAAGACAATACATAGAACAAATTCAGAAAAACAACATGATTATCAATCAAGTGAAACCCATATTAACCTAAATAATAATTATGAAAACTCACCAAGACGAACATCTTGATCTTTGGTGAGGAAAATATTGGAACACTGCCGAGAGAGTGCTATTTTTATCAGTCTATATAATCACCAAATGCAGTGTAGACAAATACCAAATAACTAATCTAAATATTAGTGCACTTACTTTTAGGTCGCGATGTAGAACATATTTTGAATGCAGGTATTCGACTGCTAATAGTAGTTGTGTAAACCACTTGCATAGTTTCTGTTCAATAGTCACGATCACAAAGAAAATTATATATCATAGCCCAAAAACTTAAATTCATATTGAAGCGTCTTGGAGGGGAAAATACCTCCTCAGGGAAATAGACTCCATTTGCTTTTTTCATCATTTCAGCCCTGTAAAAGAATTAATCAAGAAAAATGAGAACAGGTGGCATAAAATTTATAAACTAGCACATTTGAAAAGAACACTACTGTAACTCACATGTCTCCACCTTCGCAATATCCAGTGACAATGCAAACATAGCAACCCTACAATCACACACATATAAATCGTATTGTTTCATCATTCAGGTCAAAATGACAAGTTATAGAAAAGAAGCGAAAATGCGATTCATTCGATATCTTTAAAAAAGGATAGTCTGTCTTACTTTCTCAACCCAAGCTTCTTTGAACTCAACAATGTAAGGGTGTTGAATTCGCGCTATAAGTGCCATCTACAATTCCAATTAAAACACACTCATTGCCAAATCAAGTAACAAACACAAACGTAAACACAGCAGACTAACAGATCACCAACCTCCTGATGCGCCGATCTCCTGCAACGCTCCGTTTGTCTCGCCAACCGAATCTTCTTCAAAACATACCTAAAACACCATCGAATTAGATCACAATCAAACCAAACAAATCTCGAAAACATCATCACATTATATAAAAGATTTCAACAGGAACACACTGATATACTTACTTCTTCTTCTCTGCCTTGTGATTGACGAGAATCGCAGCACCGAAAGCTCCACGACCGATCTGCTCCATGATCTCGTACTGATCCATCCGAGACTCCATTGCTTCTTTTCGCCAGTAAAATCAACCAAGCAATCAATTAAAACGCTTTAGATTTCCGGATCTCCAATCAATCAATCAATCACTCCTCGTCCTCCTCGCAGATCAAACCATTACATTTCCTCTCCCAATGCCAAATGCTCGAATACTCGGTGGCCGAAATGCAACTGTGAATCTCCGATTCAATCATTTCATGTTTTTTTTTTTTTTTTTTTTTTTTTTTTTTTTTTCTGGTATTGAGTCAATAATAAAGCGATCGAGAGCGAGAGAAGACCATCTCCGATTCTCGTCTTTTAATTCCGATGCGATTCATTACCTTTTCTCTATCACTACTCACTTCACTGTCGCTTTGCTCTGAAACAACTAAAAAGGACGATGAATTATTTATTAATTATTTTTCTTTCTTTCTTTCTTTTTTTATATGGAATTTGGTGGATAGTGAAGAGTTGGACAGCGGTTTATATTTAACTAGTTAAGTTAACTAAAATTAAACTGTTATTAATTAGGTCCAAATTAAGAGAGGTTATGGGTATGCTTGGTTCTACGCCGACAACACCAGCTGGTCTACAACTTCAAATATGTCTAAGTCTCACATCAAATATGTTGTGATTTCCACTCGCTGAATTATTATAACATAAATTTAAAAATAGGATTTTTTTTTGTTTTTTCTGTCTTGTAACAATGAAAATAATTGTGAAGTCAACGGAGACGTAGCTCAACCGACATATAGATAAGCTTGAGGTTTGGGTAAATAACTTTCTGTTTAATTGAATTGAATCCTACCCATGATAAAAGCTTTTAAAAAAATATATGGTCCCGATTTAAATTATTTAATAGATATTGTCGATGAAAATAATTGTGAAAATTAATAATTGGGCTCATGTCATGCCCCACTGCCACTAGGAAGTCCCACATTAAATTAAAGATTTTGAGACGAAATTCACCATAATTAAGACATGCTTCTACAATTTGTAAGCACTCTAAACTTAAACCAAGCATGTGTGGTGTGTCCAATACACACACGAGTGGAAGTACAGTGGAGGTTTTTTCTTTTTCTTTTTTGGGTTAAATTTCATGAATCTTTATTGATATTTTAGAACACTAATGAAACTGCAGAGTCTAATCTTTGATAAATATGTACATATTTATTATGACTTATCTCACTTATGATTGTCAAATAAATCAAATGATCACATTAAAAGTTCATATATAAGTTAAGATCTCTATCTAGAATATGAGTTGTATTGATTAATGGCCTTTGATATCTATATATATATTGGGTTAATGGCCTATGAGATATATATCACTTACCAAATCATGTTATTTATTTATTAATTTAACATAAAAATATTTAAGATTTTTGTTTTTTTTTTTTTTTAGGGGGGAGGGAAGTATATACAATTTTTCTCCCATTAGCTCACAACTATGCGTATATCTTAAGCATATTAATACACATCATTACACTTTTACCATGTCAGCAACATAACATCAATTATAATAATACACATGGTAAAAATGTAGTGATATGTATGCTCAATATATGCTCAAAGTGTGTGCTCATGAGATAAAAATTGGAAGTATATATGACTGCACTTCCAAAATGTTATGAAATTATATGTATATATATGATGATGATGATTCACAAAATTTAATTAGATTATTTAGTTAAGAGAACCTATTTATGAAATTTTGGACAAATATATATAACACACTAAAGCAAAAAAAGCTAAAGTGTGACTTTCTTATGGTCAAGGGTTTGAGTCCCACCATACATATTTTCTAAGCATGTGTGGGGAGTTTTTTCTTAGTTAATGAGAGTAGTTATCCGAACCATACATTTATTATCCAATCTTGGTAGGTCCCGATAGTCCTATTGTAATAGTTATAAAAGTAATAAAAAAAATAAAAAATAAAAAATAAAAAAATAAAAAAAAAATAAAAAAAAACTTGACTTAAGTGGGAGCGTGGATTCACTTTTTGTCCAAAAGGAGGATCTAAATAAAAGCATATACAGATAATTAAATCGTAAAAGTTGGAAGGAGTAAAAGATCTCAACTAAATTTGAGCATGCGACAAGTAATTAGAGTTTCCACAATTCCACAGTCCCAAGGAGTTGACAATTCAAATTATGATTACCATATTATTTTTTTTTATTTTTTATTTTACACTCAAGGGTGAATTTCAACTTCATATCTTAATTCTTAACATTTGTTGAGAAGTTAATATACTGCTGATCTATGCCTATGATTAGCATATTAAACAAACGTACACCATATAACTACGGCCTATCTCACCGAGAGTTCATTCAATCTGACAATATCATCACCATATCCGTGTGCAGTCATAAGTCAGAGGCGAAACTACCTTCAAGCCTTCAACATTGTTTATTTTTCTCACTCCCACTTTCACATTTTTCAACTCCATGTGCTTTGGTTTACAATATAAGATGCACGTACGTACATGACTCACATTACACGTTGTAATGAGTAATGACTATGTTATAAAAAACTATGTTAGGGACCAGGTTGGCCACATAAAAGTTCATTATATACAAAAAAATACATTATTTTTGTTGTTGTTCAAAAGATTAATCCTTTTATATAAAGGTTTTGTAGTTTTTACACAAATATATTCCTTAAAGTCACATTGCAAATATATCACGATGATATATATTTGAACTTTAATTACATAGTAATTAAGACAGTATATCATTATTATTTGTCCTGCATGTAGGCATGAAAATTTGTAATGCATTTGAGGTCCATCTGGTTTGCCTCCATGGCAAGGATAGGCTTTGACTATTGGTCCTCCGTTGGCACCGATGGATTATTGTCTTGGGCTAACATGCGCACATGGACACTGACATATGCCTGATGGATTTTCCTATTATTATCATTGTATTGCCCTGGCCCCGGCCACCATTCTTTTAGCCAACGTCACACCAAACGATACTAGACGGTAGATAAAACGAGGTTAGTTCAATGATTTGTATCTCATAACTACACTATGAGATTATAGATTCATTACAAGAAAAGTGACATATAGTGACACATTTCTCTGTGATAAATTTTGAATATATCACTATAAGTATTATTTTATGACAAATTTTATTATTTGTCATTGTGTTTTTTTCAATTCATATTTTTTTATAAAAATTGTCACAACTGGTTAAAATTTGATAATTTGTGACAGTTAATATAATTAATTAGAAAATTATCTTTAAAAAAAAATGAAAGACTTTTTTTTTTTTTTTTTAAGGAAAGATTGTTTTTTTTTTTTTTTTTTTTAAAAAGGAAAGATTTTATTTTGTAAATACTTGTTTTCTTTTTACTTATTTTAGATTTCCTAAACCATATCATGAATCTTTAAATTTTTGTTCCAAACACTTAATCATATTTCCTAATTTCATTGAAACTCTCCGGTCTATGCCGATTTCAAAAACTTCACATAATTTCTCTTTCTACCGTTCCTAATTTTTTCCGCCTAATCAAAATTAAAGCAATTCTTCAATTGATTTCTCTCCACTATTGAGGTATATTTCTCTCTAATCTCTATTTTGTTTCTCTATTTTTTTTTTCCTCAGACATAATTTCTCCATGATTTTGATTCTATTGAATTCGTTGTCACATGCACTGATGACAAGTACAACAACAAAAACACTGGCTCTCAAGTTGGTTCAATCGTCAAGCCTGAGGTGATCGCCATCACCATCGTCAAGCCAAGGATGCAACGAGCACTCATCGATCACTTCAACCTGACGATCTTCTTCCATAAGCCAATTATCTCGGTTTGTTATCTAATTGTTTGATTTTATTTTTTTATTTTTTTATTTTTTTATTTTTTGTATTTTTGGTTGAGTTTTAATGTATATGAAAAAAGAAGAAGTATTATTGTTAATTGATTTATTGATTAACCTGAGTATTGTATGAACTTGAAATTATTTTATACACCAAACTGAATGCACATAAACTATTTGATGAAATGTCATGCTATTTAAAGAGAAAAAAAAGAAGCAAAGAATGCACCTTTTTTTTTGTACCATTACATTTTATAACCTAGACATGCTTACATTATTAAGGTAATTGTTTATACTTATGAATGCACCATTACAATTTTATGCAAACCTTCTTTCTAATTCTAATAAAAGGAAAATGTTTTGGGTAGTTTTTCAATTAATTCTCAGTTTTTTGCTTGGTGCGTATGAAAATACTAATGTCGTTGCAATTTAACAGCAAAGTTACTTGATTATCGAGGTCTACTAAAATCTATTTAGATGTAATAGATTTTTTTTTTTTTTTTTGAAGCTTAGATATTATAGAGTTATAGGAAAATAATGTGTGTGGAGCTCCCATTGTTAATGTTACAGATCCAGATACAACAACCATTGGAAGATTTTTGGATCTCTATATTGATTTTATAGATCTTGCAAGCATAATTCTTAAATCTCTTGATGTATGTACATATGATTTTTTTTTTTTTTTTTTTTTTTCAATTTATGAATCTCAACTCCTTGCCTGATAATATAATATATCATTCATTTCACTCTTCCATATTTTGAAAGAGATGACTTTTTGTTTGTTTGCTTCTTTCCTTCTGTTTTTTTTTTTCATGCAATTGCAAGGTAATACATATATGATTTTGTTTCATCTTGTATTTCATTTTGATAGAGCCAACTAAATAAATTGGAATCTTAAAAAATAATCAAGATTTGAGTAAAGAAAATGAAACTAATTATAACAATTACTGTTTGGAATTCTATTTTAATGAGGATTTTATTTTTTATAGAGTGGAAGAGTATGTCTTGGAGATACAACTTTACTATTGCATGTAAAAACAAGTTCTCTCTCTACTATCTTTCTCAATATACCATGTGAACATGAAGCACTAGAGCTTGTAGATCGATGGGGTTCAGGCTTCGATGTATACATGGAGAAGTAAAGCTTAGATGAGCCAATAAAACTTCTTGCATGATGCAGGGGCAAGCTGCGTTATGGAAAACCACTCGAAAGTGTTTGAATGCCTAACATTCAAACATTGTGGTTTGAATTAAAGATGTTCTTCATTCTCCTTTTTTTTTATGTTAAATTTAATATTATAAGTGAATTGTGAATACTATAATTATTTTAATTTCATATTACAAGTAAATCATATAGAT
Organism: Acer saccharum; assembly: GCA_030490815.1. Taxonomy (NCBI): domain Eukaryota; kingdom Viridiplantae; phylum Streptophyta; class Magnoliopsida; order Sapindales; family Sapindaceae; genus Acer; species Acer saccharum. The sequence continues at coordinate 43,242,851 of CM059868.1, read as the reverse complement.
ATGATATGTCTTTTTATATGTTTGTTTTCAATAAATTTTTTAATTTGATCGTAATAGTTTAAATTATTGACAATTGTTTGGAATATTAACATTAGCCTAGACAGAACCACTTAGAAACTAAAACAATAGTAACCTTAAATTATCACTAACTATGCATATAGCGACAAAATTCTTAGATAGTTAATTATCCATGAGTTTGTGAATAGTGACACAATTTTTAAACAATAAATTATCACTAAAAAATGTATACAGTGACAAAATCTTCAAACAGATTATTGTCACTAAATTTGTGTATAGTGACACAATTTGTAGATATTTAATTGTCACTGAGTTTGTGAATAGTGACATAATTTTTAAACAATAAATTGTCACGAAAAATGTTTATAGTGACAAAATCTTCAAACTATTAATTGTCACTGACTTGTATATATATAGTGACATATTTTTTGTTTCGTCACTCATTAGGGTCGATTAACAATCTGTTACTAAAAGTCATGGTTTGTGACAATTACAAATAACCGTTACTAACTATAGTGACAATGACATTATAAGTGTCACAAATACTTTTAGTGATAGAGGTATAAGTGACGAATTTTTAGTGATACTTTTTTTGTCACAACATTGATATTGTGACAAATTTTTCACTTATTGTGACATATAATTTTTGTCAATGTATGTCATTTTTCTTCTAGTGATTTGAGTCTGTTCCACTTTCCTCAGATCCCGAATTATTGTAATATTAAAAAAAAAAAAAAAAAAAAAAAAAAAAAACGATATGGGGCGGTGGTGATCATAAACAATTACTTAATCAACTAAAAAAAAAAAAAGCATCTTGACAGTTGACATATTAGATTGTTACAATTACTAAATAGTTAAAAAGAAAAGGTAGGTCGGGAGTTGGTGAAAGAAAATTGAAGAAGAGGAAAAGCGAGCTAGTATCTCACTTGAATTGGGTACAAATGATTAATGTGTAATTATGTTGTCATTTATATTTGTCAGCCTCATCAAAACACCCAACTAATTCTATAATGTTGCCCACCTCCGACTTTCTTATTACTTTATAAATTTATCTCTTTTTGATTGTTGCTTATAGTTCAACCAACAATTTGCTGTTTCTCGTACAAAACAGTAAAGCTCAACCGATTCAAAGGTCAACATTTAATTGTCTCATTTTTATGTGGAAGAAAAGAAAATGTGCGAATTAAAGTAAACTTTAATGCTCTTCTAAAATTAATTAAATGCAATTAATGATATAAGGTCTAGTTCCTTTTGATGCTTTTGACGGTTTAAAGGTGTGTTTGGAATAACTTTTCGAATAGAACTCTTAGAGCATACTTTTTACATGTAAAACTTTTATAGAATAAAGCTTTTAAATATATATATATATATATATATATATATATATATATATATATATTATATTTTATTTGGCATTCAATTAAGAAAAAAAAAAAAAAAAAAAAAAAACACTTCTATGTTAATAGATTGTTTGATGAAATATCTTTAAAATAGTTTTTAATTGTGATAAATTATAAAAAAGATACGTTGAGAATGTATTTTTAATGAAATAGATATACGTTATAATATTTAAAATTTATAAAATGTAGTTAAGACAATTTAGGTTTTTTTAGAAAAGCTAAAATCAAAGAACTTGAATTTTGCAAAACAACCAAAAATAATCTGAAAATAATTTTTGTTAATGACAATGCAATTTGCGAACACATTCTAATGACCATGCAAATTGCAAAGTGAATGGCTGGCAGCTAGTTGAATAATTATTGAACAAGGGTTTGATCTAGAGAAGCAAAGTATCTGTATGGGATTCGATCTCCATGAGATACCAGAGCATGTTCTGTGCAATTTTTTTTTAAGAATATAAGAAAAAAAAAATCAGTTTAAGAATATACCAGAGCATGTTCCATGCAATTTGCAAACGTACACTTCCAATTTTAGTGAATTATAGAAACAAGCTACAACCCTCAAGAATTGAAGTATGTGATTAATAAGGAACAAATGATGCTTATAGTGAATTATAGAAAATTAATGATGTGCTGGTTATCTTTATTTATACATATATATAGGCTAGCTACCTACGGTGACAGAGACTCGAATCTAGGATATAAATAGGTTGAATGAACGCCATATACCTGCACCAAGCCACATTGGCGGTGAAGCGCCTGTTTTCTTTAATAACAGAAGATAATGGACATTTTTGGGTTTTGACTTTTGAGTATAGTATATAATGGGAGTGGAGAAATAAATGGGGAGGGGATAGGCCTTGTTAGCTTCAAATTAACGATGCCAGATTTGGTGCAATATTATCAGAAACGTGGTGGTCCTTTGCTTCCATGCTCAAACTTATTGCAATTTTTCTGCAACTAGCTAGCAAGCACATGGCCACCCATTAAGTGATTAAACTATAAATCATAATTGGTTTGTTGGCTACTTTTTCTATTAATTCTTTGCTATTTATTTTATCTTTTTGGATCATTATATAACATAACTGCTATTAAGTTCTATTATCAACTTACATAAATCATCATCAATTTGGACCTCTATGAATATAATTTAGGGCCAATAAATCTCTATTCCCTTTACATTAATGATGTATGTAGTATGACTTTTTTAGTGTATATATATATATAGTTTTTCTATTGCCAGTCTGTCTTCATATAAAATATATCAGAACGAAAAATGAGGACCATTAGATTTATATATTTTAACTAAAAGTGTATGCACTTGTCAAAACTTCTCCATAATTTATGGTCCACATTTTTCGTTCTGATATAAAATATATCAAGATGAACGGATAATAGAAAAACTATATATATATATATATATATTATGGAAAAGTTTTGACAAGTGTATAGTTGTATACACTTTTAAGTATTATACTATTACATAAATTGGGGGTTTTCTGAGAAGGGGGAGAACTGGAGAGGACTCAAACCTATAATCTTATGGTATATGTGTAATGAGTTTTACCACCGGATTAATCTCATCTCGTCAGTAAAATTTTTTCTAATAATTATGTAACAAATTAACATAATTACTTCTGCCATAATTATGTTAATTTGTTACACATTTATAAGCACAAGTAAAACGTTAATCAGTTCTATTTTTTTTAAATAAAAAATAAATAAAAAAAAAAAAACCTTATTAATCATATCAACTCGGTTGACCCCGATTTTCGTTCATATAGCGTCCACTGCCACAACCATTATCGTTCTAACTTCTAACATCATCTGGTGTCTTTAGGCATCGTCGCTGTTCACTAATAACTTCAACCTTCTTTTTTCTTCTACAAATTTGAATCTTTGGCGCATTGTCTCCTTACAGTCGTAAATTGAAATCGGAAAGTAACAAAATTAAAGCTTGTTAGAATGTAATCTAATAACAAGTTAACAAACAATGATTGCTTTTAGAGAACTCTCCAAAATTTTCTTAAATCAAATAAATAAATTTTGCTTAACAATAATTATATATAAACCCGACTAATTAAAAGGAGCATTTCTGCATTTATACCTTTTCTTTTCTTTTCTTTTCTTTTTTTAAGGACATTTAAGATTCCAAGCGGAAGGAGGGTGATACAATTTGAACTTCTAATTTCAATGTGTGTGTTAGCTCATTTGATGGAATTGGTCCACTGGTATACCATTTACACTTACGCCATGAACAGGGGCGGACCGGTGGGGGCCATGGCCCCCCACCCAATTTTTTTTTTTTTTTTTTTCTTTTCAAGTTTTTACTTTTAAATAGGGTTCTTTTGTATAATAATATGTTGTAACCATTCAGGCATGTGACCCCACAGTCAGTTTTGTTTTCTACAGCCCCTGTTTTTCTTATTTATTTTAGTCTTGCTAATTTATAATTAAATTATTATTATTAATAATTATAAAGAAAAACCCACTTATATCTAATTTTATGTTTTCATATCTTACATACAAAAGAAAATATATAATATATTGCTTTTCGATTTGTTTTCCTGTATATCATGAATTAGTCTAACATAATATATACACCCCTTCTTTCTTTTTCTTTTTTTCAGTTTTTTCCTTATTTCTAGTTCTATAAATATATTTTTTTTATTTTTTTTCTCATTTCATCTATCCCAATAATTCCAAATACAAAATTACAAAGTAATAAATATTTTAGGTTTATTTTCAGTTTTTTATTTGTTATTTTCTTAGGTTATTAATATGATTTTGTAATATTTATTATACTAGTTTGTTATTTAAACGTTTATTTATTTAAATTAGTTCGAAATTATTATAAGTTAATTTTATTTGATATAAATATAATAAAATTAAAATTATAAAGAAAATGTGAAAATAATTGTAATTTAAATATATTAATTAATGATACAGTGATATTTTTAATATTTTATGATGAACTATATTTATTTTTTGTTTGTGTGAACCTTTATTTTTATTTTATTTTTTAAAGGTTTTAATTATATATATTTAAACCCATATAAAAATGTGATACATTTTTTTATTTGATCTTAAAATGAGAAAGTTATCGATAATTGATGGATTTTACAACAAAATTAAAGCCTCAGAAGCTTGTTCATCTTCGTCAACATCTAATATTAAACGACTAGACTTTGCAACAAAATTGAAGATGACTTTCTTACGAACTCTTTTATCTTATATATTGAAGGAAAATCACATTGAAATTTAGTATAGATTCGATTGATTTTAGAGATTTAAAAGAGTGATCAGTTCCATTTTAATTCATAAAACTAGTATCTATTTTATTTATTAATTTATTTGTTGTATCATTACATATGAGACTATTAGCTATTACATTTGATTTTTTAATAACTTGATTTTTTACGCCCCCCTCCCCCCAAAACCGAAATCCTGGCTTCGCCCCTGGCCATGAGCTTGTGAGTTTGAGTCACACCCTCCTAAAAAAAACCTTAAATCCCCTAAAACCGAAATCCTGGCTTCGCCCCTGGCCATGAGCTTGTGAGTTTGAGTCACACCCTCCTAAAAAAAACCCTAAATTTATGTAATATTTAATGAAAGAAAAAAAGTAAAAAAGAAGAGGGTGATACAATTTGAATTTATAATTTCAATGTTTTTGTGAGGGACTAACGCCACCTCAACTTTTGTTTCACCTAGGGGTGGGCGTGGTTCGGTTCGGTTCGGTTTTGGCCAAAACCATATTGAACCGTTATATTTTCGATTTTTGAAAACTTGAATCGGTTTAAACCGTATTGGATCATGAAACCGAATTGAACCGAACACCTTTATCTCGGTTCGGTTCGGTTCGGTTCAATTCGGTTTTGGGCCTATTGGGCTTGTTGGGCTTTGAGGTTGTTTTTATATAATTTTCATTTTTTGTATCCTTTAACAACTATTTTGTATTTGGACCTTTGGATAATTGATTTTGGGCAGTTTTTTTTAACAATCCCTCACATTCAAAACACATCTAAATAGACCCCATTAACCAAATTTAATTCTATATATATACATACCTGCTATCCTACTCAATAGCTACTACCATTCTAGATAGGGTCTTATAGGAAAACTAGAAAATTAAAATTAGGCTTATTTTATTTTATTTTTTATTTAAAGGTCGGTTCATCGGTTCGGTTCGGTTTTGGAATGTCCAAAACCGAAACCGACCCATATTCAATGTGGTTCATTCGGTTCGAACCGAATTGAACCGAATTGACCATGTGAACCGAACCGAACACCATATTTCGACTCGATTCGGTTCGGTTCGGTTGGGTTCAATGAACCGTGCCCACCCCTAGTTTCACCATTGTAATATAGCACGCACTTTTATATATGAACACAAATTATTCTCCTTCGTCTTAAATTGTTTCTCATCTTTTTATTTTAAGTTTATATTTTTATTTATTTGTCTATAATTTCATAAGAAATTTTAATTTATATTTACACTTCAATTTAATCTCAAGATACCTTTTCATTTTCAAACAGTTTATTAAAACTAATTATCACAATTCACAATCGTATCAATTGCATTTTGTGAAACTCATACCATCTTTAAACAAATGCTCAAAAACCGTACTTTCAATTTGTGTTATTGCCTCATATTTGTGTCAATCCTAACCTATCATTTTTTTTTAAAAAAAAAAAATTTAAAATATATATATGTATATACCAACTGTGGTGATGACAACTTGAACTAAAAGCATTGAAAATAAACAAGAATATATATTTATTTGCCTTTTTTTTTAAAAAAAATCCAAGTAAATACTCATTTTCAATGCTTTTGGTTCAATTATAATTTTGTTATTTTAGGGATAAAATTGTCCACAAAATAACTTTTCCTTTGCAAGTTAACATTCCCGCCTTTTGTATCATTTTATTAATTTATTTGGTAAAAGTATGAATGTATAATGGTCAATTCATACAATTGAAGCTTAATAAGGACATTTTAGACTTTTTAATAGTCAAACTCAATCAACACAAACAGAATGCTAATAGTGTTAGTTCATAGGGGAGGTTTCTAAAATAAAAGCATTTGTAACTATATATCCAATAATAGTTCTAAGGTGAGGGGAGATTTTTAATATTAACCCTATTATTTATTACTAATAATAAATATATTTTCATTATATATATATATTAAGAAAAAACTTTAAAAGACATGCTTAAAAAAAATATACGCTTTTCCTTTCCGATTGCTACAATTTTAAAGTACTTAATTTTTAATTTTTTATCTTTCATTTTGGATTTTAAAGTAAATAGTTGAATTAGACTTGTTTTGAAAGATTTGATATTAATTTGTCAATTTCAATTACGTGTATATTTTATTTTAATCAGTGAAAATTCTCTTATATTGACAAAATTTACCATTAAAATAAAAAATAATATTTAATTTTGAATAGTATGACGATTTACTAATAAAAACAAATTTCTAGACGGTCTACCTTGAAAAGAGTTTCTGATTTCACCCTCGACTGAAAAATATATTATAATATTATTACTTTATATTATATTATATTATATATATATTCAGGATAATCTGAATAATGTTTTCAAATATTGTTAAAGAATGCATTTTCAGATTCTGAAAATATTAAAAATCAATTTTTTATTTTTAAATGAAAAAAAAAAACAGAAAATAATAACGGAAAACATTACCAAACATGGCCTACATCACTATATACTCTGTGTCTTATCGTATAAAAATAATTGCCAGCCTTGAAAATTATGTCCAGTTTCTGATTCTGCTGTGTAGTGATTTGGAGGAAAAGGGCCCACAGGCCCAGGCCCAGTCCATTTGGATGTTTGAGAAATGTTTCCAGAAACTTTATATATTAATTAATTTAATACGATGTTCACATGGAATCTACAAAGGAAGGCAAGGCTCCTGACTGAGTCAATCGTCAATGCCCACCACCGTCACCGACCTCCTTCTCTCAAATACTACAAAATTGTCCTAAAACTTGAGCATATGTTAAGCTGAAGCGAAATGGAAGGGAACACAAGGAGGGTGGTGGTCATCGGAGGAGGTGTTGCCGGCTCTCTCGTCGCTAAGTCCCTGCAATTCACTGCTCATGTTACCCTTATTGACCCGTATGCATTTCCAACTCAATTATTATGTCTGTTAAATCATTTGTGAATGATCTATTATTGACTTCATTTATATTTGAGATAGATTTTTCCATGACTTGATAGATGTTTCAAATCTCTTTCATTTCTTTCTTTCTTGCAATAGTTTTTACCCGATTGATGAAATTGTAGACTCTTGAAGGACTGAGCAATGCCTAATTTCTAGTATTGTATTGTTAGAATCACTATTGTCTGTTGCTGTGCTTGCTTGTGAAATTCATGGGTGTCTGCTGAGGTTAAAAATGTGATTTTTATAGTGTAGTTCAAGGTTGAGAATATGGTCATCAAAATATCAATCTTGAAAAGAGACTCAATGTAACATTTTGGGCAATTGAGATAATTCTTTGATTTTCTTGATAGAGGACCATCATCTCTATACCAGATTAAACATTTTTATAGACATTTTCTTTTCTTTATTAAAGTTGACTTGATGTCTGGATGCATGAAAAACAAATTTGTTGATTGACAATTATTTCTTCAAAGATTGATTGATATAGTGTGATGTTTGATAAAGAGGAAAGGAAATGTCACGGAAACTATAGCTTAGCAGATTACTTATGCTTTTTTGTCAAAATAAGTAGGACTTTTTAAAATGCTATATATTTCAAATTGATAAAAGAGATTTAATGTAGAAATGATCGAAGTTAACATTAATTTATCTTCGCATTACGAAAGGAGACTGTTTCCAATGACTATAGATGTCATAAATTTACACATTGCATGATATTTTCTTGACAATATATTATTAGCCAATAAAAATATTAATGCTTAAGGAAGCATTGCTTCATGGTGAAAACTCTCTGCTTATATTAAGTTTGATGGTTCTACTCTTAAAATAACTTCCTATGCTAAAATGCTACAGTATAATGTGGCAGGTCGCACATAGGAATAAAAGATGACCATGTCATCGCAAAACATTTTGTATTGTCCTACTTAACATATCATATCAACACCCATCTATGTCTGTTGCTGGAAAGATAAACTTTATCATTTCAAATGATGATGTGACATTATGGAACATTCACATGACAATATGACATCACTATATAAGATGCTGTATCCAAGTGTAAGATCTTGATGTTAAATTTTATGGTGGGAATAATTAGATGCTGTACTTTGATGGAGTTGGATGATACGGAGGAATTACTACATACTGAAGCTAAACAGTAGGAAACACCTAGGTTGCAGAACATTGAGAAATGGTTGTAGGGTCTTGCATTGATCAATGAATGTTTAACTGGAAAAGATTGCATAGGCTGCATTGATCAATGAATTTCTGGTAGAAAATTAAAATAGCTGTAGGTCAAGGATACATGGATCTGTTAAGCTTGCAGCAAGATGCTGCTTCTAACAACTTGTATTCTGTTTCATGATGATGATGGAATGTGATTCTTAAGATCTTCCTTTTATATCTTTCCTTCATTACTCTTCACCTTTGATGGCTACAGAAGTTAAAAAATATATGACATTGTATTTTATTGAGCTGTTATAATCTTTGTCCCTAAGAAAATATGAAACTGAAACAGGAAAGAATATTTTGAGATCACATGGGCAAGCTTGAGGGCAATGGTGGAGCCTTATTTTGGGGAGAGAACAGTGATCAACCATAGAGATTACCTTGTCAATGGGCGAGTTGTGACATCTGCTGCAATCAATATCACCGACACTGAAGTATTGACTGCAGAGGGTATTCTTATTGTCTATGACTATCTTGTCATTGCCACCGGTCACATGGATCCTGTCCCCAAAACTAGAACTGAGAGACTTAATGAATACCAAGCAGGTAAAACTGTTATTATGGAACACCACATAAACAGGAAACTCAAAGTATCTCAACTAGTTGAAATTTGATAATACAATTACTTTTTTCATGAATGTGTTGAATAGTTTTGGATTATATTGTGTTCATATTCAGTTATACCATATAATCCTGTAACGTTCCTCCCCTTAAGTTAACTCTGTTACCTTTTCACTTACAGAGAATCAAAAGATTAAATCAGCTCAATCGATTTTGATTGTTGGAGGAGGTCCCACCGGTGTTGAGCTTGCCGGAGAAATAGCTGTTGATTTCCCAGATAAGAAGGTTACTCTAGTGCATAAGGGGTCAAGGTTGCTGGAATTTATTGGACCTAAAGCAGCTGATAAGACTCTAGATTGGTTGAAATCAAAGAAAATTGAAGTGAAACTAGAGCAATCAGTAAATTTGAATTCTAATTCAGATGAAAGCAACATATATCAAACTTCAGCAGGAGAAAGCATCAAAGCAGATTGCCATTTCCTGTGCACAGGGAAACCACTAGGTTCAGCATGGCTCAAGGACACCATATTGAAGAATAGCTTGGATAATCATGGAAGGTTGATGGTCGATGAGAATTTAAGGGTCAAGGGTCAAAGAAACATATTTGCAATTGGAGACATTACTGATATTCCTGTAAGTGCCAACATATTTTATTTTAAACCCATTTTGTTATTAATTGTAGTTGTTCAATGATGTTATTTCCCTTGGTTTCCATATCTTATGGTAAAAAATATATATAATAAAGTCATTTCTACACCTTAAGAAAATGCCTATTAACTCTATAAATTAGTTCAGAAAAGCTCCTTATTTAGTCATGATTGTGGTTGAGAAATTCCCTAATCAATAACTTAAACAAATATTCTTGGTGTGTGGTTCCCCAATCCTGTTTCAATAATATTGTACTCTTTTGGCTTGGATCATAGAAATTCATAATTTTGGCTAGAACTGAAACTTGAACCTGGCAATTTTTGTGTTGTCCATTTTGATCTGCTTTATCTTGTGCCTATATTATTTTGGTATCTACATGTATTCGGACAAATAAACTGTACTATAGGCACCGATAATTTAATAAGGGTACTTTTAGAAATAGAATAAACTAGTATTGTAACCTTACAGAGAGTCATCCCAGTTTTATCCCTTGTGTATTGTTTATTGTTGCAATCTGTTATATTTTGATGTTTTATTTGAAACAAATTTGGTTTTTTGCGTTAAATGTATAGCTTCTCAATAATCAATGCAATGACAATTGACAAACATTATGTGGCAGGAAACTAAACAAGGCTATTTGGCTCAGAAACATGCTTTAGTGGCTGCAAAGAACATGAAGATACTGATGGATGGAGACAGAGTAAGCAAAATGGCCACTTATCGGCCTGGTTCAGCGATGGCAATTGTTTCCTTGGGGAGGAGAGACGCTGTGTCACAACTTCCGTTTACAACCATCATTGGGTGCATTCCAGGATTGATCAAATCTCGAGACTTGTTCGTGGGTAAAGTGAGGAAGCAACTAGGCCTAGAAGCTCATCCTGTACATGCTTGAAGGGTATATTGTGCGAATCTGAAACTACATAGTATATATATACACAACTCTGTTCGTTTCTTTTATTCATTTGTTTGCTTTTGCGTCATTGATTCTTTGTAAGTTGGTGTAACATTCTTATGGTAATTCATTGTTCAAGGCTTGTTTAAAATAATTACAATGGACATCAGGACATGTCTCCATTACATTGTCAATTTATTAACTGTGCTGTAGTGATAAGAAATATTATTACTTTGCTGTTCCCTGGCTACTAAAATTTCTATTATTATGAAGAATCCAACTTCGAAAAACTAAGGAGGGTGTATTCAATTAGGATTTTTGAGGACATTTAAAGACATTTTTTAAGTGATAGATTTTTATGGATTTCTATATACTTATCATTGATTTGTTTAGACATTTATTTCGGACTTTTATGGATTTATTTAGACATTTATCCCAGACTTTCGTGGATTTATTATTTTAGACTTCTATTATAGATGGGTGAATTATACCAGTATATGACCCAATAACACAATCTTTATATTAAACCAATATGATCCATTAATACAATTTACAGTACTAACAATGATCTTTGTGTTTTTGATCAAATGGGTCGGTTTAGTTTTCTAATTTTGCTATCACTTTCTCTATGTTTTCTAATTATACCACTTTTTCTTGCAAGTACATTCAGACATTGCAAGTTTTTTAAATTGATCAAAACTTTAAACACTTTGGCTTGCTTCAATGTTTTACAACACTATTGATGTTAAAAAAATAAAAAAAATAATTTTTTTTTTAAAAAAAAACGGTAACAAAAGGGGAGAATTGTATTGTTTATATTGAAAGACATAGAATTGACATGAGAACATAGACAGAGAAGATGAAAATGTTGACAAAAAAAAAATATAGGCACTATAATTTTTTATTATATGTCCGGACATTACAAGATTATTATATCTGATGATGAGCTTTGCTTTACATTACAATCTTATTTTCTCACTCTCTCAATAATTTTACAAGCTTTTTCTGAGATAGTGGAACTTTCCTGCAATATTGTGCTAGAGCTGCCAATGGAAAAATATTCTTGTACAATCCATAGTGTAATACTCCAGTTTTCATGAAAGTTCTTGTGATATTGTAGCGAAAATAATAATAATAAAAACAAAATATAAAATCTAGTCCACTCAAAATCTTTGGGGAGAAAGTTGGACTTGTTATAGCCTTTGATATTTATACCTCTCACCATCAAGTCCACCAAAATCCAAGACCTAAGAAAATCCTTTAAAATCTAGTCTCAATTGAATACACCTTGATTTTTGCAGACATTTATAAAGTCTCGGTTCAATACATCCGGATTTGGAAGGATTCTTTAAAAGTCCATTGAAATCTTAATTAAATACCGGAGTAATTGCACAAACGTCCTTTGAGATTAGGCCTAATTACACATATATGGACTTTTTACCAAATATTACACAAACATCCCCTATCGTCAGTTGACTTCCATCCAAACTAACTGTTGACCAGATTTTTAGTATTAAAAATCCAAATACATTTAGTTACTTATTTATACTTTATTGTGTTCCCCTTAAAATAAAATAAATTATATAAAAATGCAAATAAAAAACTTTTAATTATATATTTTTCAAACAACTTTTAAAAGACAAAAATATATAAAACAAAAAATTTAGACTTTAAAAAAAAATTAGAAAAAGGAATAAAGGAAAATGTTTAAGAAAAGAAATGGAGAATAGATTTCAAATACATCATCGCTGGGACTTGGATCCACAATCTTGTAAAACACAACTAGATTTTAAGTTTTTGACATTAAAATACAATCATTATTTATGATTGAAAATTGAATATAATTGTGGAATCTCATTTATTGCTAAAAATTTCGTGGCTTGAATGGAATCATATTGAAGATTGAAGATTGAATATAATTGTGGTTGTTGGTTTATGAATCATCAATAATGATTGTATTTTAATGTTAAACTTAAAATCTAGTTTTGTTTTTTATGATTGTGGATCAAAGTCCCAGCAGTGGTGTATTTGAGATCTATTCTCCATTTTTTTCTTAAAATTTTTCTTTTATTATTTTTTCTAATTTTTTTAAAGTCTATTTTTTTTTGTTTTATATATTTTGGTCTTTTAAAATTTGTTTGAAAAAAATATAATTAAAAGCTTTTTATTTGTATTTTTATATAATTTTTTATTTTATTTTAAGGGGAACAAAATGAAGTATAAATAACTAACTAAGGGTATTTGGACTTTTAATACTAAAAATCTAGTCAACAGTTAGTTTGGATAGAAGTCAACTGACGGTAGGGGATGTTTGTGTAATATTTGGTAAAAAATCCATATGCGTGTAATTAGGCCTATACTCGGGAGACGTTTGTGCAATTACTCCTTGAATATCACTGGATTAGTATAAACTCTTTTAAAGTCTTTAAATGTCTGAATTAAATACACCAGGATTTATAAAGTTTTTAAATGTCCTCGAGAATCCTAATTCAATACACCCTTCTAAATCTCCTAAATCCTAACTAAGGTGAGAGGTCAGGACTTATGGAACAGAAATGCATTTTGAAAAACCAAATAAATAAACAAAAATTTACTATAGATCTATATCTACCTGCAGTTAAAAATTGCTTTCAGATAAAATATTATCAACCAACAATTAGAAAATAAACCATGTAAAAATTCATTATTACTAGTGCAACAAAAAAAAATGAAACTTTTATTAATTAAAAAATATATTTATTAAGTTATTTAATTAAAAACAAAACAATTACTAAAGAAATGTAAACACTATTATGGTTTTGATGTAAAGTTTCGGTGTTATTCGGCCTGAAACCCTAACAAGATATAGACAAGATGAGGTTAGTCTAGTGATAAAACCCTTTACACCTATAACATGAAATCATGGATTCGAATCCTCTCCTATCCAAAAAATAAATAAAAAACCAACAAAATATTAATTTTGGATCTGATTTATTAATTACTAGATATTGATCTTCACAGGAACCCAATAGAAAAGCAAAATGACATCATGGTTCATCGAAGAGCACATCAATCAGTCATTTCTATAATATTAGAGACAGGGTCAGAGACACAAATATTATTCATCTCCAAAACCATAAATAGATGTATATATCAACTTCATCATCATCATCGTCGCTTCCAAATTCCAGCTGTACTTCTGCAGTTCTGCTCTCCTCCACAAGTGTAAACGGAATCTCTCTGGAACCAAATCTCTGATCGCTATTTTTTTTTTTTTTTTATAAAAAAAAATATATATGAAAATTGTTAAGTTTTCATCATTACTCTTTTTGGGCAAAACTAAAGTTAAAGTTGACAAATAAACTTTGCATTGTATGTTTTTTTTTTAAAGGTTTGATTGACGTGCGATCTTCAAATAAAAATCGAAAAAGAGTTATACTACAACTACAAGAGTTCAGTTCATACTTCATTTTATTAATAAACTTGGTATCAGATTTAATCCCCACTATTTAATTAGATCCTCTCTTTCTAGTTTCAATCTGTATGCAATTTGCAAAGGTTTTTCGCTTTTCAGTCAGTCAAAAGCTAGTTTTACGTATCCCATTTCAAACAAATCTTCGTTGCACTATTGAATAATGTGTTCGGTCATTTGAAATAAGATATATAGTTCTCACACATACATTACATATCATATTCTCAGTGATCAGATGCATCATTCAGTACTGCACTCAGTAGAATACGTTACATGTCATATTCTTTCTGTTTTAGTCTCGAAAATAATCTGTATTGTTAATTAAACCATTCAATTATTTTTGTTAGATTTTCTTTTTTAGTGAAATTGGTGTGAAAATATATGATTGTTTGTGATTTGTTGTCGAAGTTGGGTAACGTCAAATATGGCTTTATAATAATAATAAAAAAAAAGATAGGTATAAATAATTTGAAAAAAAATAATAATAAATAACGTTAGAGTATCAAAAACATTTTCTTGTATTGAATTACAGAAGGTAGTACAAAAGCTAATCATTATAGACAGTATTGTATACAGTATACGTCCCTTTTCTCAAATTCAAAGGTATATAATAAATTAATAATTAAATTCCAAAATAGTCCCTATGGTTTCATAGAATACCATTTTTATTCACTTAATTTAACCAATAGGATAATACATACTTGTTTTGAGTCCACATTGATCATTTGATCTCTTCCTTTAGAAAAAAGAAAAAAAAAAAATTGTATTACATCCCACATTTATTTGTAAAATATTTGTTGCCTTTTGACCAATAGAAAAACTCATTCAGACATATATAGATAATAGATTGAGTTCCACATTGATCTTTTCCCAATAGATAAATGCTTGACCTAAGTAGTTTTGTAATTTGGAACCCCAGTAGGGAGGATATGTTAAAGTTAAAGCAACAAAAACCATAAAATATCTTCCTACATCCATTTTTCTTCATACACTTATATTAAAAATTTAAAATGAGTGATGCTATTGACAATTCATTAAATATCTTTCTATACTTCATTTTAATTTTTTATTATTATATGACATCCTAATTAAAATTACTAAAGATAACAAAATAAATATTATAAACACACCGCACACTATTTACTCTAAACAAAATCCCTAAAACATTTTTTTCTATATATCTATATAACCAGATAATCTCTCTCTCTCTCTCTCTCCTCTCTCTCTCTCTCTCTCTCTCTCTCTCTCTCTCTCTCTATATATATATATATATATATATATATATATATATATATATATATATATATATATATATATATATTTTATACATATATACAAGTATACAACACAGAACCCGAACCCTAATGCAATACAAATTAAGTGTCCAAACCATTAGTTTTCTTCAATTTTTTCACAGTTGGTTAGCTTCTTCTTCTGGTTTTTTTAGTTTAAATATATTACAATATGTTGGATATAATTTTTTTTTAATAGATTTTATTTGTAATTGGCTTGATTTTTTTTTTTTTTTTTTTTCAGTTTTAGATCATTTTTTATGTGGGGTTGTTGATGATTATTTGACCATTGTTTTTTTTTTTTTTTTGGGTTACAGTGAGATATTACATTTTGGTAAAAAAAAAAAAAAAATGAGTGTCAAACAATAAAAAGCTAATTTTGAAACAAAATGGAGTGTTTTTAGAATTTTATAAAATTTAAGTTTTATAGTGGATTGTCTTCAGAAAAGGAGTAAAAAGATATAATTGGATTGTAAGGAGAAAATCTCATTAAAATTGTTATTTTTACTCCCTACACCCTTTAAAATACCAAAACTATCCTTTTAAGTATTTTTTATTTTTTATTTTAAACATATATTTTTTCTTATTTTACTTGGTTTTCTCATTACACCCATAGTTTCAGAATTTGTAAGTACAAGTTTTAGATATTGTAGGATGTTCTTACAGTTATTTTGATTCAACATTAATTTAAACATTTAATTCAACATTAAAAAAAAATAAAAATCATATAATCAAATGATGAAAAAAAAAGGTGCCTTTAATTTTTAAGAGAATTGGAGAGGCAAGCAAGTTCACTACAACAAAACATTCTTGGCATCTTGGTCCTATAAGAACTCTTCCAAACAGATCTGCAATGGAAGTTAATCCTTTATATTGATTGAACTATTTCTCTTCATTTGTTTCTACCACCGCAAAAAAAAATAAAAAATAAAAAATAAAAAAATAAAAAAAAAAGCTATTTTTTCAATCACCAAACAAACCAATTTTTTTCATATATATATATTTTATAAAAAAAATCCATCAACCAAGTTTTTCGGTTTACAAACAAATTAAATTAATAAGATTTTTGTAGTTGAATTAAAGTAAAATGGGTGACTAAGTTGTGTATGAGATCCATGTAGACTTGATCGAGTTTTATAACTGCCGTTAAAAAAAAAAAAAAAAGAATTAAACTACAACTCACAAAGCAATAACAAAAATTAAAGTAAACATACCTGAATGCATTCGGAATCCATGCAATCAATTCTTTGTTCATCAATTCCTTGACTATAAGTGAAAAAAAATAAACAAATTATATTTCCTGATTGATGTTAGGTTTAGTTAAGTATATATTATTAGGGTTTATTATAGATTGAGTGTTCAACTTATGAGTGTAGGAAGTAAATTTAATTTTCAATTATAAAACCATGTATTTTAAGTAATTAAATATAAGGGTCATTTAGAAATAAAAAAATCATTAAAACATTGATGTAGGAAGATATTTTGTGCGAGTCAATAGAACCTCACCTTAAAAGCAATCCATATTTATGAGTTAAAATGTAATTTAGAAATAGATGGAGGATACTTTGGTCCGTTGACCTAAAAAGAATCAAATTGGTAAGCATGAGAATGGAAAACACAAGCATAACGGTAACTACAAAAGATCCCACTTATGGTATTTGACATTAAACAGAATCAAAATGACGTCATGCTTGAAACTATTAAGATACGATTACATCGGCTATTGCCCGAGTTCACCTGGCACGTGAGAAAATGACGTGGAGGTGACGGCGCCGTCAGCGTACGTAACAGCAGTCTGATCAGTGTAATATATTTATTAAATTCTGACAGTGTTGGTTCATCATCTCCAAAATGGCTGCACAAGCAATCATTTGCGCCAGCTCTCATCTCAAACCCTTCTCTTTTGGGTCCTCTACTCCTCTCTATAAATTTGGCTCTCTTTCTTGCAACTTCTCCTATCTTATCTCTTCTTCTTCTTCATAAGACTAGGCATATTTCTGGTAATTAAAATTTCTTCACATTTATTACAATGGCGTCGTTGACCCAGATTGCTTTTGTGCTTATCTTGTGCTTGGTCGTCGTGCAATACGATTCTGGTCTCTTTTTCTCTCTAAAAAACTTTTCTTCATTTCTTAAAAGAAAATGCAAATTAGGGTTAATTAATATTGTTTTTTGATTTCCTTGGTTTTGTACAGATCATTTTGTTAGTGGGTATGGATACTTTGATGCCAAGGAAGCAGCAGCTCATGTTGAAATGCACAACAGAAAGGTTTTTGGTTACTGTAAAAAATTGAAGTGTGTGTTTTCTTTTGTTGATGATGTATATGTTTTAAATATTCATATGAATCGATGCAGGTTTTGGTTTTGAGTGAGAAACAAGTGGTGGGAGTTGATGGGCAAAATATGGAGGGTTGGGAGTTGAGAACGGTGCCTTCTGGTCCGGACCCATTGCATCACAATGCCAATCCCAAAAAGCCTAGGACACCATGAAACCTTTCTCTACACAGCTATGTGCATGTGTGCTGCTAGTTAACAATGGATCAACAACTTGTTTTTGTTTTTGTGAACATGTAAAGAAAGTTATGGTGTTTTCTGGGTTTACGTTCTTTTGTTGCAGAGAGCAAGAAATTATATATATATATGTATATATGCTCTATCTATCATGTTATGGTTGATTATAATCTCTAAAAATATTGAATATATGCAAGTTCGGGTCCATTTGTACTTGTTTCTTTAATTTTGACAAGCACTTATTGGTGTGTGGACGCTCAAGTACCTCTCAACTAAATTAATCAGCAGAAGATGAAATGAAATATAGAGAGAGATCGATTAGAGGACAAATGATGTGCAGATTAATATTTTGGCAGTATATATGATCATGAAATATCTAAAGATATTTGGTTGTGATAGGCGATGAGGTGGTGATATGAGTTTTGTGTGTGTAGACTGTAGAGAGAAGTGAATGTTTTGGAGGTGATTTGAAAGGCACAGTCACAGTCACAGTCAAGTTGACCTATTGTGGGTCATAGCATATTTGTGGATCGGAATAGAATCGAATCAAATCAGATATAAAGGTAGGGGTACGTGTATAATAACATTAATTGTACTGCAATAACTAACCTTTGATCGGCTTCTATATATATATATATATGCATGCATGACGCAGGAGATGTGACTGTGATGCTGTGCTGTGGGATGACTTTATTCGAACCATTATTTCAACTCAATAAATTATATTTAATCACCTCCTCGGAGAGACCGAGAGAGTATTGGAGTTTTAGTGAAGTCGGACAAAGTTTAGGTGTGTAATTGAACACGTGTACTTTTTTGTTATTTTGTTTGAAGTTGTATAAATAATTCCTACCGTTAATTATTGATTCAATTCACACCGTTTAATGATGCACATTTAGAAATTTAGAAATTAATGATTGAGGGGTAAAAATATCTTGTCTTTTGATCGATAAGATAAAATTATGTTGTTAGTGAATCAACCATTTGTGGAATGAGAATTGTTTGTTTTTGTAATATATATATATATATATTTAATTATTTATGTGGGTGATGGTGTTGATGATTTGATGAGGGTGTTGATAATGGTTAGATGATAAAAGATTATTATTATTATTATTATTATTATTTTTTGGATTGATGATTGTGTTTAGATAAAGATAGTTGGGAAGACATACATATTAATTTGGGCGATCAATATGTTGATTTTGGGTAATGAATATGTTGGGTTGTGGTACACACCACTACAAGAAAATTATCTTTCAATTACATGTCATTTACCATGGATTTGGAAGACTTGTGGTGGAAAACCATTATTTACCACGAGCCTTTAATCATTAATTACCTGTGAATATAATCATTAATTACTACGAGCATATATGGGGTCGTTGCGGATGATATATAAATTATGATCTTTGTTTGTGGTTCGTTATGAGGAATGGTCATCGCGGAGATTAATTATATTGGTTGAGGGAAATAGAAATATTCTCTATAATTCCCAAAATCCCTAAAATCAAATCCCCAAATCCTCAAAACCTCAAAAAAATAAATAAATAAAAAAATTAAAAAAAAAAAATCCCCAATAGTCATTCCCTCTAAAAGGTCACTCTTTTAATCCCCAAATCGGTTTTGAACAATTATTCATTGGTTCAAGCACCTTCATATATTCTTTTTCAGCTACAAAGTCTTGTTGTTGGCCAAGTTCGGCTACTATTTTTAATGGTATGGTATATACTATCTAGCCTGGCATGGACTTGGACATTTTAGTTGTAACATTTAAGATCTTATCAGAAATTTGTCAAATTAATTTGTTTAATGTTTATACCTTCTAATTACTGTAGTGGGGTTCGGCCTGCTTGTTCTGATTCTGCACCAATGAACTCGACTTGTCTTCTCTCAATCTACTTTCTGGTAAGATTTATATCTCGACATTATTTTTGTGCTCTTCTCCTCGTTAGAAGAAATTTACAATTATTATAAATTTTATTTGTATATTCTCTAGAAAAATGGTGTCTCATTATAGTATTATACTGCTTTCTTAAAATACTTTTAATTAATTTTAAAGGAAGCAATTTTTTATTATTTGCGTGTTAAAGTTTTCTTATTATATTCTTCTCAACGAAAAACTAAAAATCCTTATAAGGGTCTTGATGGATACAACATCATCAATACATTAAATACATACATATCTATTAAAATTTAAAATATGTATAAAGAGAATTGTGTTCAATGGGATGTTTTAAAGGGTGAGCTTCCATATTAAAATATTTCAAAATCTTTTCAATATATGTTTGTGAATGGAAAAACTATTCTTGCCATCATGCTTGATTTCTCGGTCAAAACAATATTTGTTTTCCTTACACCATTTGTTTGTCTACATTAATTGAAAGTACATGGTTTATAATCATTATTTATAATTATGATTCCATTTCTCTCACGTAATTTATGAGTTTTTCTTTAGTAGACACACAGCTGTGAGTATACTTATCCAACTCATCACTTTTTACCAGAAAAGGCAATACAATTGAGTCAAATAATGCTTACAAGGTAAAAAATGATGAGGTGGATAATGTGTTATAAGCATGTTCACAGTTGTGTGCCTATCAAAGAAAAACTCGGGATATTATACTTCTCTAACTAATAATTTACACTTCTTTAGGAGTTTATGCGAACTCCCATAAGCAATTCAATCAAGCTCGATAAGGATAAACAAGGTAAAAACTGTTCCTGTTACTTAAGATAAAATCATGATTGATGCATTATTGTATTAATTAATTAACTGCAAGTAAACCAAATATCATGATTAGTGTTTGCATGTGTGTAGATTCCAAACATGTCTTAAAGAATATCTTCATCTTTCGTGTTTATATGTGTAAATTCCAAGCAAGTCCTAAAGAAGATCATCTCGTTTCAGTTACATGAATTTTCAAATATCTTCATGACACTATGAACTTAGCCACCTAGGCATATGATATCCAAAAAACTTACAGTTAATATTAGTTGTACAGATACTACCTTTGTTGGTGGTAATGTTGATAGAAAAAGTACTAGAGAGATTTGTTAGAGCGTTTTTTTTTTTTGCTCCTCTGCTTTTGTAGCTCTTTTCTTTTTGCAATGACCAGGGGTAATGCTTCTGGTGCCGATTCAAGTGCTAGTTATGGTGCTCAAGGACCACGATCTCCCATGGAGGACACTGCTAGTCCTTATTTTCTTTACCATGGTGATCATACTGGTTTTGTCATTGTTTCTCACCAATTGACAGGATCCAACTACAATACTTGGAATCGTGCCATGCTCATGGCCTTGATTGCAAAGAACAAACTTGGGTTTGTTAATGGCACCATTCCTCATCCTTTTGAAACAAATCTTCTTTTTGGAGCATGGTCTCGTTGCAACAGTATGGTCACATCCTGGATCCTTAATGCCGTTGCTAAGGACATTGCTGACAGTCTCTTGTACATCGATTCTGCCATGGATGTGTGGGGTGACCTCCATGATCGTTTTCATCAAAGTAATGGTCTGCATGTTTTTCAGATCAAGAAGCAACTCTTTGCTCTGTCTCAAGGATCTTTGGATGCCAATTCTTATTACACTCGACTGAAAATTCTTTGGGATGAGCTTAAGGATTTTCGGCCAGTTCCCGTTTGTAAATGTGGGGGCATGAAGAGTTGGATGGATTACCAACAGTAGGAATACGTTATGCAATTTTTGATGGGGCTCAATGAGTCTTATGCTCAGATTCGTGCTCAAATCTTGATGATGGATCCGTTGCCTCCTATTACCAAGGTTTTTGCTCTTGTTGTGCAGGAAGAACGCCAGTGGGACATCAGTTCTGGTATAATGTCGGTGTCGGAAGCTATGGCGTTTAACTCTAAGAACCAGCTTACTCAGCCCATCTCAAATGCTGCTTCCAGTTTCAAGCCCAAATGAGACATGCCTGTTTGTACCCACTGTGGCATCTTGGGCCACACCATTGACAAACGTTACAAGCTACATGGGTACCCACCAGGTTACAAGACCCGGCCCAAGACATAGCCCACTAAATCCTTTGCAAATTAAACAAGCTTGGATGGTTGTGCTTTCTCTCCACCACCTTCTATCTCTGTCGAAGCTTTATCAGTAGGCTCTCTCACTCCGATTCAGTGCCAGCAACTCATTGCTTTGCTTAGCTCGCAACTCAATCATAGTGAATCACAATCGCCTGGTCCATCTGTTTCGAATTTCACTTGTATTTCTTTTTTTTCCTCAAATTCCCACTCTCAATCTATTTCTTCTTCTTCGTGGGTTCTTGATACTGGTGCGACGCACCATATGTGTTGTTCACTGTCATTATTTGTTTCCTCTATCCCTACTCCTAATTCACGTGTTACTCTTCCTAATGGTGATTCCATTTCAATTAGTCAGGTTGGTACTGTGTGACTGTCTGCCCAGATTACACTTGAACATGTCTTGTTTGTTCCACATTTTCAATTTAATCTTTTGTCCATTAGTTCTCTTACTCATTCTCTCAAATGCTCTATTAATTTTCTTCCTGATTCTTGCTTCATTCAAGGCCATACAAAGGGGAAAACGATTGGGATGGGTAGAAGATGAGGCAATCTCTATTTTCTGGATTTAAACAGTTTTTCTTTTAGTTCTTCTATTATACAAGTTGCTTGTAGCAATGTTTTGTTATCAAACAGTGAAATTTGACATTATAAGCTTGGCCACCTTTCGTATGTAAAAATTCACAATCTTCGTAATGAATTACATGTTTCTGAAGTTCCTAGTAATTCTCATCATTGTTCAATTTGTCATTTGGCTAAGTAACGCCGTTTACCCTTTATCTCTCACAATTCATTGTCTGCTTCACCTTTCCAATTGATTCATGATCGGACGATAAATGTACTTAATTGAGGTCCGCATTTCCTAGCTTTTGTTTTCATTTTCGAGTGTATTTTTGAATATAATGTGTTTGTGAACCATATGTAGGTAAATGTCCCTCAAAGAAGGTGTTTGTACCTAAAGGGAAGAAAATAGGGAAATATAGGGGCAATTATGTCATTTGGAGAATCATGGATCAAAGTGAAAAATATGGATAATATATTGAAGAAACTATGATTAAGGGAGAAGTCAGGCATACTTATTGTAATTCACTAGCCAACGCAGCGCCGTGCGCCGCGTCATTAATGAAACGATGCGTTTTGGTTGTCTTCTGCTGACATTAGCGTGACGTCACGTCGTCTTCTACCTTGATTGACCCGGTTGCAGACCTCGCTCGACCCGACTCTACCTGGATCTTGACCTGACTTCAGACCTGGATATTCCAACAGTTTTTTGACCACATTTTGGCGGTTTTCTGCCTAGATTGACAGTGCGCTTCTCCCCGGTCCATTTGACACCCTTTTTAGGTCTCCATGCAATGGTTTTCTTAAACTCCAATCTTCCAAACTTCCATGGCTAACCAAGCTCCAATGATAGCCATTTGCTGCGATTGAAGTGTCATCTTGGCCAACCGCGGCATCCAGGTGACAGTAACTTCCTTGCTCCAACTGCCGTTGTGTCGAACCGCGACACACTTGATCCAAGATCACGTCAGTCCGTGTTTTGAGGGGCAAAACCGACTTTTCATGCCTAATTCGTCCTCATACTTTCCCTAACTATATAAACACCTCTTTCCTCTCTTCTCTACACACAAGAACACACACAGCAGCTCACAATTCGTTTTCTTACCAAATTAAGAGAGAGAGGGGCTTTCAAAGCTCCCATGGAGGTTCTCCTCCATGGGAAGCTCATCACCACCATTTTCTACACATCCTCCACCACATTCGGAGTAGATTGCAAGGAGAAAGGAGAGGTCTTGGATCAAATTCAAGCTAACAAGCATGAAGCTCTTGGAGAATGTCACATCTTCAAGGGTTGTCTCCTTTGAACTCTTCTCTTTGTATTTCTTGTTTTCTAAATGTGTAACCCCACTTGGGAAATATTTGTAAACTTATATTGTGCTCATTTATGTGATGATTATTCTTAAATCCATTTGGGTTTTGATTTGATATTGTTATTATTGCATAATCTCTTATCATGATATGCATGTGTGTGGAGATTGGAAATTGATATGTGTTCATGGATGGGATTAGTAGTAGATTAACTTAATATGTATGAGTAGTTGTAATCAAATATCCCATTTGTGTATGTATGTTTTTGGAAGGTCAAAATGCCTTGTTTTGATGTGTTTGAGTGTTTGTGGGTTAGGATTGTATCTCCATGGATGGCCTTCTAGGTATAGTCTTGACCACTTAGCTCTAAAATAATGGATGAAACTTGTTTTATGCATGGCCATACTAGAATTGGTTTTGGTTATATGTCCATGTGCTTAATGGTTGGGATTAGAGACACAATTGCTCTATCCATGACCTTTGTGTTAGGATTATGTTCAATAGCAAGAGTGTAGTATTGTTTTTGACAATATTTTCATATTAATAAAGTGATTTATGTTTTAACAAATCTTATAGCATTTATAGTTTAATTATTATAATTATCAAAAGTAAATAATCATAAGGTTAAAAGACTATGAGAAATAAAGAATTGTTCGTACATCTAGATATGTATGAGGTAGACACAATTCTTTAGTTAGTCTTGAATAATATTCACAAATTAAGATAAATGTTGGGCGCCTTTACCTTATTAAAGTTGTAGATTCTTTTGCTTGCATTTGAGTGGGATCAAATGTGCTATGATGAGTATAAAATCATCAAAGTGTAGTGTCTTTGGGTAAAAGAATCTAGTGCACTAGGTGCATTGAATATGATCACAGTGAAATACTTTATTTAGAACCGTCAGTGGATAAAAGTTTTCATTTTGAGGACAATCGGAGAGTCTATCTTAATCCTGAGATAAATGAAAGACTTATGGTTACAAGTGTTATCATTTGAGAATGAGTACGATTATATAGCATAGTCTATCCTTGATAGTTTGGTGGTATTTATTTATTAATCGATAGAGGACTTCATTTATAGATATGGACATCGTGGCTCAATTTATTAAATGAAAGTAGAATATTATCATATGGATATTTTGAGGTATTGAATATTAAATCTTTAACGTTAAGTTTTCGATATTGTCTATTGAAACATGGCTTCTGGACAAGTCAGAATATCCAAGTTCAAATATGGTCATATGAGTAAATATGGTAACTAGGAGAGCTATAGGCGGTCTATGAGTTTTTGGCGATTACTGATATTTTTCACGAGGATATACTATCTCCAATAAGATTGTCTAGGGTACGAATGAGAAACATTTACTTATTCTATCTTTATTTAAGAATTCAATTTTAGTTCTTTAGTGGAATGAGCTAAAATTAATAGAACGAACCTAAGTGAATCATTTGTTGATTGTGATTGGGTTATATCTATTGAAGCTTAAATTTAAGTAGCTTGCTAAGATCCCCAATCCACACGGACTTACATAGATCACTTGATATATTTTACCGGACTAATTTATGGGTCCATCTAGAATTGTAAGGCATGTGGACTTGTTTCTTTTAGTAAGAATGAGTCTAGTTCACATGTGGACTTTTTTATTAAAGTCCAACAGATTTAATAAAATGGAAAAACAATATATTGCACATGTTTTACACTTGGGCGGCAAGGCTAAGAATATTAGCCTAATATATTGTTTTATTTTATTATTTAATTAAATGGAAGTTAATTAATTAATTATTTAATTAAAAATCAAAATCTTTTTCTAACTAGGAAATAGGTTTCTTAGTGTTATACTATTGTTGGTAGTATAAAAAGAATCAAAGACTTTATTTGATAAGTAGATAAATAAAATGTATTTATTTATCTAGTCAAATTAGGAAGTTTTTGATTAAGTCACAATTTAATTTATATTCAATATATTATTGGATAATACACTAAAGAGTTGGATTAGGGTTTGGATTTCTAAAGTTGATAGGAGTTTTGGTGAAACACAAATCCTCTTGGTGGGAGGATTTTGGCCACATGGTAAGAATCCTCTTTATGAGAGGATTTCGGTCACCACATAGAATACCTATTATAGAATTCGACCAACTCTAGTATTTTTGAGCAAGGATTTCAGCCACCCTATATATTCCACGATATAGAATTCGGCCAAGGCTAGTTTTAAGAAAGAATTTTTCTTTTGCTTAAAAAAAATAATCCAACTCCAAGCATAGTGTGTAAATTTCGACCAAGAGGAAAAAGAAGAGAAAGAATGTTTTGTTTTCGATAGTGCACTACTTGCTTTGATATCAAAAGGCTTTGTGCACAGCATCAAATCTGGTTCATGCGAGTTTCGATCAAAAGGATTGAGAATTCACAAGTGACCAAACATTCTTTCGTTTTTCTCAAGGAGGGTTATTGTGACTAACAAAATGAAAAGTTTTTGTTTTCCATCCTCAGGTACAAAATTCAAAGAAAGGAAGCCCACACTCCTAGGTGATTCATGTTCGTGATTGGATTGAAAAATCTTATGGATTACTATCGATGAAACATCAATCGTCACGTGGAAAAAAGGTACGATATCTTTTATTATATATTAATTAATCAAGGGTTAAGGTTCTTCTTTTAAAGGAAAATTTTTAAAATATACCAATCACTATTTTCGCTTCCACTGCATGTATTTTCCCTACACTTTGGGGAGTGATTAGTGTTCTCGAACCCTTAATTGGGAGAACAAACCCTTAACTTGAATTGGATGAACTTAATTGTCTAATAACCCACTAGGTGTGCATTTATGTATGGTGAGCATAATTACCTTGTATGACCACAATCCTACATCTCTCTAAGCCACCATTTTATTATTTGTCTCTTTAAATACCATTCTCACCCCTCCATATTCTCTTTATTTTTATTTGCATTCTTTTGTTTATATTTCCACACACACCACACCGTAATATGCATACACCTCACACACACCATTCTCACCACATCCGCATTCTATTTACATTGCTTTAAACAAACATTAGAAGTGGATAACACCTCCCTACGAAACGATACCTTTGCTTGTTGCTATACTAGTCCTAGTCACTTGCACTAATAAGGTGAACTTCAAATATAAATGTTTTGACATGAAAATGACACTTGTCAATTCACTGTGATATTTGAGGACCATTTTGCGTTGCTACAACTGAGGGATATCGGTATTTTTTAACAATTGTCGATGATTGTACACGGGCTACTTGGGTGTATCTTTTGCGTGCTAAATCTGATGTTACAGTTGTTATTCCAGAATTTTTCTCTATGGTTCAAACTCAATATGGGGCTATTATAAAATCGTTTCAATCCGACAATGCACTAGAACTCTCCTTTCTTGATTTTTTTCGATCTAAAGGTGTAATTCACTTTTACTCTTGTGTCGAAACTCCGGAACAAAATTCAGTTGTTGAGTGTAAACACCAACATATCCTTAATGTTGCTCGTGCTTTACTTTTTTAGTCCCACATTCCTCTTTGTTATTGGGGAGATTGTGTTCTCACCGCAGTTTATTTAATTAATCGTACCCCTTCACCCCTGTTGTCTAACAAAACCCCTTTTGAGTTACTTTGAAATAAGAAACCATCTTATGTCCATCTTCGCACTTTTGGGTGTCTTTGTTATGGTTCTACTCTAATGAGTCAGCATTCAAAGTTCACTCATAGAGCTCGGCTTGCAGTTTTTATTGGTTACTCTTTTGGTTACAAAGGATATAAGTTACTTGGCTTGACAACCAATTCTATTTTCATCTCTCGGAATGTCATTTTCCATGAGTCTATATTTCCTTTTCATCAAAATCAGTCTCTTCCTCCCTCAATTGATTTTTTTTTTTGATAGAGTCCTTCCTACTTCCATCTCTGAAATTTCTGGTTATAATGGCTCTGATACCATATTAAAGAAAATAAGAAAAGGATAAAACAAATAAGAATATGATGATATTTTCATCTCTTTTATCCTTTTCTTATTTTCTTTAATACTAGGGCACTACTCAATTGTATCATGGTTTTATAAGACACTCAATTGTATCATGGTTTTGTTAGAAGCAAAATTTTGTACCTTTATTGGCCGTCCAAATGGATTACATAGCCATTAGCAACCAATGTTCGAAAAATCAGCCGCCTAGATTGATTAATCGGTTGGATTCCTCTAGTTAGCAGCTTACTGTGGTGAAAAGGCCAAAATCAGCTCGATTAGTCGACAACCAATTAATTGGTCAAATCACTGATTAATTGGTCTCGGCGAGCTCAGCGGAGTCAAAGCCGTTGACTCCACCTAGCCGATTTAAAAAAAAAAAAATTAAAAAATTAAAGATGGACATGGGAAGAAGGAAGTAGATCTAATCTTGTTGGAGCTCATCATCGAAACCCAGAGTAGTGTGATTGGGAAGAAGATGAATCGATCAACAATGAAAAAGAAGAAGATTGAGAAAAAGAAGATGAGCTGTAGAGAAAACAAAAGAGATGAAAAAGATCCCCCTCTAGAGACTAGTTCTAGTTTTGATGCATATTTTAGAGGTTTAGCCTGCTTTAAGTAGTGCTCTGTTCCTTCTTCTTCTTCTTAGTTTGTGTTCTGGGCTTTTGCCCTCCATTGCACAAAAAAAAAAAAAGAAAAAAAGAAAAAAAAAGATGAAATAAATGGAATTTTTAAGAGAGAGAGAGAGAGAGAGAGAGAGAGAGTGTGTGTGTGTTGAGATGTGGAAGGCTGGAAGCCATCGAGAAGAAGATGGTGGGGTCCAGAAAAAAAAAAACTAATGGAAAAAAGAAAAGAAAAAAAAACACAAATCTAATAATAAAGTCATATGGTATGTCCAGAAAGTTATGGTGGCTTTGTGATATGCCCCACCAAAGTTAGTGACAAAAAAAAAAAAAAAAAAAAAAAAAAAAAAAAAAAAAAAAACATCGAAAGCACAAATAAGAAATGGAACAAAATAGAAGAGAAAAAATAAATCCTCGACTAATCGATCTTGACGCTAGGCGATATGTCTCCGCCCGACTAGCACATATCGCTTACTAAAACCTTAATATCTTCATGATAGTATGAACTTAGCCACTTAGGCATATGGTATCCAACTTAGGCATATGGTATCCAAAAAACTTACACTTAATATTAGTTGTACAGATACTATCTTTGTCAGTGGCAATGTTGATAGAAAAAGTACTAGTGAGACTTGTCACTTTCTAGGACACTACGCAATTGTATCATGGTTTTATAAGTCACTCAATTGTATCATGGTTTTGTTAGAAGCAAAGTTTTGTAGCTTTATCAGTTGTCCAAATGGATTACATAGCCACTAGCAACCAATGTTTGAAAAATCGGCCGCCTAGGTCGATTAATTGGTTGGATTCTTCTAGTCGGCAGCTCACTGTGGTGAAAAAGCCAAAATCAGCCAGATTAGTCGACGACCAATTAATCGGTCAAATCGTCGATTAATCGGTTTCGGTGGGCTCAGCGGAGTCAAAGGTGGAGTCAAAGCCATTGACTCCACCTAGCCAATTAAAAAAAAAATTAAAAAATTAAAGATGGAGATGGGAAGAAGGAAGCAGATCTGATCTTGCTGGAGCTCGTCATCGAAACCTAGAGTAGTGTGATTAGGAAGAAGATGAATCGATCGACAATGAAAAAGAAGAAGATTGAGAAGAAGAAGATGAGCTGCAGAGAAAACAAAAGAGATGAAAAAGATCCCCTCTAGAGACTAGTTCTAGTTTTGATGCATATTTTAGAGGTTTAGCTTGTTTTAGGTAGTGCTCTGTTCCTTCTTCTTCTAATAGAATATAATATTGTGTGTAAATAATGTCATGCTTTATTTACTGATTAAAGGTAGTATTTATACATATTACACCTTGATAGGATAGGAAAGTAATTAACTTAAAATACATTAGAAGTTGGGCAGAACCGAATATATACATGTTAGGTATGCTTGGTTTAGGAGAGGTGGTGACTAGGTGGTTTCCTTTGTGTCACTGCTGTGAATACTGCTAATATGCCCCTGCAAGATAGAGCTTCCGAGGAGGATGCCTATCTTGGATCGATGAGCGAGAAACTGCTTGCGGGAGAAGGTCTTGGTAAGGGAGTCTGCCAGCTAATCTTTCGTACTGACATGTGCTACTCGGAGTTGTTGGCGAGCCACTTGATCTTGTACAAAGTAGAAGTCAATGGCAATATGTTTCATGCGACTGTGGAAAATGGGATTGGCACAAACATAAGTGGCGCCAACATTGTTACAGTAAATGACCGGAGTTGCGGAGACCCGAATCTGTAGCTCCGTGAGAAAGTGACCGACCGAGCCAATTTAATTCTACTGCAGTGGACGCAATGGCACGATATTCTGCCTCAGTTGAGGATCGCGCAACGGTCTGTTGTTTCTTAGAGCTCTAGTTGATAGGAGTGGATCCAAGAAAGACTATGTATACTGTAGTGGAGCGCCGGTCATCCGGATCACCATCCCAGTCAGCATCGGCGAATGCATGTAGATGAAGAGGTGATTTGCGATGAATAAGAAGGCCATGGTCCAGGTATCCCTTGAGATATCGAAGCACACGTTTGACTGCATTCCAGTGAATCATCGTTGGGCGGTGCATGAACTGAGATAGCTTGTTAACTGTGAAGGAGACATCCGGACGGGTTAATGAGAGATATTAGAGGGAGCCGAGAACTTGCCTATATTGTGTGGCATCCGTGGGAGTGCTACCGTCATTGAGTTTCAAGGTTTCGGTGAGTGAGAGTGGAGTGGACACCGAGTTCACTTCAAGCATGTTGGTCTTGATTAGGAGGTCTCGGATGTATTTTTACGGAGAAAGGAACAGCCCACGTGTGGAATGATGAGCCTCGACACTAAGGAAGAATGATAGTTGTCCTAGGTCTTTCAAGGAAAAACGCCTAGCCAGGGCTGCAATGAACTTGTGAACATGAGAGACTGATGAATCAGTGACGATGATATCATCCACGTAGACTAGCAGGTACACTGTGTGGTCGGATTGATGTTCGATGAAAAGAGAAGCATCACACTTGGAATTCGTGAACCCGACAGCTAGGAGAAAGTTACGGAGCTCAATGTACCAGGCACGCGGAGCTTGACAAAGGCCATAGATCGCCTTTCGAAGCTTGTAGACATGTTGCGGTTGGGTGGGGCGGACGAAGTCAGGCGACTGCACCATGTAGACATCATCAATGAAAGTACCCTGCAAAAAAACATTATTGACATCTAGTTGACGCAGAGGCCAACCGTTAGTAATAACAAGTGTAAGAATCAGGCGGACAGTAACATGCTTCACAACTGGACTGAAAGTCTCAGTGAAGTCAACACCAGGTCTTTGATGAAAACTTTTCGCTACCAGCCTAGCTTTGTAACGAGCCACATACCCATCTGGGTTGCGCTTAATCAGAAATATTCATTTACAACCCACTACATTTTTGATGATGAGATGGAACCAGTTCCCTTGTGCCATTCTTGACAAGTGCATCATACTCAGCGCTCATGGCCTGTCGCCATTCCAAATGCTTACGAGCTTGGATTAGGCTGGTTGGTTCAGATAGGGGTGGAGAGGAAATGGTGGATACGGTTGGGCTAGGATGAGTCATTGTTGATGGCTGGTTTAGGGTTTTGGAAGAGAAAAGTTTTAGGAGAAGAGATTTAGGGTTTTAGGATCTCAAGCTTTTTCTTAGCTTTGCTCTGATACCATAATAGAATATAATATTGTGTGTAAATAATGTCATGCTTTATTTACTGATTGAAGGTAGTATTTATACATATTACACCTTGATAGGATAGGAAAGTAATTAACTTAAAATACATTAGAAGTTGGGCATAACCGAATATATACATGTTATGTATGCTCAATTTAGGAGAGGTGGTGACTAGGTGATTTCCTTTGTGTCATTGCTGTGAATACTACTAATATCTTCTTAGTTTGTGTTCTGGGCTTTTGCCCTCCATTGCACAAAAAAAAAAAAAAAAAAAAAAAAAAAAAAAAAAAAAATTGATGAAATAGATGGAGTTTTGAAGAGACAGAGTGTGTGTGTTGAGATGTGGAAGACTACAAGCCATTGAGAAGAAGATGGTGGGGTCTAGGAAAAAAAAAAAAAAAAACACAAATCTAATAATAAAGTCAGATGGTGGATCCAGAAAGTTATGGCGACTATGTGATGTGCCCCACTAAAGTTAGTGACATAAAAAAAAAAAAAAAAAAAAAAAAACACGAAAGCATAAATAAGAAACGGAACAAAATAGAAGATAAAAATAAATCGTCGACTAATCGATCTAGGCGACATGTCTTCATTCTACTAGCACCTGGTGCTTACTAGAACCTTACTGGTAGCTATTGTGCTCAAGTACTTTAGACTAATATATGAATTCTAACCACCAAAAAAAAAAAAGTTATAGTTACCGCGATCTTTTTATCACCGATTGTTATGTATTTTCTCCGCAAAATGTCACTTTTTATTGCCTATAACCCCATCCCAATTACGTGTGACATCACTAGTGCTATAAATCCCTCAAAAATCCAATTTAACAATCATGCACAAAAAAACATAGAAATTATACATTACTTTTTAATGCAAATATGTGCAAAAGGGAGATATAGAACTTGAATTTTTAATCATTTTCATGGTTAAATAGGTCAACCAGATTAAAGCAAAGGGAAAATTGCCAAAATTGAAACAGTATTACACGCAACGACAACTTTAATTAAGTCTTTAAATCCCAAGCTCAACCGACAACCATAGACATGAATATTTTAATTGTCAATGTGCCCAAATGACAGAACTGACTCAGAACTAGTTTTGTAAGCAAATTAAATGAAGATGATGAGCTAAAACGACAACAGTTCTTTAAGATAGAAATTGATATGAAAAAGACATGGGACTAAAGAAGAATGTTTAAAAAGATCCCAAATGTGACATTGATTGTTTGCTCATGAATTGCCATGAAATATTTGTCACCTGTAATGTCCCATTAAAGACACTTTGATGAAATAAACAAATTTAATTTATACATGAACAACGTGAGCATCTTACGTCGTTCATCATTCACTCATCGGCCATCAGCAGAAGTGAAGGACTCGGCAAATCCAGGAGGTCTAGCTGGTATACTTCCCTTGCTGTCCTCAAGATTAGGACCAGAACGGCTCATGTTTCCGTTTTCCGCTTTCTGCCAATCCCTCAACATCTCTGCTAGAGGTACATTGTAATCAA
The DNA here is from genome assembly GCA_030490815.1 of Acer saccharum. Classification (NCBI taxonomy): domain Eukaryota; kingdom Viridiplantae; phylum Streptophyta; class Magnoliopsida; order Sapindales; family Sapindaceae; genus Acer; species Acer saccharum. Next base: position 43,209,500 of record CM059868.1, on the reverse strand, counting down.
TTCCTGAAAAAGTCTTTGTTTCATCATCTATTGGTATCCATTTCTCAACCAGTGGAGCCAGCACATTCACTACATGGCACATATCAGGCCGATGTAATGGCTCCCTTGATGTGCAGTGTCCGGCCAGTTCAGCAACTACGGAGATGCTCTTAAAGGTTTCTTCATTTGCTTCAAGAGTAGGATCAAGGCCATCCATAAGCCTCTCTTTGCTTGATTTGATTCGACAAAACCAATCAGCCAAGTATCGGGTTTCCTCGGGGCGATCCTCACCGAGTGCAGTCATCCCAGTCAAAAGCTCCATCAATACCACACCGAAGCTGAACACGTCAACTTTCGTTGTGATTTTCCCCATCACTAAAAACAAACACACAAAAATCTGATTTAATAGGCACATCAAAGTGAGATTATAAGAAGACTAAAGAAATTAGAAAAGGTTGAGTCATCTTAAAGGCAAAAGCCAAAAATCTCCAAAATATGTTGGCACTAATTTTTAATGCCTGGAAACTTCAAGCATATATGATCCGACAGTTTAGCCCGAAACAAGGATCTATTTAGAATCACAAGTCAAAATACTAAAAATTTACTGCCTTCTTCAAAAAAGTATTGTGATGCATTATTTTACGTTGCATAATTATTTGAGATCATAATTCACTGGTTGCATAATTATTCAAGATCATAATTTACTGAGTATGTAGTTAATCTATAATCTGTACCTAAATTCTCTCAAGCAAACAAGAGAAATTTAACATACGTATGCCTCATGGATAGTCAATAACCTTGGACTCAATCAAAAATGGATGCATACATAACATAGACAGTTCAAAAGGAAAAAATATTTTTGCTAGATATGAGAAACAGAAGAAGACATACAAGAACAGAACACTACAACTATCAGAGGAAGAACATTGAAAATGAGAATAAGAATAAACAAATATAAAAAAAAAATGGTGACCATAACAATGAACAAATGCAATCGCCACAGTATGACTATATTGTAGCTCTTGCTCTGCAATCTGCAATGTGTAGAATGTTATCTGTACCGGGCTGTTAATTGGAAACAAATTACCATCTTTTCAATTTGACAAAACTAAAGTAAACAAAAGGTTTTCTTTCTAGGTTTCTTATTAATACATGTACCGTTTATCGAATAAGGTCTTTATCATAACAATGAAGGATCATCAAAACTTGCGTCTTCAGAACTGTTCAAAGACCAATACAAGACTCGAAAAGCACAACTCGATAAATATCATATTAAAGAAAAGTTTTTGAGTAATCTAAGATCCGGAAAAACAATTTTATAATTTTTCACACTCAGAAGTCAGAATCCATTACCAATGCAAAATGCAAGACTAATAAAGGTTCTAAGATGAAGAAATCTGACCTGCATATTCAGGTGCAAGGTATCCAAATGTGCCAGCAAGCTTGGTCGCCACAGATTTCTCTCCATTTGGTGCCAGTTTCACCAACCCAAAATCCGAAACTTTTGCCCGGAAGTAATCATCCAGAAGAATGTTGGAAGATTTGAGATCGCGGTGTATAAAGGTCTGGAGTGCAAGACTATGAAGATACTCCATTCCTCTAGCAACATCCAAAGCAATAATGAGCCTCTGCATCAATGTTAAAGGCTCCAATTCTAGTCTCTTCCAGTGAAAAAGATGTCTGCTTAGAGCACCATGAGGCATGTACTCATAGACCAGAAGCCTTTCATTGCCTTCAACGGAATGACCCAAAAGAGACACCAGGTGTCGGTGCCTGACCTTAGAAAGAACACCTATTTCGGCCTGAAATTCGTCCAGCCCTTTACCGATCATCACACCAGTCTCCATTCTCTTGACGGCTATCTTTGTCCCATCATCTAGTTCACCCTTATAAACTGTTCCAAACCCACCACGGCCAAGCTCATTATGTGGTGCAAAATTATCTGTTACCTTGCGAAGAACTTGAACGGATATTACCAGATTCCCAGATTGAACCAAATGCGAGCTCTCGGTTGTACCACTGTTATAACTCCCAGAACTAGCTCCAGTTTGAGTAGATAAGGTTCCTGTAGTGTTACTTGAAACTGCAACCTTAATCATATTTTCAGGATCAGATGGGTCTCTAGGATGAACCACAATGGAACTAGAAGTCTCCAAAGTGCCCTTCTTCTTCTTACAGCAGTAAAAAGATAGAAGAACCAGAATAAGAACCAAAACTACAGCAACTGCTATTCCCGCAATAATTAATAGCTTCGATCTTCTCGAACTTTTAGGTTGGGTGCTCACTTGAACAGAAGTTCCTGGTGGAGTGTTTTTAGGTGATGAAGGTTGTCCACTGCTCGGTGGAGATTGTGAACCGGTAGGTGGAGTGCTTTTAGGTGATGAGCCACTTCTCGGTGGAGATTGTGAACCGGTAGGGGGAGGAGAGGGTGGACTAATACGGGGTGAAGGTGAACCATCCAAAAGAGGATTTCCATCGATTACAAGCTTTACACCGTGACCAAATTCAGGCAATGGAGGCCCAATATTGTTATTACTTAAGTCCAACGATGTCAAGGATTTCATTTCCGTGAAATTCATTGGAATTGTACCGTTTATTCTGTTTTCTCCAAGTCTAATTTGTTTCAGAGAATCGAAATTCGCAATCAAAGGACTAAGAGTGCCACTAAGATTACTTCTAGGCAAATTAAGCATGGAAACCTTAGAGTTCGAATCGCAACTCAATCCGAACCATGGTCCTTGACATGGATTATTACCAGACCATTTAGAAACAAGATTCAAAGGGTAATTTAAACGACTAAGAAAATCCAACAATACATTAACATCAGAGGAACAGGCAACACCAGGTTTAGATTGACAAAACAAGTTAGAATCATAAGAAACTTTACCGGCCTTAAATTGTGGTATGGCACCCATCAGCAGATTATTGTTCAAATCCAATAAATCCAGCTCCATGTTAGCCAAGCTCTGAGGAATGAACCCAACAAGCTGGTTCTTGTTGAGATTGAGTTGTTTCAACGAAGACACAGCTCCAATACCCTCCGGAATAGTCCCCGTGAATTGGTTTCCATGAAGCCACAGCTGATTCAAACTAACCATCTTAGCAACCACATCAATTGGACCAGTCATGCCCCCAGTCCCACCATCTTGATTGTTCAACCACAAAATTTGCATCAGAGACTGACCAAAACTAGCCGGAATCTCACCGGACAATCTATTGTAAGACAATTTCAAAACCGAAAGAGCTGGCAATTTGCCTAAATAATCTGGCAGCGGCCCAACCAAATTACAATCCATCAAAGAAAGGGTTTGAAGCAGAACTGAATTGCCAAACTATCAGGAAGAGACCATCCAGTAGTCTTGTTAAAAGGATTAGAATCTAAAGCCAAGATTTGAATACTTGTAAGTCCATCGAAAAAATCAGATGGAATGGTATCAAACTCATTTTTATCTAAGAAGAGTTTTTCCAAATCCGATAAGCCACTAAAAGAGGGCAATTTTCCATTGAACTGGTTTCCTTGGAGTCCTAAATTGTTGAGCTTTTCCAGTTGATTGAAATTTTGAGGCAGAGGTCCCTTGAGACCAAGATTTTTGGCTTGGAGTTGGGTAACTCTGTCGCCAGAACAGAAGACATATTGCCATTTAGAGCCACATGGATCATTATCTCCATGGTCTGGCCATTTGAGAAGCTCTGGATTTTCCAATCCATTCTTGAAATCCATCAGAATTTTCAAGTCATTCGGATCTGTGTCACTATAAGCCACTGGAATTAAACACAGAATAGAAGAACAATGTAAAACTCCATATCAAACACACAATGCACCTTGAAAATGAAAACCCACATGCATATATAAACCAAAAACACTGGATCCAGAGACAGAAAGGCAAACCAGAGAGCTTTCAATGGCAGCTTATGAAAACCCCAGAAAAACAAAACTTACAGGTTTTTTTTTTATACAAGTTTGAGACAGAGACAGAGACAGAGACAATGAGATAATTTTTGTTATGGTATAAAAGGGATTCAATCCAAATATAATGTGACAAGATCTCAAAGACTCAAAACCCTACAAAGACAATTGAGAGATCAGCAATCGACAGTCAACACTCCGTTACTATCAATTTTTTTTTTTTTTGTTTTCTCTTTTTGTTGCTTTTCATTTTCATTTTGGTATATAAACGTTGAAATTACAGTTTTAGCCTTGAGTTGGTAGCAGTGGCAACACTTGGGACTTGCAGATATCGCTGTCAGCGTCGTGACACGCGGCCTTTTTTTTCTTTTAGCTTCGGAAGGATTCAAAGCAAATGATATTAAAAAAAGAAAAGGGAATGAAAAGTGGGTCCCAACTAGATTACATGGCGGCTTTTCAATTACACAAACAAAAGCACCGCTAATGTCGGTCGGAAATTTTACAAACTCAATACTTTTGTTTGAAGACAAGTACATTGTGTGTGTGTGTGTCTGGTAATAACTAATATGTCAGTTGACTGAAACTTTTATTTGATTGGATATTCAATCACTTGTTAAGATTTTAGAAAATCAAATATAATATGTATTCAAAACTTCTTTATACATGCGCTACCACATTTTTCCCTTTCACTTGTATTTTGGGTTTGTGTCTCAACGGATAATATAGGAATTTTGATTGAAATGGAGGACGCGTTTACAAATCGAAAATCTATAAAAGGGGAATGTAACATAATTAATGATTCGTGATTATAATTTTTATTAAAAACGGTTAGGAATCTAACTAACTTGAATTCGAAAATCCAGAGAAGAGAAATGTAACATAATTAATGATTTGTGATTATAATGTTTATTAAAAACTTTTACGATTCTAACTAATTTGAATTCGAAAATCCAAAAATCAGAAATATAATATAATTAATTATTTGTGATTATAATGTTTATTAAAAACGGTTACGAATCTAACTACCTTTTAAAAGAAACATAAAATTATAAAAGTAAAAATATTGCTAAAATTAAAGAATGAATTGAATTTTTATATAACTTTTAAAAATCTTATAAGATTCAATAACGTTATTTTGTCTAAATTTGGTATCTAAATCTGGTGCCTAAACGATATGGTAAATTATAATCTATTTATTTAGATTGTATTATATTTGCATGATTTAAATGAATGGATTAAAGTGTTGTCACATCGTTTAGATACCAGATTTAGACACTAAGTTTTGTCACATCGTTTAGATACTAGATTTAGACACTAAATTTGAATAAAGTAATATTACTATAAGAATTTGCTGTAAAAATGGAATTGTATATGATTTGAATTATAGATTTACTTTGATAATTTTAAAAATCAATCATAAAATTAAAATTAAAAATATATTTTAATGAAAAGATGGTGAATAATACATAAGAGTCTTTTACAAAAACCAATGGAAGAAGACAAGGGGGCCCCATACGTTGAAACTCATCGGGATTTGGGAGTGAAATTCAGGGATTGTTATTGTTGGTCTGACAAAAGATGTGCTCTTCTTTTAATTAATTATTAATTATAGATTCAAATCTAAATAAGCTCTTTCATTCTTCCCTTCTTTCCTTTAAACATATATTCTTTATTCTTGTCTAAAAAAATGTATTATTATATGTTCATATATTCCACCACTTTTAACTCAGTTTTGAGGTTCAATACTCAAGAGGATGATTTGTACAATACTATTAATCTATTATTACAGTCTCCAATAAATATCTAAATATTTCAATCTCAATTGATAGGATAATTAATGAGTCGACACTATTACACCATTAATGCCAACTCAAGTAGATTTTTTTTTTATTTTTTTTAATAATAATGAAAAAAAAAAAAAAACACATGCAAGAGGAAATGATGTAACAATACCTAACTGATATAACATCAAATGAGATAATAATGTTAAAAATAATATATAGTTTGGAAGTATTATTTGTAAAAAATCATTTCAAATATTCTTCTAGAGTTTAAACTAGGATCAAATATGATGTGTATATATAAAATTTCAATTGATTTTTCTTAGTGCGTTGACATTAGATTCGAAGTCCCATAGATTCATTGATACTTCGTTATTATTATTTTTTTAATGTATGACAAATGTCCCATAGATGCGAAGAGTGATATGTGTTAGCTAGGTTGGTAAAATGGTAATAAGTAATATGGGAGCAAAAACCAAATGAACACACTTTACTACCAAGATGATATTAAAAGTGAATATAATATGTGCATTTTACTATATGAAATTATTATGTATAATATCTGAGCCTATTTATAAGCTATGAAGTATAGAGAAAAATTGCACAAACTTCCTCGAACATTTATTATGGGGATATGCATCACTCTTCCTCGCTAAAACAATTGCTTCGAATGGAGTAGGGTTATACTCCCATGAGGAGCATATCTTCACACAGGAGCTCTACTCATTGCGTAGGGGGAATCCGGTGTGGTGGCAAAGAAAGGGTGGAAGAGGTGGGCGGTGTTGTTGAGTGATAGCTTGTTTACGGATTGAGGAGCGTGGGTCATTGTCTCGTTTGGTGATGTCGTTGGTGGTTGCTGAACGGTGGAGGAAGAAGGTGGAGGCAGACGAAGGGTTTACTTCGCGGCGATTGATGGGGGAGAGAGGGTCAACATTGAAGGAAATAAGAATGGAGGAGAGTTTAGGGATAATGTTACAGATGATGGAGTTTAGGTGTTCAACAAAATGTTGATGATAATTGTGCTATTTTGATGCCTTTTTTCAATTCACCCAATTAATGTTCGTAATTGGTTCGTTCAAGTGAGATAATTGATTATAATAATCAGACGAAGTTGAAGAATATGAGGAAGGCTATTTGTCTTAGGTGTTTGGGGACTGAGAAAATAAAATAATAAAAAGGCAAAGAATTTAAAGAAAAAAAAAAGGAAAGAAATTGAAAGAAACAAATGATGCAAGAAGATTGATTTTTCTTTTAAATTTACAAGTTTAAATATTAATTTAAAAAATAAAATAAAAATAATAAGTAACCAGTGGTATTTTAGTCAGTTTGCACTAAATCTTTGGTAACGGTTAGGGTTAGAGTTGATTGATCGAAGTCAAATGGGCAGTAGGAGATGTTTGTATAAATATAAGCAGAAGCTCCATATATGTGTAATTATATTAAATATCCGGTAGGTTTGTGCAGTTTGCCTTGAAAGAGAATCAAAATCAGAATAATATATTCTAAATTAAGAAAAAAGTATAAACTGCAGTGTATTTTTTATAAGGTATATGGTAATTCTTTGATTGTCAAATCTACACATATAAAATCATAAATTATTTGTATCTATTTATGGTAAATTTGACAATATATTTATATAAAGTAAAAAATAATTCTTTACTTGGTAAAATTTAAAATTAATAGATACAAATAATTGATAAGCTAAAAATTATTCTTTACTTGATAAGCTAAAAATTTAAAATTAATTCTTTTATAATTTTGACATAAAAATGATGTTAGGTAAAATTTTCAAAAATGATTAATCTATAATTTAGCAAGTATCGACGATTATTGTAAGAAGTTGTGATCGAGTAGACTTAGCAAAATTTTACACAACCACTCATTGACACAATCCAAAACCATTTGATAAAAACAGTTGATGGGTCTAGCTTTATCAAATCAGGTTGTTAATGGGTCAACTCATAAAACTATAATATAATGGGTCATTTTTGGGTTCACCTTTAAAATATCAATAATTCATTATTACCTATTAATATAAATATTCTTTTCAACTTTTTAATAAATCTCATATATAACATTGGGTGACTATATTGTCGCCCAAAAAAAGTTCTTGCCATACCCATATTTTAATGAAATTTTTTATTACTAAAATAACCTTATATATAATTGTTTTAAAGGACATAAAATTATATTCAAAATCCAAATTTACTTCCTAAACACATAAGTTGTACATACAATCTATTATAAACCTAATAATATATACAAAATCAAAACTCATATCACAACAAAAAAATATTATTTTCGCATGTAATCAACGAATAAACAAACAAAGAATTGATTTGATGGATTCTGAATGATACTAATATGTTTGTTTTAATTATTATATATTTTTTGATTGAAAAAAAAATCATTTTCAAAGGAAAAACAATTATTTTTTGTTTGTTTCATTGTTTGATACTTGGTTTGACTGAAACAAACAATCGATTTTAATTTACATTTTGTTTCTTAAGTTTTTTTTTTGTTCAATAGATTATGCTTCTTCGATACATTTCTTTGAACATATATATTTTCTGCTTCTACTATACTAGTGCAATTAACATTAGATTTAAAAACTTTAACTTTGATGATCTTGTTGTGTTGAAAGAGAGAACAAATATCGGTAACCGAATTTAGAAGACAAAATGAGATTATCCTTGTTTTAACATTTTTGTAAAGGAGATGGCAACCTTTGAAAACAATGAAATTCAATCAGAGAAACAATAAATGCAGGCCAAACAACATAGTCATACTATAAAATTATGAAGGATTTTGATTTATTTTTCGTGTTAGGTTATTCGGCTCTAGAGGTTTCTTGGGTTGGGAAAATGAAGAATGGGTGTAATAATAAAAAAAAAACAACGACATATTTAAAGTTATTAATAGTTTGTGAGGATAGTTTTGGTTCTAAAGGGTGTACGAAGTAAAATATTAATTTTTTAAGTTATTAATATGGGTGTAGAAAATAAAAATGGTTGTGACATATTTAAAGTTACTAACTACAATAATTTTATATTGTTAATTTTGTTATCAAATTGTGTTCTAAATTAGCAAATAATGATACTTGTAACTTGTAAGATGAGAATTTTGTAATTAACAAGTTAAATTTTCAAATATGGAATATAATATAATGGGGGAATTGTCTTTTAGTCCCCGTAGTTTGCCTTAATATGCATTTAGTCCACGGGTTTTTAGAATTATAATTTTTAGTCCTTCTGTGATAGAATCCGTCAAAAAACATATTCTGTCAATTCAGACTTACTAAATGACTGTAATGCCCCTCGTGTGCTGATGACATGGAAAAGACCGTTTACCTTATTTTTGTCTTTTGTGTGACCATTTAACCCTCCACATATTTAAATAAAAAAATTAAAAAATGGAATTGAAAAAAAAATGGATCTCCACTGTCCATCTCAAAGATGGACGGTGGAGATCTCTCTTTTTTAAAAACCAATTAAATTTAAAATTAAAAAATATATAAAACTAACAAAAATGAAAAAAAAACTAATTAAATTTAAAATTAAAAAAATATATATAAACTAATAAAAAAAAAAAAAAAACTAATTAAATTAAAAATTAAAAAATATAATTAAAAAATGAAAAAAATAAATAAAACTAATTAAAAAATGAAAAAATAACCTAAATTAAAACAACCATTCAACCAAATCGTATTTTTGTACCCTAAATTAAACACCCATTTTTTTTTAATTAAAACTAAAAAATTAAAATTAAATAATAAAACCTAGCCACATCTCACATCTCACATTTCACATCATCATCTTCATCATCTTCATCTCACAGAACCAGTTCATCTTCTTCACAAACCAGTTCCAGATTCAAACCACATTCAGATTCAAATAACATAAAATTAACAACAAATTCACCACTACAAACTAGTTGGGTGTCATGAAAAGCTAACCCACTTAGCACTTACACATCTCTTCCTCCCACCATATGCTTCCCTGCCAAAATCTTCAATAAAGTCATCTTCCCTGCACAATACCAACAACTCCCATTTCTCAGCACAAAAACCATTAAACATGGAAAAAACTTTCATGTTGAATCCACAAGCAAATCACTACTTTAAAAAACATTCAAAGCTAATTATTCCAACATTTGCTCATAATAACACCCCGTACATCAAAAACAATCAACACGAAGCCACTCACGATCATCACCATCATCACGGTCGAAATAAAAAACAAAACAAAATCAAAATCAAAAAACTCAAACCAAACATCAAGCCACTCAAACCAAATCGGTCTAACACCCACTAACCACTCAAACCCAAAATCCAAAATCCAAAACCCAGAATCCGTCAGTCAAAAACCCAAAATCCATTGGTCGAAATCGGTTAGGGTTTCTAGAATTCTGGGTATTGTGTGGTGGTAGTGATGGTGTTTAAGTGTGTGTGTGGTTGGTGATGGTGATGAATCGATGAGGGTTAGTGATGGTGATGAACTGATGAGGATTGGTGATGGTGATGGTTAGTGACAAAGTGACCAGAGATGGGTTGTTGACCGCCAGCCGGAGATGAGCGATCGCTAGTGACTAGAGACGGAGTGACCACCGACAGAAGAAGAAGAAGAACAAGAAGAGAGAAATAGCAGAGAAGAACACAATCAGTTTAGGGTTTTATGATGAAGAGGATTTATTTATTTTTATTTTTTAATTTTTAATTTTTAATATTTATTGATTTTGATTTTGTTTTTATTTTTATTTATTGATATGTTTATTTATTATTTATTTATTTTTACTTTTTTGATTAAATATATTTTTGATTTAATATATTATTAATTGTATATATCAAATTACCTTTATAGCCTTTAGCTCTAATTACCCTTCATGTCCCCACTGATGAATTTACCTATTTACCCTCGTTGACCCTCGTTGACTTGACGGAACCCTAACAGAATTGGACAGTAGGGACTACAATCCCTATTGTCAGAATAATGATGGACTAAAAATTACAATTCCAACAAAACATGGACTAAACAAGGATTAAGGCAAACTACAAGGACTAAAATACGATTTTCCCTAATATAATTGTTAAGTTAAACATTAATTTGATATATTTTTTAGATACCGAAACATTCTAGCCAAGTTGACACCTCCTTACTTCCTTAGCACCCTCATCAGTCATCATCAACTTCATCCCAACATATTATTAAAATAAATAAAGAAGAGACAACAAAAGAATTAAGGAAATAAAACAAATCAACATAACATCGTCATAAATAAAAGAAGTGCAAAAGTCTAGTGGAGTCCGCCACCATGTAGGAGTAATGATACTGGGGCTCCTGGTCGCTAAACAATCCGTAACTTGTAACTCTCCCAATTAATATGTGTGACAATAAAGTTCATTTGAGAAAGCAAACCTAAACACTTATCTCAAGCTAAGCGCCAATGCCAAGGAACCCTACGAGACCTAGAACGAAGGATGACTATAAAAAAAAAAAAAATTCAAATCACTCTCCAACCACAACTGATGCCAACAAAAGTTCCAAGCATAATCAATTGCATGGACTTGATATTATTTTCAAAATTTATTGATTATTTGATTTTTGAATAAACAGATTGTGTCAGGTTACCCATTAAATTAACAAATAGTTTTGGATTTTTATTCTTAAACTCGTTAAGCCAACGGATCATGTTCAAGTGATACACATTTTAACACGAAAAGAATATGACACGACACAAATTCACAATAACATGGCTTATTTCTAGGTCTATAGGAATTGTTATTTTTTTTTTAAAGTAATTATAAAATAACCTATTTCAACATTTAATAAATCTTTTAAAATGTTGTTATTGTTATTATGAAGTCAATATAAAATCGCTTATCTCCGGTTTTTTATTATTTATCTTAAAATAAAAAACAATAAATTTCATTAAAATAATTATTTATTATTTTGTATTCGAAAGAAACTAGACGAAGGAGCTAGGTTTTGCCTCCACTAGAGCATTTCTAACAGTTTCCCTTGGAGACTCCCTTATTTAAGGGTGTATGTTATTGCAAGGGACCATTAATGGAGTATGTGATCCAACAATACTTCTTTAAATGACCCCTTTAATAATTTTTTATTATTATTTAAATGTTAGATATTGTGTTTAATAACTATTAGATATTGTTTGTCAATTATGATATGTAGAGCCCACTTTAAAATAATCTTGAATAGGTGAAGCCCACTTTAAGGGGGTTGAAAACACCTAATTAAAAAAGTGAACTCCACCAAAACACAATTAAGGGAGCCATTTAGGGAGCTGTTGGAGTTGCAAAAATACGTACACTTACTCCCTTAACTAAGCTAAGGGATGTCTTTAAGGGAGGCTATTGGAGATGCTCCTTCATTATTGTTAATGTTACCTAAATTTAATTTTAATTTTAATTTATTTTAGATATTTTCTACTTTATTAGATTTAGACATATATGTTATATAATTTTTTGAATGAATTGAACAAATATAAGGTAAACCACTTTTTTTAAAACTTAAATATTCTACACAAATATTGATTTGATTTATAATATTAATGAAAAAAAAGTAGTGTTTAAAAATCATGTGTATTTTAGTTATTATAACTAATTTAAACACTTTTACAACAAAATTACCAAAGGTTTTAATATTAATTTTGAGCTCTACAACAGTTGTAAGAGTACAATTTACCAAACATCTATTTAATTAACTTTAAAGCTTATTATACATTAAGTATATAACTAACTGAGATTATTTTAAAAGTAGACCATGTATTTTTTTGTTGTTGAAGTTTTTGCCATTAGTAGGATTCGAGCTACTAACTTGAGAGTTATTTGCCAAACCCCAAACTCGTCCATCTACCTGCTTAACTATGCCCCTAGGGGCCAATACAAATCGATCTTAATTACTTGTTTGTGGACATAAAAGAAAACCATTAAAAATAGAATAATGCTGTTTTGCTTAAATTTGGTGCCCAAATGATGTGGCATCACTCTAATCTATTCATTTAGATTGTATTAGATTTGTTTGATTTAAATGAATAGATAAGAGTGATGCCACATTATTTGGGTACCAGATTTGGACAAAGTATTACTCTTAAAAATATTTGTTAAATAATTCTTCAAAATTGGAACATTTTCATATTTATCTTTTCATTTTCAAGCAAAAATTACAAATAATAACAAAAACACTTACTATAACTGTTTTATTTTTCAAATGATCTACTATTAGCTAAGAAAACATGACATTGATTTGCTAATTGAAGTTGGTCCAATGGTAAATTCTCCACATCAATCACATCAATGGAGTCAGTCATGGGTTGTATTCTTATGCCTACTTTTAACTCTCAAATTTGTAACAATTTTTTTTTAAAAATAAAATAAATGAAATAACAAATCAATGAATATAAATATTAAGTCCCAAAAGCATTGAATTGGTATAGCTGGTAGTAGACAGATTCACATGGGTTATGAGTTATGACTTGTGATTTGAGAAGTCATTTTCTTGTTAATTTGAAAGCATGCAACAACACATGCATGAAAGAGAACGAGCCTCCTACCAATATTTAGTGTATCCCCTTTTGGCAGCACTATAATATATCCTACCATTTTAATTAATTATTAACTAAAATAACTTTTTATTATTTTAGTAAAAACAAATGATGAGGAGCAGAGACAAGAACGTGAAAAGAAAGTATCAAGACTATCAACTATACTACTACTAGTACAAGTGTAGAGAATGTCAAAAGCTGATCAGTGAGATTCAGCTATCCATCTAAATGGGGAATCTATATAACAAAGAAAGGACTATCCATATCCTTCACCATCACAATTACGTATCACACACAAACTTCCATGAATCTCTCCAAATTCCTCCATTAACAGATTTTCAGGTAGCTAACCATCAATTTTTTTGTACCACAATTTACAGTTTTAGTAGTACTTATAATCGATCTTTTTTGGGACCACAATTTTTCTGACACATTCAATTTGATAATGTTTCAAGTTTGAGTATCTACCATACAGGTAATTATATATCACTGTTATACCAAATTGGAAAAGTATATTGATAAGAAAGAGCTGCCCATGACGTGATATATATCACCAAACATGTTGGCATTCAATATCAATGTTGCCTAACTCTTTACAATTATGCTGCTGGTACCTGTAGCATTCAAGACTTCAAGTGCAGCGTGATTTCTCCTCACCAAATTCCTCACTCATGCATTCATTGCAATCAGTTTTACCGCCATTTCTTTTTTTTTTGAATCCCCAAAACTTATAATTTGGAGAAGGAGTCTTTTCGGGTGTAGACTGAAAATAATTCTTGATGCCTAATTTTTTTTTAAAATTTGTTTTTTTCCAATCAAGTATTCTCTATAACATTAAGCTTATAAGGACATTGTAAGTAATTTTGATGTGTATACCATTTTGCACAAACTTGACAAATTTTAAATAAATATAACATCCAAAAACATTTTCTCTTTGTTCCACTTGTTTTCTTACAAAAATATATTTACCGGTCGACAAAACATGGTCAAAGTTAAGAAAGAGCACAATAAGTACAAATGATAACCTTTTGCAATTAATAATTTCTGAAAAGCCGAGAAAAGAAAGAGTGATGAGTTGCAATAAGTGTAGTCCATAAAATAAAATAGCGTTAATCTCCAAAATATGTATGCATGTGAGCAGGAAATGATACTCACAAGCATATATATATTGATGGTGTTTAGAAGATATAATTGATATATTGACCATAAAACTTCACATAATTTTTTTTTTTTTTTTTTTAAGGAGAGCTTTTCCTTACAATCCACAAATTATCTATTCACACTCCACTTTAATTTTTTTATTAATGACAATTTTAACCTAAATTAAAATTACTAAACAAGACAAATAATTTAAAGACACTCCAAACTAATTAAATTATTAAAAAAAGAAATTCTCTCTCCTAAATCATTATATTAAATATTATGTATTAAATTCTCTCTCCTAAATCTGTTATTACCATATTAAACACTCTCCTAATTAATCTCTCTCCATTTTTCAAAAATAAAATAAAAATCATATTTCCATACTTTCTCAATCAATCTCTGATTAATAGTTAAAGAAATAAAAACTTATGAATATTTTGGTTTTTTACTGATAGTAATATATTATATTATATATTATATATATATATATATTAAAAAGTCAATTTTCAAAAAAAAAAAAAAAAAAAAGATATATGAAAACTTGAATTGTTGCAACTAGATTCGATTAAACTCATAATTTCTAAGACTAATGAAAGAATTAAATTCTCTAGACAATCACATACCTACAAGAGTTACAAAAAGCATTTTCATATTTCAATTTAAAAAAATAAGATACTTTTAAAATTTTTTATTTTATTTTATATATACATATATACGGTTCCTAAAAATCAAGCTTATTAGTAAGTTTTTTTTTTCTTAATTGTTAATCTTGCTTGAGAAAGAATGGGGATAGAAATTAGAGATATGTATTGGAGGAGAGAGAGTTAAATATGGTAATTAAAAATTTAGGATAGAGTATTTAATATGTAATAATTAATCTAATGATTTAGGAGATATAATTTCTTTTTTTAATAATTTAAATCAAAAAGGATAAAAAAAAGGTAATCTTGTAACAAAATGAAGTGTCCTTATAATTTTTTTAAATTTAAATTTTGAGAATGAAGTGTTTTTAGAAAAGAAGTGTAAAAAGAAAAAATTGGATTGTCAAAAGAAGCTCTCTTTTTAAGTATTACGAAAATTCGGATTTTCTTATGGAGGTGGTAAAACTTCACATAATTAACTATAGCTTTGACCGAAATTGGGTGCTATTTACATCATCAATAATGCTACTTTGTTCAAATTTGGTGTTCAAATAATGTGGCAACATTATAATCCATTCATTTAGAAGTTCAAATAATGTGACAACAAAAGAATTAAGGAAATAAAACAAATCAACATAACCTAACAGAATGCATGCTACAAACATCATCATAAATAAAAGAAGTCTAGAGGAGTCCACCACCATGTAGGAGTAATGATATTGGGGCTCCTGTTCACTAAACAATCCATAACTTGTAACTCTCTCGATTAATATGAGTGACAATAAAGTTCATTTTAAAAAGCAAACCTAAACACTTATCCTAAGCTGGCGCCAACACCAAGGAACCCTACGAGACCTAGAACGAAGGATGACCATTAAAAAAAGGCAAGAATTTCACATAAGTCATACTTTTTTGGTGATTTGTCACCTTTATAAATGTCTTTCCAAATTCATAACTTTAGTTCTTACTTTTTCCAAAACTTATCACTTTAATCCATTTGACCAAATATGTGAAAGGCAACTATTTTAAAACATGTTAAAGTACACTTTTGCCCTTATTACTATTTAATTTAGCTAAAATGATTATATTAGCTTTAAATTAAAATGAAAAATAATAAAATTCTCAATAATAAAATCTTAAATAAATAATAATAATAATATCCATTAATGTTTTTTTTTTTTTTTTTTCATAATGGATATTAATTTAGCTAAAATGATTATCTTAGCTTTAAATGATTTTTTTTCATATTTTTTTTTTTGTAATCTATTTATTTAAGATTTTATTATTGAGAATTTTATTGTTTTTCAATTTAATTTAAAGCTAAGATAATCATTTTAGCTAAACAAAAATCCATTATGAAAAAAATACAAAATAAGAAAAAATTAATGGATTTTTTTAATTATTTACTTAAGCTTTTTTTTTTTTTTTTGTAATATATTTATTTAAGATTTTATTATTGAGAATTTTATTGTTTTTCATTTTAATTTAAAGTTAAGATAATTATTTTAGTTAAATTAAATAGTAATAGGGGTAAAAATGTACTTTCACAAGTTTTAAAATAGTTGACTTTCACATATTTGGTCAAATAGACTAAAGTGATGAGTTTTGGAAAAAGTAAGGACTAAAGTGATGAATTTAGAAAGACATTTATAAAGGTAACAAATCACCAAAAAGGTAGGACTTATGTGAAATTCTGCCTTAAAAAAATAAAATAAAAAATCAAATCACTCTCCAACCACAATTGACGCCAACCAAAGTTCCAAGCATAATCAATTGCATGGACTTGATATTATTTTGAAAATTTATTGATTATTTGATTTTTGAGTAAACATATTGGGTCGGGTTACCCATTAAATTAACAAATAGTTTTGGATTTTTATACTTAAACTCGTTAAGCCAACGGGTCATGTTCAGGTGATACACATTTTAACACAATAAGAATATGACACGACACAATTCACAATAACACGGCTTATTTCTAGGTCTATAGAAAGTGTTATTTAAAAAAAAAAAAGTAATTATAAAATAATCTATTTCAACATTTAATAAATCTTTTAAAATGTTGTTATTGTTATTATGAAGTCAATATAAAATCGTTATCTCTGTCTTTTTTTTTTTCATCTATTTTAAAATAAAAAACAATATTATTTTGTATTCAAATGAAACCAGACGAAGGAGCTAGGTTTTGCCTCCAATAAATATGGTGGAAGTCGAAGCCTCCTCCATATATTATTATTAATGTTACTTAAATTTAATTTTTAATTTCTAATTTATTTTAGATATTTTCTACTTTATTAGATTTAGACATACATGTTATATAATTTATTTTGAATGAATTGAACAAATATATAAGGTAAATCACTTTTTTAAAACTTAAATATTCTACATAAATATTGATTTGATTTATAATATTAATGAAGAGTACAATTTACCAAACATCTATCTAATTAACTTTAAAGCTTATTATACATAAGGTATAACTAACCGAGATTATTTTACAAGTTACAACAATACTAATCGAATTTTTTTTTTTTTTGATGGTATCTATTATTCACGTATCTAGACTATGTATTTTTTTTTTTAAGCTTTTGTTATTGGTAGGATTTGAGCCGTTGATTTGGGGGTCATTTGTTCAAGTCCCAAGCTCGTCCATCTACCAGCTTAACTACGCCCCTGGGGCCAATAATAATCGATATTAATTACTTGTTTGTGGACATAAAAGAAAACCGTTAAAAATAGAATAATGTTATTTTACCCAAATTCGGTGCCCAAATGATGTGGCATTACTCTGATCCATTCATTTAGATTTTATTAGATTTGTTTAATTTAAATGAATGGATTTAAGTGATGCCACATTATTTGGGCACCAGATTTGGACACCAAATTTGGACAAAGTAGTATTACTCTTAAAACTATTTTTTAAATAATTCTTCAAAATTGGAACATTTTCATAAGGAATATTTATTTATTTATCTTTCCATTTTCAAGCAAAAATTACAAATAATAACAAAAGCGCGTACATATTATTGTTTTATTTTTCAAATGATCTACTATTAGCTAAGTAAACATGACATTGATTTGCTAATTGAAGTTGGTCCAATGGTAAATTCACCACATCATATCACATCAATAGAGTCATGGGTTCTATTCTTATCCCTAATCTTAACTCTCAAATTTGTAACAAATTTTTTTTTTTTTAAAATTAAATAACAAATCAATGAATGTAAATATTAAGTCCCAAAAGCATTGAATTGGTATAGCTGGTAGTAGACAGATTCACATGGTTATGAGTTATGACTTGAGATTTGAGAAGTCATTTTCTTGTTAATTTGAAAGCATGCAACAACACATGCTTGAAAGAGATCGAGCCTCCTACCAATATTTAGTGTATTCCCTTTTGGCAGCACTATAATATATCCTACCATTTTAATTAATTATTAACTAAAATAACTTTTTATTATTTTACTAAAAACAAATGATGAGGAGCAGAGACAAGAACGTGAAAAGAAAGTATCAAGACTATCAACTATACTACTACTAGTACAAGTGTAGAGAATGTCAAAAGATGATCAGTGAGATTCAGCTATCCATCTAAATGGGGGAAAGAAAGGACTATCCTTCACCATCACAATTACATACCACACACAAACTTCCATGAATCTCTCTAAAATTCCTCCATTAACAGATTTTCAGGTAGCTAACCATCAATTTTTTTGGACCACAATTTACAGTTTTATTAGTATTTAAAATCGATCTTTTTTGGGACCACAATTTTTCTGACACATTCAATTTGATAATGTTTCAAGTTCGAGTATCTAGTATCTACCATGTAGGTAATTATCACTGTTATACCAAATTGGAAAAGTATATCGATTAGGAAGAGCCGCCCATGACGTTATATATATTCACTAAACATGTTGGTATTCAATTTCAATGTAGCCTAACTCTTTACTATTATGCTGCTCTACTTGTAGCATTCAAGACTTCAAGTTCAGCGTGATTGCTCATTTGCTCCTCACCAAATTCCTCATTCGTGCATTCATTGCAATCAGTTTTACCGCCATTTCTTTTCTTTTTTTGAATCCCCAAAACTTATAATTTGGAGAAGGATTCTTTTCGGGTGTAGACTGAAAATAATTCTTGATGCCTAATTTTTTTTTTTCTAATCAAGTATTCTCTATAACAATAAGCTTATATAAGGACATTGTAATTCTAGTGATTGTTTACGCTTTTGTTTTGGTCTTCTGATGTTCTTTCGTCGAAGAAAGAATTCTTTTTGGGTACCGAATGCGTATTCGTTTTTTGTCTCTCTATTGGCCCGTGATGTGTATACCATTTCGCACACACTTGAAAAATTTTAAATAAATATAACATCCAAAAACATTTTCTCTTTGTTCCACTTGTTTTTCTTACAAAAATATATTTACCGGTCGACAAAACACGGTCAAAGTTAAGAAAGAGCACAATAAGTACAAATGGTAACCTTTTGCAATTAATAATTTCTGAAAAGCCGAGAAAAGAAAGAGTGATGAGTTGCAATGAGTGTAGTCCATAGAATATAATATTGTTAATCCCCAAAATATGTACGCATGTGAGCAGGAAATGATACTCACAAGCATATATATAGATGGTGTTTGGAAGATATAATTGACATATTGACCATAAAACTTCACATTATTTTTTATTTTTTTTAATTTACATTAATTCGGATTTTTTTTAAAGAGGGTAAAACTGCACATAATTAATTATAGCTCTGACCGAAATTGGTTTCTATTTACATCATAATGTCTCTCATGCTTTAAAATAAACAAGGAAAATATCACTGCCATCTATATGTTAATTTATATGATTTCACTGAGAGAGGTTTTGAAAAAGTTTAAATAATGTTTCTAATGAATTTTAACAAAGATTTCTATCAAATCAATAATTCAAAAGAGAATTTTGAAAGTTTTACGGTCTAATTTAATTTTAAAAAAAATTGGAAATGTGAATAATAGGGGAAATTATAAAAGGATTTAGTTATAATATAGGAATCGTATAATTATTGGATCAGTTATGTGAGAGGGAGTAATTATTTGTTAATTTTTATTTTCTTAAGATTTTAAATCTTTGAATTTGTAAATCATTGGATTTCAATCCAACAACTAATAACAACTCAATTATAACTATACTGAAAACTGTATAGAAGATGAACCCATAAAAATAACCTGATTAAATTATTGGTTTTGTTTTGAACCATAATACTTTTCATTTTTTCACCAAATGGAATGTACAATGCCCAAACTGCCCCCATTTAAAAACCAATCCCATGTAATGTGCAGCACATTAGAGAGAGGAGCGTCCGTCGGCGATGAGGAAGAAGAAGTTGGCGCCACAGAAGAAGAATCTCAGTTTCCAGTCGAAAGAGAGACAATAGAGATAGAAAGAGAAAGCAGAAAAAAGGAGAGAGAGGAGATAGAGGGTGCAACGTACATGCCACAATTTTTTCCTAACGTTGTATTTTTTCCATTTTGTTCCCACCAAAATCTTCGACCATTGAAATAAGCAACCAAAACCCTAAACGTCAAATGATGTAATAAAGTAAATAATGCATTTAAGACAAGAGTTTACACACTTTTAAGTTTTATGGCAAGATTTGATTATGAATAGAGAAAAGAGGGATAATAATTAGAGATGTTAAAATTACTCATTGATCCGGGAATCAGTGGAGGCCTGTCCTGTTAGAGACAGGTTTAGTGCCTACAATTTATGTTATGGTATGAGTTTGATAATTTTTTCAATCTCCGATTTAATTTCAGTATGGTTTTGAGATTTTCAATCCCTGTCCTGACCCATCCCTATACCCGATATATATATATATATATATATATATATATATATATATATATATTATATGTTGAAGAACATCATCAAATATTAAAAAAGCATATATAAAACTACATCTTTCAATGTAATTTTCCCTCTCTTTTTAGAGTTTGTTAAATGAAAATGGTGGAAATTGCTGGAAATAACCACATACAACATACAAATTTTGTTTGTTACCACCAACGAAAATTTAATTGTTAATAACCACTTTTTTGAGAAATTACTTGAATGCCCTCATATAAAAACCACACACTCTCTCTCTCTCTCTCTCTCTCTCTCTCTCTCTCTCTCTCTTTTCTCCTCTCCATCCCGTCAATCATTGCTGGAGGTCGTCATCTAGGCATCAATCATCACCTGACGTTGTCTGAGAGCTGCTTGGGCTGTGTGCAAACCAGAGATGCTGTGCTTCGTGAAGCACGGTGCCACTAGTTCGCACGTAGCCCAAGCAGTGCGTCGACGATGTCCGACGATGATTGACGCCCAGAGAATGACCTCCGGTGATGATTGACAACCTCCGACGATGATTGACAACCTTCGACGATGATTGACACCCATCTTGATGATCACTCCTAAATGAGCCGCAATAGTACAGAGCCGCAGGAATAGCATAATGATAATTACGAATTCATTCCATAAGGATTAATGAATTGAATACCACAATTGATTGATTAACTACTATTTAGACAAACAAGATTAAATGATTGAATTGCACTACTCAAATTTAACTAAATTAAACATATAACTAAAATGCAATAATTGAAACTAGGCAAGCAAACAAACTCAAGCAAGTCAAATACAAACAAGTGATTGTATTTCTTATGGGAAATTAGGCTAAGACCATGAATCCACATATTCAATTCTCATCAATTTTAGGCACATCATTAAGGTAAAGTATACAAGTGTGTGTAGATTCGTGACACCTTTAATTTGTCTCTAACCTCTCTCAAGTGATAAAGACAACATTTATATGCACCAACAACCTATTTCTTAATGGTTATCTAAATTGCATACAAATTCATTAAGTTCATGGCACACAAATTGAATCCTAAAGGCTAGCATCGTATATCTCTATCTTACCAATCCCTATCACTCATTTCATCGAGCACATTGTGTGCTTCTCCTCTTGGTACTTCACACAACAGCCAATCAATCACCAAATGCTAGCTAAACATTCAATAATCATTAAGAATATGAAATAAGTGTACACAACACAAGCAATAATGATAAAGTGATGGCCTTTATTAATAATTCATGGGAAAGGGTTCATATTGGCCTTAACCAAGGAGGTTTTAGTTCATGATATAATAAATGGCTACAAAATATGTGTAATGAGTACAAGCCATAAATGAAGATAAACAAATGTAAAGAGAGAAGAGATTAGAATAAACTAATGTGAAGAACTCCTCCTCTCTTGCTTGGATGTGCTAGGCTTCTTCTCTCATTGACTTCTTTTGCTCCAAGGTGTGATTTTTATGGTGGGTCTAGGTGAGGAAAATGAGGTGGTGAAGTGAGAAATGGGTTTAGATGATGGTTTGATGAAGGATTTAGGTGATTTAGTGAAGGATTTTGGTGAAAGATTTGTTCTTGGATGTTTTGGAGTGATATGAGAGTGTTTTGGAGTTCAAGGGTCGTGCAAGAGGTGTGGTGAAAAGAGCTGAACATGGGTATTTATATGTTTGGAAACAGGGCACAAAACCCTAGGCATGCTGTCTAGAAAATGGCTTAGTCGCTGTTCATCTGCTGTTTGTAAGACGGGTGAACAACAGTTCTTCTTGTTTTACTGAAGGCAGTTTTTGGGCGAACAAAGGTCGGTGGTCTGCTGGAATTGAAATCGCTGTTCACCCGCCTTACGTCGGGCGGGTGTAAGGCTGTTCTTTTGATTTTTACCTTCCGACCGCTGTTCGTAGAGCCAATTGGGGGCGATTGAGAAGCGGTGGTCTTCTAGGGTGAATCCGCTGTTAACCCGCTGTTTGAAGAGCGGGTGGGCGGTTTTGCTCTCTAATCTTCCAAGAATTCCAGATTTGCCCCAAACTTTTTCTTTCTTTGGCAAAATGCCCTTGGAATCTAAGAAACCTGCACAAACTTATTTTAAGCGTTAAATACTTGGTTTTACTCGGAAAATGGATGCAAAAAGATAGGAAACGAGGCTACACCAAATGTATAAATGGGCATTATCAAATACCCCCAAACCTATCTTTTGCTCGTCTTCGAGCAAAACCAAAACAAACAAAACTAAGATTAACCTACTAAAAATTAAAGAAAGGAAAACACCACTTTCGTGGGTGACACGATGGCACTTGGCACTTGGCACTTGGCACGTGCCACAAGCCTTTTGAACCCCTAGGCAATCCCTAGAGGATGAGTGAAGTCTCGTGAGGGCCTACAGAACGGTATCCACAAACGTAATTTATACCGAGCCAACTAAAGATGAGATGCAACATTAGGCGAACCGTAAAGTAGATACAAGCATGCCAAGATCATTGAATGCATTCTAGAGGTATGTTAGACAAGGTGCTACAACACTAATGCTTACAATTCCGGACTTCTTAGTGAACTTAGTATCAAAAGCATCGAACACAAGAGTCATTAGATAACATTTCGCATTGACTCTAAACCTCTCTTGGGTTCTCTCATTATTTATCACATCGAACCTAGGCTCACTCATTAAACATATGCGAGTTGGAGTTTATGCACAAAGAAATTTTCAAAAATAAAACGCATATGAAAAGTTATTAAGAACGCTCATACTTTCATGCAAATGAACCTCAAGAATGGAATCAAGCATTAAGAACACCCTTGTTTTCAAGCTAGACTCTTCCTAAAGATCAATTAGGACTTCGTTTAAGTGCAAGTGAGTTTGATGGTGATGGAGAAGTCGGGAGGATATGGAATTATTGGCGAGCCAATGATCATGCTAAAGTTTTTTACTTGGTGCAATTTGGAATCCCCTTTTGAGCGTCTAGGCATTTTATTTACTTTAAGAACTTTGTACAATTTGTAGTTGCTTAGTATTTGGGCAACTTTTTCTAGATTTTTTTTTTTTTTTTTTTTTTTTTGGATAAAGTAATAATGATTTACAATATAGGCCTAAGTACACGCTACTTGGATACATTTTGGTACATTTCTTTTTAGGCTTCAATTTTTCATCTTTGTGTATTCTAGCCATGATCATTGTATGGAATGGTCTAGTGTTTGGGTTTGATGTGGTGTAAATGTAACATGGGTGGATATGGTGATTGAGTTTAGTGTGAAGGTCTACATTATTTGGACATTTAAGCACACACAAGGCTTAGGGATGTGTTTGGGTCATTTTGAGTGATTAACACACATTACCTATATCATTTCTAAAGGTATGAGTCAAGCAAGCCAACAAGGGAAACACATGAGGCAAAAATGCTAAAGATTTGTTCTTTAATGCTCAATGCAATGAAAAGAGGTCCTTTTTATTATACCTAATATCTACATGATGAGTGTTTAGAGAATAGAAATAAAATCACTATTGTAAACGCAATATTTGGGCAATGAAGCTCACATGGGTAGTCTTCACTAATGATCTAGACATCTCAAGCACTCTCCCTCATTCACTAAAACACAAAATGAGTCTGGTATGATGTGTACAAGCAATGTGATGCAACTTTGACCAACACGACCTCCCTTAATAACGCATGACATGCAAAACGTGCCTACAACGGCTCAACCCAAAGGCATCTCAACAAGTAGCCCTTGCTACTCTAGATTTTGACTCGAAATGGTAGAAATTTGACAAAATTTGGCTCTAAGCCCACACAATCATGCAATTTTTTTTTATTTATTTTTTATTTTTTAGCACACAAGACATTCATACAATAAAGATAGGAAAAAAAATAAAGATGCGAGAGGGTCACTGGATGGCTACACCCCCAAACCTAAACGAAACATTGTCCCCAATGTTTGCACATAAAAAGGATTGGACAATATAAGCTTAGAAGCAAGAGGAAAGCCAAAATGCAACCCTAACACAAACTAAACCTAAAAGCTAGGCACAATACAATTTCGCAATTTAAAACTAAATATGAGCGAAAAGCTAAAGTAAATATAGATAATGAAAAGGGCAATAAAAGCAAAATATGAAAGTCTAATCAAGGAAAATAGAAATCTGAGATAAAATATGCGATAAGTAACAACAAGTTCTAAATAAAAAAGCTATTAAAATACTAAAATAAAACTGGAGCATATGTAGCAAATAAGGCAAAAAGTGATAATCGGGCTGAATAATCCTAAGGCATGGGGTCCTGGCCATGGATCCTCTTGACAATCTCGTCATGATCCATGTCATCCGGAACATAGTCCTCTGCAGCAAAACCCTGACTGGAGGGTGGTGGTGGTGGTGGTGGTCTCTTACAGCGCTCTCTCCTTTGATAGGTTTGGTACCCTAGCTGGGTCCTCACGGTGGCCACGTCAGCCCTGATATTCTCATCCTCGGCCTCCTGTTCCTGCCTGTCATCATACTGTTGCAGAGCGAGATCATCAATCTTCTTCTTTATCCTGATCTAAGTACTCTCCATTTTGTTCTGGGTAACCTTATTAGCCTTAAGGGCTCTGATAATCCACTTAAGCTAGCCCGAAATGGAGCTATCTCTCGGTCCCTTAGCCTTTAGGCCTACATCCTCCTTTGGAAGATCAAAATCAAGATCCTGCTCCTTATCACCCTGTGTGTCATCCAATGCCCGTTTCTGCTTCTTCATACCCTTTGTCTTGCTAGCAGAATCCTTCTAGGAACGCTGATTGATATCTGTTTTATCGCCCACTGCCATCTCATTACTGGTAAGCTCCACTACACTCTCCTGTCGGCATAGCTTCGTAATAAGGCATGGGAGCTCTCTTGGTGGCGAGAGAACTGTAGTGTGATACGGGTCTCAACGAAGCACAAATGAATAGGTTCATCAGGGCCAGATCCTTAGGCAAATCGGACTGCCTAATCAGGTGGTCATTATCCCATCTTCCATCCTCATTCCCTCTCAGGAGCCTTGCTAATTCCTCTGAATTTTCACTGTATAGAGTATAACCAAAGGGTGCCTGCGGCTGCGAAATCGGGTATGTATCGAAAAGATTGTTAATTGTGTCTTCGCTGACCTGAACCTGTACCTCTCTCACCATCACAACTCCCTTGCTATTAAAGTTCCTCGGAATCATACTTGTTAAAAATTCCCTAACAATTGTGAGGTTGGCTACTCCCGGATTTTGCACAAAGTTGTCCCATTTGTGGTTTCTCACAATCCTAGGGATTGAGGTGTCACTAAGGCTGTACAGCTGAATGCCTCTCTCAAAAATAACAGTTCGATCCTTGAGTACCCTCAATTTGGCAACGAAATCCTTGTTCTGAACACATGGACCTAAACCTTGTGACGTCCTGGTACCTCTAGAAGTGCCCTCCTTCGGATTTGCTTGCTTGGTTTTGCCCATTTTTTCACAGCACACGGACAGAGTTTCGTCTGTAATTTCGATAATCCCAACCACGCCAAAGCACACAAAAATACCACACAAGCACTTCTAAATATTTCAAACAATCTCTCCACTACCAAGAGCCACAAAAATCACCCAAAATACACACCTCACTGCCACTGTGCCGAAAAATCACGAATTCGAGCCAAAATATCCAACCAAATTCGCCCAAAATGCTTCACAAACAACTCAAAATGCAAAAATACTAACTAAAAGAAGTGACCCATGCAATAATCATCACAATTTCGACCAAAATATGTGCAAAAATCCCTTGATTACAACCATTTCGAAAAATCCCCAAATCTAAAATCCTAGAGTGAAAAATCCCCCAAATTGTGACCTAGAATGTATGTAATGGGAATGGGGATGATGGAGATGACATGTAAAGGGATGAAGAAGTGAAAAGGAAGGAGTTTGAAGGAGGATTCTTACCGATTCGAAGAGGAGTTTAGGAGAAATCACGTTTGTAATTTTTGAAGTTGTGAAAGTGTGTTAAGTTCGTGCAAGGAGGAAGGAGATATCAGTTGAGATAACGCGAAACCGATGTACGTAGGGTGGGTGGAGAGCGCATGTACAGTGGTTTCACTCCAGATTTTGCACGTTGGTGACTCGCCCAGAAACCACTGTACGTAGGGCTGTTTTCTAGGGATTTTCCTCCTTTTGCACCTTTTTTACACCTAAAGTCTCCCAAACACAATTTAAGTTTTGCACACTCATAAGACTCACAAAGAGGGTTACATGCAAGGGTTCAAAAAGAAAATTGAAGAAAATTTGAAAAAAAATTGAAATAAAAAGTGAAATAACTAAGAAAATTGAAAATTTGCTTCTCCTCTCGGTACTTCACACAACAGCCAATCAATCACCAAATGCTAGCTAAACATTCAATAATCATTAAGAATATGAAATAAGTGTACACAACACAAACAATAATGATAAAGTGATGGCCTTTATTAATAATTCATGGGACAGGGTTCATATTGGCCTTAGCCAAGGAGGTTTTAGTTCATGATATAATAAATGGCTACAAAATATGTGTAATGAGTACAAGCCATAAATGAAGATAAACAAATGTAAAGAGAGAAGAGATTAGAATAAACTAATGTGAAGAACTCCTCCTCTCTTGCTTGGTTGTGCTAGGCTTCTTCTCTCCTTGATTTCTTTTGCTCCAAGGTGTGATTTTTATGGTGGGTCTAGGTGAGGAAAATGAGGTGGTGAAGTGAGAAATGGGTTTAGATGATGGTTTGATGAAGGATTTAGGTGATTTAGTGAAGGATTTTGGTGAAAGATTTGTTCTTGGATGTTTTGGAGTGATATGGGAGTGTTTTGGAGCTCAAGGGCCGTGCAAGAAGTGTGGTGAAAAGAGCTGAACATGGATATTTATATGTTTGAAAACAGGGCATGAAACCCTAGGCATGCTGTCCAGAAAATGGCTTAACCGTTGTTTACTCGTTGTTCGTAGGGCAGGTGAACAACGGTTTTTCTTGTTTTGCTAAAGGGCGGTTTTTGGGCGAACAAGGGGCGGTGGTCTACTGGAATTGAAACTGCTGTTCACCTGCCCTACGTAGGGCAGGTGTAAGGCAGTTCTTCTGCTTTTTACCTTTCGACCGCTGTTCGTAGAGCCAATTGGGGGTGATTGAGAAGCGGTGGTCTTCTGGAGTGAATCCGCTGTTCGAAGAGCGGGTGTAGAGCAGTTTTGCTCTCTAATCTTCAAAGAATTCCAGATTTGCCCAAACTTCTTCTTTCTTTGGCAAAATGCCCCTGGAAGCTAAGAAACCCGCACAAACTTATTTTAAGCGTTAAATACTTGGTTTTACCTGGAAAACGAATGCAAAAAAATAGGAAATGGGGCTATACCAAGTGTATAAATAAGCATTATCAC
This sequence comes from Acer saccharum, assembly GCA_030490815.1. Classification (NCBI taxonomy): domain Eukaryota; kingdom Viridiplantae; phylum Streptophyta; class Magnoliopsida; order Sapindales; family Sapindaceae; genus Acer; species Acer saccharum. The sequence continues at coordinate 43,181,264 of CM059868.1, read as the reverse complement.
TTGATAACGTTCGGTGATGATTGATGGCATGGAGAGGAGAAAACCTAAAAAAAAAAAACCTAATTTGGAGAATTTGGGGAAGAAGGGAAACATGTCATGATTTCAAGTTTCACATTTCAAGTTTTTAGTCTTAATTTCAAGTTTTCTCCAGATTTTAGTCATGATTTCAAGTTTTCTCCAGATTTTAGTCGTGATTTCAAGTTTGCTTCCAGGTTAAAATAAAAATAAAAATAAAAATAAAAATAAAAATAATAAAATAAAAACCTAATTTCAGGTGTAATTTTGTAATTTATGGACATACACTGAATTTTTTTAAAAAATGTGGTTATTAACAATTAAATTTTCAAAAGTTGTTATAAACAAAAGTTTAATGTTTCTAATGGTTATTTTTGGTTTTCTCTCTTGTTAATGAGTTGTGTTATGCTATAATTGATTTAGAGTTTGTTAATTGTTACCGGTTTTGTATTATAATTTTTATATTATTCAATAATTTTGATATGATCTATATTAAAAAAAATCATTAAAAAATTTATATTAATGGGATGGAGATGGTATGGGGTAAGGAACCGACCCCTTAATAGGTACCCATACCATTTATTATAAGACGGGTATTCACCGGGGATTGTATTTCTCATACAAATTGGGATTAGGGATGGAAATGGAAAATTTATCCTCGATCCGTATCATTAACATCCCTAATAATAATAAGGTTGAAGATGAATTAGGGAGTTTTTGTAATTGTTTGGCTATGAAATGAAATGAAATTTTCATATTCGGTTAAAAACATGAAAAATATTGTATACGGTTAAAAACAAAAATCACTAATTTTATAAGGTTAATTTTGACAATTTCATCAGAAGAATAATATTAACAAAAATAAAAAATAAAAAAATACTGAAAAGTTGTTTTCTTGTCTCTCACTTTGTATATTTCTTATTTGGATTCTCGTAAGTTCGTAACTTGTCTATATCTTACGCCACACGTTAGGGAGAATTTAAAATTTTCAAATTAAACTAAAAACAAAATTGCATACAGTTTCATATCTTGTCAATATAAATTTTTTTTTTTTAATTTTTTTTTTTTTGTAACACCTGCAGTGGTGCGATTTGAAACTGAGACATTATCAGGCTGAATGAGTATCCTTTAGTTTTCAATTAACATCTTTAATATGTTATTAATGACAATACGTTCTTATAATTACAAATACTTCTTGTATTCTATTGATGCTGTCCTAAAACTAAAGAAACCATCCAAAAACTGGCCTCTCACCACTGCATCATTATTACATCACACTAGTGTCGTTTGGTGCCGACACTGGCATGTTTCTTTGGTGCTGAAAAGTAAGCAGCTGGGATTGATCTACTTACATGCCAACCATATAATATAATCTCAATTATCTCTTCATAGAATTACATGCCACACTTGAGTTGCTATCAACCATCTTGCACTCACAAGACTAACATGTGATGCATTGATGAATGATGACCCTCAATTGGATTTGAATGTTCCAGGTAATACCAATTAATAAACCAAAGCAGTAAAAGTGACATTCCAGATTTAATCAAGTACCCTTCAAAAATGGTACTGTTTCTTTTTGATACCGTTGAATGGATTCAATAACCTTTACAGCAAATGCCTCATCCTCAGGATAGTATGCAATGGGATCAGACAATAGAGGGAGTGGAAGATTAAGCACACCTTCGAGTGTCGCATGAAGACAATAAGCTGAGTAAGTAATATGATATCCACCCTCTTGGACAATAAGCAGCCGCCCATCAGTGTACCTATCTGCCAGGTCACGAACTGTCCTTCCGATCCCTCGATAACCTTCCATTGTCAAGCATTGCCTTCCATTTGGATCAAACTACAGGTTAACAACCAGTGTTAACTCTTTAAGAAACTCCAATGTTAATCAACAATTATGGTGAACTCTAATCCATTCAAACAGTAGAAAATGTAAAAATATCTATCAGACATGAGCTAAATATATCTTTGTGCATGTTGAGGCATGTTGCGAGAGCAAATCAGTTTAGATGACAATCCAAAATCATGGTTTCTGGAAAAATAAGGAGATCATACTTGTTTACACCACCATCGCGTAGGCTATTACGTTTTCTTTTCCATTCTTCTAAAGTTTCCAAATCATACATGAGACAAGAAGACAATAAACACATATCATAGCATAAAACTTGTATTTCAATTCCGACATTCTTATTGTAAGGACAATACATATAGTATCAATTGAGAGATCACATGTGGTAAGCCTGATCTCTAGGAGAAAAACAAATAGGAGACACTTAGTTGAACCATAATATTGGTCTTGATTGGACAATCTAAATCACAGATGAAAACAACTAGGATTGGAATGAACAATAGTCGGCGAACAACAACAATTTATATGTTCTGCCTTTATTTGGATTATATCTAAATTCTCATAACATCCAAATCTAGTGGTTGGTGATCCAAGATTCAGGAGTTAGAAACCAGAATATTCTTGCCCACCAAAAACAGCCTATAAACCTGTTTGGGTTTATTTTCAAACGAATGCAGTTCAAGCTTCAACTATTAGCTATAAGATTGACCTTTTCCAAACTTGAGTGTGGGAGTATAACCATAGATACATTCCATAGGATCAACCAGCAAATTTAACTGGTTTGCCCCAATTTTTGGGTTCTTCAAGTATGTTTACATTATATAGAATCAACATCAAAAAGTCACACTACAATTCGACAGCATGTCTATTCATTCATCTTCATATATGTTAACAGCGTTTCCTATTTCACCATTAATATCCTATCGAGAAACTACTTAATCAGCTATTTAATGAAGTACTACAATTTTGGTGTTAGAGAAGCTCAAGTTTACTTACTATCTTAAAATGAATCAGGAGTCCTAAGTTTAGCAAAAGATATGATAACTAAACATATAGCAGTACCAACCAGCTCCATTTACTTCATACTCTTCATGAAAACCAACAATTAGTCTCAATTCAACTGACCTTTAAACCTATATTTCATGAAATACCAACAATTACTCTTGATTCATTATCTTCAAACCTACCTTACCATCCTCAAAGCTTCATTACACTCAGATCTCAAATAATAAAAAATAAAGAAAACCCTATTTGTCATTCTTAATTTTCTAGCACAAATATGGTCTCATTTTCCTATATGACCTGTTGTCTTATTACACTGCAGCTTCCCTTTTCAACAGTTTGTTTCTGTTTTACTATCCTAATTCAACCTTGAGTCCTTTCAGGATTGTAGACATGTAAAACCAGTCGGAAAGAGGCCGTATTCCCATCTCAATTTACATACAAGAAACACAACTCTCACTCAAATCCTACAAAAAAACTTATTAAATGAAATTCACTTTGTAAGTCAAAATTTCCAGCAAGGGTAGAGAGATTAACTTACAGCACTCGAATCTTGGCCAACAACCAAAACTATCATATCAGGATCAAATTTCTGAATTGCTGGGACAACCAATGAAGTCATGGCATTCATATATCCCTTATCGCCCGTCCCATTTGGTAGAGGTATATTTAAATTATAACCAAATCCCTCTGCTTCACCAACCTCATCAATAGATCCATTCTGTGGATGAGAAGGACCCCAGGAGCCATGGTTCATGTGAAGGGAGATTGTAAGAGCTTTATTCGATTGATAGAACCCCTCTGCAGTCCCATTGCCATAATGAACATCAATGTCTATAACAACTACCTTTCCACACCCCGAATTCAAAGCCAATTGAACTGCTAAACCCGCATTGTTAAGAAAGCAGTACCCATCAGCTTGAGTAGGCTGAGCATGGTGACCAGGAGGTCTCACCAGTGCATAAGCAATTTTTCCATGCCCATCAAGGATATGCTTCATTGCCGAGAGAGTAGTACCAGCAGCAAGAAGCGAAGCATCCCATGAGCCAGGGTTCAAGAAAGTTCCGGCGCAGACCATCTTCCCACCCGCTTTATCTGCTTCAACTAGTTCATTTATGTACTCTGGAGAATCAACAAATGACTACCATATCAGATTACTTAAATCAATTCCAAAATCCTATATTGCAAAACAAGGGGAGCTTTCTTCCTCCCTCTCTTTCGCGCTATGCTTAATTTGATTGCCAACAAATCAAAGGAAAATAATGAAAACTTGAAATGCCTACATATTACTAACTCCTTACAAACTTGAATTCCTAAAAAATTTCTGAGAATCAAACACTTCATTTCAGTCAAAATCCCATTCTCAAATAGTTTGACAAAAAAAAAAATACCCAACTGAGAAATTCGATTGAGAATTAATACAAACTAAAAATTATTCAGCACAAGTTGATAATATGACAGATATGCTTCAGCAGTTGCATAGAGACAGTTACAAACATGACATCGAATTAATTATAAGAATAAGAAACAAAAGAGGGACCTTGTGAGTGAAAAGAGAGCAACTCAGAGAAGAGTGCAGGTCTTCCAGGGTGCCAAGAGACGTAAGGAGAGATGGGGCCTCTTTTGAGGATAGAGAGCATGTTCTTGACTCTGTCGGGGTTCTCTGGGTGGTTTTCAAGCACATCAAGAAAACCCGGGTCCATTCCAGAGTCGAACACGCCTTTTCCGGTGTTGTGAGTGAGCATTCCCTCGTGCCAGAATACATTTATGCATTCTACTGGGGTTGTAGCCATGGCTGGACAAGCTGGTTACTGCTACAATTGAAGTGGCTTTGGTATTGCCATTCATAGGGGAGGCAATTTGTGTTGATGCCTGTCTTGCAACTGTTTTTTTACACGGTTTTCGTTTTTGTTTACCAAAAACAATGTTCGGTAACCGTTTTTATTTTGTTTTCAAAAAACAAAAAACAAAATGAAAAACAAAATCAATGTAAAAAGGGGAATGCTATCTACCTTTCCCATTTGCCTTTCCCATTTACCTTTCCCACTCATTGGTTGACACGTGTACACTTTTTCATTTAATAAAAAGCTCTCACTTTTTTCTACAAAGCTTGTTTACGTCTTTACCCCTTATTAATGAAACGATAAAAGCAACCATCAAGGGTAAATACGTAAATAAGCTTTGTAGCAAAAAGTGAGAGCTTTTTATTAAATGAAAAAGTGTACACGTGTCAAACAATGAGTGGGAAAGGTAAATGGGAAAGGCAAATGGGAAAGGTAGATAGCACTCCCCATGTAAAAATTGAAAAACATGTTAAACATGTTTTCATGTTGTTTTTCATTTTTTTTTTTTTTTTTTTTTTTAATTCACCAGACTTCTTATTCTTAGTCATGACCCCGGTTCGGTTTCGGTTTGGTTTCGGTTCGGTTTCGGACCGAAACCGACGGTTTCGGACCGAAACCAATGGTTTCGGTTTGGGTGGCACCTTAAACTGAAACCGAAAAAACCGGAATAGTGACCGGTTTCAAACCGTCGGTTTTCGGTTTCTGGTTTCCGGTTTTGGTTTTGGTTTCCGTTTGGCCGGTTTTGGTTTTTTTTTTTTTTTTTTTAATATATATATATATATATTTTTATACCTTTTCAACCTTTCCATTGTCCATTTGTCCATTGATTATTACATATATCATAAAGATTGTTTGGGTTTCCGTTTTTTTTAATATTTTTTTTATAAATTTTTATTTTTTGAATTTTTTACCTTTTCATTGATTATTATTATAATAATATAATATATCATAAAGATTGTTCGTATGATTAAAATCTTGACAAATAATAATAAAATCTTGTATTTATTAAATATAAAATCATGAAGTTGTAAATAAAAAAATATTTACAAACATTTTCATTGAAGTATTTAAGTATTTCACAATGTTTAGAAGAAAAAAAATTGACATTTATTAATAAATACAATTTTACAATTTCACAAAATAAATAAATATATTACAAATTGGCCTTGAAGGCTTGAATTCAAATATACAATATTACAATGTAACAAAGTTAAATTTTTTTAAAAAAAAATATCGGCCTTGCACTTAATTTTTTACAACAATTAAGTTGTCTACGTATCCTCTACCAATGTAGAGAAATCAAAGGCCACGTAGTTCTTTTACCGTTAATTACTTGCTCGGTGTTGGAGGTTGGAAGTTGGAACAGAATCTATTTGCTGCCTTCCGTTCCCGTGGTTTGGTCACCTTCGAAGAAGTTGTTCACTATCTCCGGCTGGAGTTCTTGTTGTCTATATTTTGCCTTCGTCTAATCATCAACACACGCCTGCATTTCAAGTGATTGTGGAGACATAGTCGACCGTCTTGGATCTAACATATTTCCACCTGCACTAAATTCTTGTTCCACAGCAACTGTAGAAACCGGCGTTCCAAGAATTTGTTTGGCAATAATAGCTAAAATTTGATAATCCTGTTGATGACTCTTCCACCAATCCTGAAGACTAAATTTATCATCTGGAAATTTATGCTCGTCTTCTAAATACCGGTCAAGCTCAGAGATAGATGAGGATGAAGAAGATGTTTTTAATTTTTTGGATCTTTGGGAAAATAGTAGATCCCCTAAACCCTATAATTTAAATTTTGAGGAAGAACTACTAGCACCAGATGGCCCAGATGTGGGTTGGGGTTGTGAAACCGGCACGTTCAAAGACTGACCATATATTTTAAGATATTCATCGTATAATTCATAAAGCAAAGTCTTAACGGAATCACAACAATCAAGAACATCAACATCAACTTCTAAATCTAAACATTTGTAATAATTAGATAAATAGACCTGCAAACATTCTAATTTAAAGCTTGGATCAAAACACGATGCAAGCAAGTAAATATTTGGAATCTTCTCATAATACTGACACCATTTTGCTTTCATGGCAGCAACACATGGACTCAATTGAACATCCAATTCACAGGCACTAAATGCACCAACAACATTAACACTTTGAACAAGAAATAAATGAGTAGTGGGATAGTAAATACCAGATAAAGCATTGGTAGCATCATTAAAAACACGTAACAATTCAAGAATTTTTATACATACATCCCAATGGTTCAATTGAAGAGAAATTGAAGGAACATTATAATTAATAAAAGAAACTAATAAATCCTTATATTCAACACTTTCACAAAGTAACTTATAAGTTGAATTCCAACATGTGGTAATATCTCGAGAAATTTTTTTTGGACGCATATTATTCTGAGAGCAATATTTTAACCATTGTTTCTGGATTTTGCTATGCCTCCAGATATAGTTAATACTATCTCTAATTGGTCTAATAAAAGCAGAAAGCTCTGTTAATCCAGCTTGAACACATAAATTAAAACATGGCATGCATAACGTTGATGAAATAATTTACGCCCAAAATAGGGATTGCACAAATCTGTTAACATAGGAATAGCTGCGGTATTACTTGCAGCATTATCAAAGCCAATAGCAAAAATTTTGTTTAGTAAATTATACTCTTCAAAAATGATTTTAAGGAGTCGAAAAATATTTTTAGCCGAATGCGAGTCATCAAAAACACGAAATGCGAGAATTCTTTTTTGCATGTCCCAGTCATTGTCCATATAATGACATGTGACACCCAAATATGAATGACTACCAAAATTGTCGCTCCATATGTCGGCACATACAGAAACGCGACCTTGAAATTTTTCAAAAAATGTTTTCAATAATTTTTTCCCTCTTTGTAAATGCCATTTAGTGTACGTGTGAGAGTGGTTCTAGGAACATGTTGCATTGCAGGATTTAATGCATTTTGACAGTAATTAACAAAACCTACTTTCTCACCAAAACCAAAAGGTAAGTGTTCAGTTGCAACCATTAATGCTAATTGTTCTCTATTTTTTTCAGACGTGTAATGAAATAATTGATTAGAAGAGGTTGCGTACCTAGCAATTTGGGCTTGGTTATTCGCCATTGCGTATTCAGACGGGTGAGTTTTTCTGACATGAGTCCACAACGTGCCATATCCGAAGTTTCTTGGAACCTTGTATGTTTTGGGGCAGTAATTGCACTGGATGTGCCAATATGTACCATCAAAATTAGTTTTCTTCATATGCACTTTGAAGAGATCGGACTTCGCCGGCTTTTCTTCTTTGGCATCACCTTCACCTGCAAAAAAATCATCCGAAGGGGGTGGGGGGTTAGATACATTTTCATAAATATTGGGGGTATTGTAAGCGGGGTTGAGTCCGTTGAACTCGGGATTAATTAGAGGGGGATTAGGAGTAGAAGGCTGATTGGATCCAAATCGATCTTCAATGAACTGCTGAAAAGTCAGATCGTCGGCAATGACAACATCACCAATGTGTTGCAACAAGTTTTCCACGTGACCCTTTCCTCTATTCACATTTCTTGAACCATCTCCCCCACTTCCACTTCCACTTGCCATTGAAAAATTAATAATAATATAATATAGATATATGTAAAAAAAAAATATTGTTGGAATAATGATGGTAACAAAGTAAAAAAAATAGATGATTGAAAAAAAAAAATATTGTTGGAATGAGACTATAAGAGTGGTGAGCAAGTAAAAAAAAAAATATGATGGTAAAAAATATAAGAAATAAATATTGTATGCTAGAAAAAAAAAAGAATAAATTTTTTTTATATGATAATGATATGAGAATTAAAGAAAATTGTAAATGTAGAGATAATTTGGAATTTGAGATTGAGAGAGATATATGAATGAAAAAAATATATTGTTTGAATAAGAGTGGTAAGAAAGTAAAAAAAATAAAATATATGATTGAAAAAAAATATATTATTGGAATAATAGTGGTAAAAAATAGAAGAAATAAATATTTTATGCTAGAAAAAAATATATAATAAATTATTTATATATGAAATGAGAAATTGAGAAATAAAGGAAATTGTAAATATAGAGAGAATTCAGAATTTGAGATTGAGAGAGATTGAGAGAAGTTGAGAGTTGAGAGAGTAAGAGTGGTGTGAAGAAAAATATAGTGGTGGGGGGTATTTATAGTTTAGAAGAAAGGGGTGGGTTTGCAAATAGAGAAAATGAAAGGTTAAAAAAAAAAAATAAAAGTGTGCCGTTGGGACTGGGCTGAAGGTCAGAACGGTCGTCTGGGCCGTCTGGCACTGAGCCACCTAGTGCCCAACGGCACAATTTGAATTTTTTTTTTTTCAAAACTTATGCCACGTGTCAGTGGCTGATTCGTTAATTTTTTTTTTCCCTTCCAACGGTTGGAAAGTAACCAACCGTTACCTTTGCTTAGACGCTGCCACGTGGCAGCGTCTGATTGGCTGTTTTTTTTTAATTATTTTTGTAAAAACCGATGGTTTACTGCGGACGAAACCGTCGATTTTATCCGGTTTCCGCCCGGTTTACTCTATTTTTTTAAAGACGCTGCCACGTGGCAGCGTCTAATTGGATAATTTTTTTTTATTTTCATTAATTAAAAACCAGACAAAACCGATTGTTTTGTCCGGTTTTCTCCCACCCAAAACCAAAACCGAAACCAAAAGTTTCGATTTCCTACCGGTTTCAAAACCGTCGGTTTCGATTTTTGGTTTTCGATCCGGTTTTGACCGTACGGTTCCGATTTAACCGGGGACAAAACCGACGGTTAACCGGAACCATGGTCACCACTACTTATTCTTCTTCTTCTTCTTTGTATTCTTCTTCTTCTTCTTTTGTTTGGAGCACCTGATACCAGAGAAGGTGAGATCCTCCTCCGACGTTGGAGCCACTAATCTATTCCTCAAAGAGCAGATCACTCCTTTGATTTTTTTTTTTCTTTTTGAAATAAAAAATTATTTGAATTCTTTGAAATATTTTAATTATTTTTCATTTAATTATTTATATTTCATTTAATGTTTGATATTTTAAATTCTTTATTTGAATGTAATTTTTATTTAACAAAATATTCTGACTAATTAGTTGTCAGCATGTAAAACGAGAAAAAAATATAGCGGTGGCGGACCACAATAGGGAGTGTTCCCTTATGGGGACTCTCTGACGCTTAAGTTAGTATTTCGTTTGATTAACCAAATGAGAGAAAAATGAGAGTGACAAACCGTATTGTTCGATATATCAAATCATGCTATTTGTTGATATGATTGGATCGCTGCCAGAGATCGAATGATCTAATGGGTCGATATTTGGGGGGATGGGCTCCCAAGTACGACGTTGGTCGATTGCAGATTGGGTCGATGTTGTGTATCGACGACTTCGATGGGTCGAAGCCTAGGGGTTTCCTTGACTCGACATGGGTCGATCATGGATTGGGTCGATGTTGTGTATCAATGACTTCGATGGGTCGATCGATTATTGAGAACGATTTAGTCGACCTCTGTAAGATTGTGGAATTGCAATAAATGTAAGGAGAGAATTATGAAGCTAAGTTGAGAGAGCTTTCGCGTAAGAGATGAGAAAATTAGTACCCCCTTCTATGAGAAGGGGTCTGGTATTTATAGTGAAGCCTTGGAGCCTTCAACATTCATGCCCTTTATGAGAGCTTGATTCTCGGGTCATTTATTGCCTGTTTTGATTCATTCTAATCTGGTAATAAGGGTCATGTTAGACGTTGAGATTTGTATAACGTCCGACATGATTATGACTGTTTAAAATGCTTTTGACCACATGATTGTTCGATCAGATACCTTAATGGGTCGGGTCATGCTTTTGGGCATGTTCCTTTATTGGTCCATGTTGGGCTTTAGTTATTTTGATCTTTATTTGAGCATTTTAATGGTCCTTGAGTGGGCTCGATACTCTTTTATCCTTCAATTAATTCGTGGGCCTGTCTTTTGGGCCGAAGGTTCGTATTTTGACCACTACAAAACCAAAAACACTGTTTTCATTTACGTTTATGAGGTTGTGGGAGTTCAGGTTCTCTCCTAACAAAAACTAGAATTTATTTAATACTTAAATAAATAAAATAATAATAATAATAATAATAATAATAATAATAATAATAAAAGCAACATTTTCTTTTATGTATTGGGTTGGACACTTTAGGGCTCGTTTGGTGCGTGAGATATGATAAGATTATTTTCATGGATTGGATGGGATATGATTGGACTAAAATTAGGGGTCGTTTGTTTTTTCCATTTAAAACTTAATGGGTCTGAATCATAATTATTAAGTTGTTTTGTTTGTTTTTTTAAGTGGTTAAACAATTTAAAAATACCAAAAAACAACTTAAAATAAAAAGTAAAAATCCTGACTTTACACTTAATTGCAAATCACTGAATAACATTAAATGCAATCCAAAATCTTTTCTTCCGATACTATCCCCCGTATATAACATATTTCCAATTTCATCATAATTATATATGGTATAGAAATCTTTATTTTAATATATTGCCTATTTTAAATAGCTTTAAAAATAAAAAAGAACCCTAATCACTTCTCATATTGATGTTTAATATCATTACTTTATTATGATACTAGGGGTGATGTATTTATATATATATATATATATATATATATATATATATATTTAGAGTGTTTTATGTGAGTTTTCCTGCCACCCCTTTTATTTTTTGAAAAAAAAAAAAACTTTTCTTTTCTTAGTAAAAATGAAGTTTATTTGTAATTGAAGAAGAAGATCATGATCATATGTGTTCATATATAATTATTCTTTTTGGATTGTTTTTATTTCATATTATATGTATTATTGTTTAACATGTGTATAAATGTAAAATTACTTATTTTAAGACAATTTTATTTTTAAAAAACAAACATGTTGATAATACATTCAGATGTGAGGAAAAAAAAAAAAAAACATGTCATCCAAGTTCAGATTTCAATCCCTATTCAGTCATTAGAAAAATTCATAACTGTTCAGTCTTTAGATAAAATAATAATAATAATAATAATAATAATAAACGACTGCTTAGTGTTGTGAGTGTTTAATGCTGTATGAGATTGGATTAAAATAGTCATATATTTTGTTTGGTGTGGTATGAGATTGGATAAAAATATAATTTTATCATATATTTAATACAATGTGAAATTGATTAATATAAAATTAAATTAAATTATTTTTAAATAAATTATTTTTTTAATTTATTTTTAAATAAATAAAATATTTAAAATTAATATTAATGAAAATAACATTTTTTTAATTAATATTTTAAAAATGTTTTTAAATATATTAATAAGATATATTAAATAAATATTTAAATAAATAAATATTTTAAAAATAATTATATATATATATATATATATATATATATATATATATATATATAAGAAGAGTTTTTAAAGAAATATGGGAATAAATAGCCCACCGTGCCTAGATAAAATGGTTGCATAAAATTAGACTAGTTAAAATAATTATTTAAATTAAATTTAAAAAATTAAAATATTTAAAAACCAATTTAAAAAAAATAATATTGATTTTAATTTGTTAAAAATGAAAATTATTATTTTTAAAATGTTTAAAATAAAATATTTTATTAATTGTTAAAATATATTTATATTTTAATCACATAAAAAATTGAAATATATATATATATATATATATATATATATATATATATATATATATATATAAAGTGGTGGGACTAATTAGTCCCACATTGGTGGGATAATGTGGGATAAGTTGCTTGCATGGGATAAAATAATCTCATCCCATGCAAGCAACAATCATGAGAGATGGGATTAAAATTAGTCGTATATCATCATATCCCATGCACCAAACATGCCCTTAGACTCATCCTGCCAATTCAATTTTAAATGCCAAGCAATGTTTATTGCTTTTAGGGATATTATTATTCCCCCCCTCCTAACATTTGAATCATCTTCGTTTTACCCCCTCGGTTTTTAGAATTCGTCATTTCCCCCATGACGTTATCCAACCGTTAAAAAGGTCAAAAAGGTAGGCTGACTGTTTAATTGTTAAGGGTAGTTTAGTAATTGAATAAAGAAATAATAAAAAGAATAAAAGAAAACGAATCTTTTTTTTGGAAACGAATAAAAAAAGAAATGCCTTCCCTGTACTCTTCTCTCTCACATCTCCCCTTCTCCTCCACCACCATTGTTCTTCTCCCCAATTTTCTTCTCTCTCTCTCTCTCTCTCTAACATCTCTCTCATTTTGATTTAGGAAATGAGATAGTGGATTTTCGTGGTGTTGGTTGGATTTTGGGTGTGGTGGGAGGGTTTTTATGTTGTAGTTGGGGTGGTTTGTAGGTAGTGGTGTGGTGCCGGTGAACGAGACTGCGAACGGTTTGCAGATTGGCCATGGCTTTTCTAGTGTTTTTTTTTTCTTAAAAATGTTTGAATTGAAAGTTTCGATTTTTGTTTTTATTTTTTGTTTGGGAAACTGTGTTTTTTTTCCCGTATTGTTGAATTTGGTGATGTTGTCACTTGAATATGGCTTAATATCTTTTTTTGGGATACATTTGTGGTTGTTTGGTTGCTGGGAAAATGAGGGAAAATGGTTGTGGTTATCATGTTTGGTTGTTGGGAAAATGGTTGTGGTTGCTATAGGAAATGGTGGTGTAGGTAATGATGATGGTTGATGGAAAAAAAAAAATATTTTGTTTAGTTTTGAATATTATATTTTTGTAATATACCTATTTACCCCTCATCATACTTTTCATTTAAATTTTTTTAAGCGGCATTTTATGTCTTTCTCTCTCTTCCAATTAATAAGGGTAATTTGGTCTTTATGCATTTTAAATGTGTCGGATAACATTTTTTTTTTTTAAAAAAACTTGTCATTAACTAGGGGGAATGATGAATTCTGAAAACCAAGGGGGTAAAATGATGATGATGCAAACATCGGACCCGGGGTGGGGTGGATAATAATATCCCTAATTTTTATAGTTTACAAGAGAAAATATGACTAACATGTGTAATGGTACATTTTATCCTGTTTAAAGGAGAAACAAATATATCCAATAAAGTTCAAATAAAAAAAATTAGTAATAAGTTATATAATTAGAATTAATAATTACATAATAAATTTTTTATATTTTGAAAATATTAAAATCTATAAGGGATCTGGATGGGGATGGATATCCGTAGATAATATCCATCCCCATCATCGAAAATAAAATGGATATTAGAATGGTACTATCCCCGCTCCGTCCCCGAAATAATAGTATCCATCCCTATTTTGAATGAAGCGGATTCTTACGGATATCTGTGCGTATTCATGGATAATTTTGCCATCTCTACTTCCTGTGTAACCATTCAGTGAATTTTGCGTTTTAGTATGATGGGCAATGTATAAACACATTAACCTTAGGTGGCTTTCACAACATACACACAAAAATGCTTACACAATAATAACTATTTCTTGATGAACGGTTCATCTTCTCTGAACTAATCCCGGTCTCCAGTTCTGAACAAATCATCTTCGTCTCTGTCCACACTTTCTTCTCTCTCTAGTAACCACTTTCTCACTCTACAAAACCATTTTTTTTTTATTATACCATTTTTATTTGTTTTTAAATTTCAAAAATCCACAAAAATCGGTGACACCTCAGAAATGCATTAAGGACATACTTGTCCAAGAAACATTTCTCTTAGATAAAATACAAAAAGTTTTTGAAAATGCTTATTTTTGGGTTGTGCATATTAAAAGGCCAAAAATCATAAATAGCTCAAAAATCAATCAAAATATATGATACTCAAGGGTCTGTTCAGTAATGTTTTTGTTTTTCATTTTCTGTTTTGTATATTTTTATTTGAAAATAAGAAATTGATTTCAATGTTTTTAGAAGCTGAGAACTCTGAAAATGCTTTTGGTAGAAATAATTGAAAATAGTATTATGAAAAAAAAAAAAATTACATAGGCCCCATCATTCTTATTTCTCAAAGGGAGCCGATATTGACACCCATAAATATGATAAGCACACCCATATTTTAATAAAAATTTTAATTACAAAAAAATCCTAATAGGAATTTACCATTAAGGACAAATTAGTTTAATTAAAAATAAATAAAATACTATTTACACACATTAATTACACTCATATCTTCAACTATATCACTTTATTAATAATAATAAAAAAACCAAACCCTAATTCAACCTTAATTCTATTTTAGAACGAGAAGAATAGAAGTCCAATGGAGCCAAAATCTCCCATTATCATATAAAAAGTAATGGAACAAGAATTTTCAGAGGACTCCGATCATATAGAGGTACGTATTTCTTTCTATAATTTAGGGTAATACTTTTGTAATAAGTTTATGTTTTGCTGGCTTAAAACAGTTATAGTTTTTATTCACAGTGGAAGATATTTTTCAACAATTTGGTTGATGTCTTAATGAATAATTAATAGTTGATTTTATTATGGGGTTGATAGGTTGACAGATTTCGATTTGATCTTATGGGTCATTTAATGAAGAGGACAATGGTAAATTACTCTCTTTGACTCTTTATTTGGATTCTGCTTATCAAATATTGGAAAAGTAAAGTTCTATTTTGTTCATAAGAACCTACCAAGATGCCTCTGAGCTGAAAAGCTACGTACTTATATATGTTCTGGATAATTTTTTTCATTTTTGTTAGATTACATATCTGAACAGAATGATTGATGTAGCTTAATTTTGATGTGATGACTATGGCTTAAAGTTGATATGTGGAGTTGTTGGTCTTGACTGGTTTAGTGTCGAGCTAGATGCTTATATACAACAACCATGCAAGTAAAAGATAACTCATGATCTGTGCACATGTGAAAGCAAAAAGACGCTTCATAACCTAACAAAAGAAGTGCATGGAGTTGATGGTTCAAATATTTATATGTAAGTACAGAGTTATGGTTTTCTTCTTTCTTCATTGTTACTTTTCAAAGCATTGTTCTGGAGAAATTAAAAATTTATTATTTGTAAAATTGGATGTGTTAATACTTAATAACATATAAGAGTTTATAAATAAATTGTATTAAAATGAAAACATTCATTTAAATAAGGGTACTATTGGCATTAAGATGGGTGTTTCTAGTAATTTTTTTAATTTTAAATTTTAGACATGGGTGTACTTATAAATATGGGTGCACTTATCATATTTATGGGTGTCAATATCCGTACCCTTTCTTAAAATATTTGTTATTTATTATTTTATATTACGAAACAACAAATAACAATTAATATCATTCAGTAGAAATATTATAATATTATCTAATTTAATTTATTTGATTTTTTAAATATCCAATTGTTTATAAAATTAACAAACAAATTAGTTAAAATCAATAAATTAATTAATAAAGAGCCAACCTAATTCAACCGGTTGAAATCTCTCTCTCTCTCTCTCTCTCTCTCTCTCTCTCTCTCTACTTTCTAGCAACTTCGAGCGATTTCTAGAGAGACAAACAATCAACAATTCAACATTACCAAATTCATATTTCATAAACATCCCCTCTTCAATGTTATATTATATAAACAATGGTCTTCATGGTCTGGGTTCCATTAACATTGCAGGTGTTGGGTTTTGTGTCATGGGTTTTACCAACAAATTGCAGGTGGCTGGGTTTTGTGAGTCCCATCAACAAATCGAAGATGATGAATCTAAACGGAGAAAGAGTTGGATAGAGCTTGGTGATTAATTTTGTTTTCCACAAGTTTTTTGTTGATGAAGAAGTAGGGAATTTCAAAAGTTTGTCGTTGATTTTTTTTTTTTTTTTTTTTTTTTTTTTGATATGTAGGGAAAAATAACCATTATGAAATAAATGTATCTGCGAAACTTTTTGTTTTTGTTTTTTTAAAAAAAAAAATTAAAACATCGCTAGATTGTATTCTAAACGTAATGCAAAAGGAATTAATTTAGAGATTACCTTTGTAGTTTAGTTTTCACAAATCTTCTGCACTTAACACAAGATCGAATCACCCAGGACATGAGCTCCTTTTTCTTTGAATCAAGGTGTAAATCCACCTACAAGACTTAAGGAAAAGGATTAAAAGCTCAAATCGAATTTGAAATTTACAACTTACTTTCAAGCTTGCGTTAACGCCAATGAGAATGACAAGCTTGGTATAAAAAATATTCTTTCTCTTAAGCCACCTATTTATAGGTTTAGAAAAGAATAATTTGTTTTGTCATAAGACACAAGAATCACAAATCCTATTGTGATTTAGTAAATCTAATCTTATTAGAAGTATTTTCCTTTTAATTTAATTTTATTTATTCTTCCATCAAAATCCTATTTTAATTTATTTTACATTCCTAATGGGAAATCTAATAAAAGAAGTAAGATGAGACTTTTTCTTAGAACCCAACATTTGAGCTCAACGGGTTCCTTTTAGATGATCCAATTTAACTTGTGAAGTTTGGGGATCCACGGGTTATTTTAATTACAAACTCTAATATATTTTGCCCAAGTACCAATTAACTCTTCATTAATTGAGCTCAAATATATTAATTTCAGTTTAATCCACTAAAAAACTGAAATTGTACTCTTGAATTAAAATAAAATATATTAAATATTTTTACCATAAAATATTGTGTGAAATGTGTATTCTCATGAAAAATACCAATAATTAAAATGTTTTTTTACTGTTCCATTATTAATTATTTTATTCCTTAGGACCAACATTACGTCTAATAGGTAATTTTGATTTATCATAAATTATAATTCAATAACTCCTTATTGAATACTATATTGAATACTCGGTACCAAGATTTATTATCCAAGTCCTCGTAAAACCCATAAGGTGGTATTTAATTTGATTATAAGAGTCATGATGTCCATATCTATAAATATATGTCCGCTGTGATATATGAACCAATAACGCCAAACTATTAGGATTAAACCATTATTCTATGATCATACCCATTGATATCTCAAACGTTACAACTCATAATACATATGATACATTATTTATCTCAGGATTAAGATAGATATTTCAATTGCTCTATTGTGAATGTATTATTCCATTAATGGTAAAATCAAAATATACTATTTACTTGATTCGTTCAATACATCATATGTACTAGGTCTTTTGTTCAAAGTTTTTCACTCGATGATTCTAGACTCATCACTTCTCAATTGAAAACAAAAGACACACAACCTTAATTAAGATAAGATGTACGTCTAGCCTGTATCTTTAGTTGTGAACATTTTTAGACTAAATATATATATATATATATATATATATATATGTCTACCACACACAAACTTCTTTATGGGTGTGTTTGGCACGGACATGGGACAGGACAAGGTGGGACAGGACAGGACAGGACGGGACAGGACATGTTGTTCTGTATTGTGTTTGGAAGGCTTGGGACAGAACTACACTGTACTATTATGCGTTTGGTATGGTTGGGACAAGACAAAACAAGAGGTTCAAATGACCAGAGTACCCCTCTTATATATATAACAACATATATTATAATATTATATATTAATATATAATAATATCAAATAATAAAATATATATAATACATAATAATAATATATATATATAATAATATTAAATAATAAAATATATAATATATAATAATATATAACATATTATTATATATATTATATATTATATATTATATATTATTATTATTATTATTATTATTATTATTTGATATTATTAAATATTAATATAGAATATTTCATGTATTATATATAATAATATGATATATTATATTATTATATATTATAATATATATAAGATATATATATATATATATATATATATATTTATAATATTAAATATTATATATATAATATTAGATATGTATATAATATATATATATATGTTACAATAAATATATATATATATATATATTATATTATATATATATATATGTATCCTATATATATATATATTATATTAAATATTATTATATATAAGATATATATAATATATTAAATATTATTATATACGTAATACTATTTAATATATTATATATTATTATATATAATATAATAATAAAAGATAATATATATATATATATATTACATATTTATATTACATATATATTATATATAATATATATATATTATATACTTATTATAATAATATATATATTAATAATACATATTAATATATATATATATATATATCATATATATTATGTGTTAATATATATATATATATATTATAATAATATGT
The DNA here is from genome assembly GCA_030490815.1 of Acer saccharum. Lineage (NCBI taxonomy): Eukaryota > Viridiplantae > Streptophyta > Magnoliopsida > Sapindales > Sapindaceae > Acer > Acer saccharum. Next base: position 43,162,298 of record CM059868.1, on the reverse strand, counting down.
TTATATTATAATAATATATATATCTTATATATAATAATAATAATGTTTAATATATCATATATATATATATATATTATAATCTTTAATATATTAGATATTATTAAATATAATAATAATAATATATATATATATATCCTATATATAAAAATATTCAATATATCATATATATAAATATATCATATTGATATATTTATATATATGATATATTGAATATTTTTATATATAGGATATATATATATATATTATTATTATTATATTTAATAATATCTAATATATTAAAGATTATAATATATATATGATATATTGAATACTATTATAAATAGGATATATATATATTATTAAATATTATTATATATATAATAATTTATTTTATATATTATATATTATTATATATAATAATATAATATAATATATGTATAATATATATAATATTATATATGTAATTATAATATATATTATTAATATATATATATATAATATATAATATATTATACATGATTGTAATTGTTTGAAAATTTAAAGGGTAAATTAGTCTTTTTGACATTTGTCCCATGTCATGGGACAAGTTGTCTTAGGGTCTTGGGTGGGACAATTTTTGTGATTTTTATCCCACCTTGTCCCGTCCTGTCCCATGCTAAGGACGCGCCAAACGTGGGACAAGAACAAATTGTCCCACGTTGTCCTGTCCTGTCCCGCGTACCAAACGCACCCTATGTGAATAATACTTTATGTTTCTTTTAGTTTTGGATCCTTAGAATATTTTGCTTTTAATATATGTAATAAATGATTTATACATATATGTTACATAATTTATTTGTAAACAACAGACTTTTATTGATATTAAATTGTTTGTTACAAAAAAACTCTTGCTTTAGGGCATACTTCCTAATAATCTCACACTTGTACTAAAGCAGGTGTGTCTTATCCTTCATACTGAAACCTTCTAGGTGACTGTCAAAACTCTTTTGCGGCAGAGTCTTTGTGAGTGGATCTATTAGCTTATTTGTTGACGCTATCTTACATATCATACATCCCTTCTTTGTACAATTTCCCTAAGTAAATGATTTTTTTTTTTTTTTTTTCTATGTGCTTTCCTCTCTTATGACTTACCAGGTCTTTTGCATTAGCAACAGCCCTACTGTTATCACAGTAAAATGTGATCTTCTTTTCTGCACTAGGTATAACCTCAAGGTCTAAATGATCGTAGTTAATATATTGTAATCGTTAATGCTTTTTCTTGTAGACGATCTAGCTTTCGTAGTGTGTTATTGATCTTGACATATTATTTGCTTGTTCATGCATATCCTTACATGAACACTTAAATCAATCCCATCAAGAGGTTTAGAGATTAGATTTTGAGGAGTTCAAGGGTTGAGAGAAAGTAGATTTGCAGAGACCATACTTCTGCGAATATATTTATTTCTTAGACAATAAGGATATACAATTATACAAAGACTGTTTTAGAAATATACCAACAGCAATAGATAGCGAATATATTTAGCATTTAGCAAGATAACTTTAGCACTGATTTTGCAAGGCCAATATGTATGATTAGTGCTGGCAAAACGGGCCGGGCTTTGGTGGGCCGCCCGGCCTGGCCCACAAGCTTAACAGGTCAGGCCCAAGTCTGTTAAGCTGGTGGTCCAAGCTGGGCTTAAGAGGCACGATCGCGGGCTGGGCTCTACAAAAATTTGCAAAATTTTTTTTCTGGCGGGCCCACCAGAATTCAAAATTCAAATTATTATTTTTTAAAATTTGAATTGGGGTTAACTCCATAACTAGCCAAAAAATTATAGGGTTTATTGTTTTTGTCCATGATTAATATTTTTACTATTTTTGTAAAAATTTCCACTTTTTTGACAAGATTGCCCTTCTTTACAAAAATTTTTTTTCCCTCTTTCTCTCTCTCCTTTTCTCACGCCTACTTCTTCTTCTTCTTTCTCTCCTCCTTCTCTCTTTCTCTCCTCCTCTCTCTTACACGTCTCCTCTCTCTCACAAGTTCATCTTCTTCTTCTTCATCTTCTTCTTCTTCTTCTCTTCTTCTTCTCTTTCTCTTTCTTCTTTTTTTTCCAGATTTTAAAAAAAAAAAAAATCAGGTTTTTTTAAACAAAAATTTTCAGATTTGGGAAATTTTCTAGATTTTTTTGAAAAATTTCAGTTTTTTTTTTTTTTGAAAAATTTTCAGATTTAGAAAAAAAATGTTTGGATTTGACTGTTAGTTGTTAATTTGTGATTGTATTTAAGTTTGAGTTGTGGTTGTTTTTATGAATGGTGGGAGTTGTATTTGGGTTTGGGTTTTGTTGAAATTTTTTTGAGATTTTTCGGATTTAATCTTTTTCAAACAAACTTTTTAGATTTTATTTTGTTTAAACACACCAGGCAAACGAATTAAACACACCAAACAAAATGAATTAAACACACCGGACTAATTAAACACACTAGGCAAAATGAATTAAACACACCGGACTAATTAAACACACCAGACCACCAATTAAACACACTAGACAAACAAATAAACACACCAAGGCAAAAACAATTAAACACACCAGACCACCAATTAAACACACCAGACAAAAACAATTAAACATACCAAGGCAAAAACAATTAAACACACCAGGGTAAAACGAATTAAACACACCAGACCATCAATTAAACACACTAGACAAAATGAATTAAACACACCGGACTAATTAAACACACCAAGGCAAAAACAACTGGTGTGTTTAATTGTTTTTGTCTAGTGTGTTTAATTGGTGGTCTGGTGTGTTTAATTCATTTTGTACTGGTGTGTTTAATTGGTTTGCACTGAGGTGCATGTTTAATTGGTTTGGCCTAGGGTGTTTAATTGGTTTGCACTGGTGTGTTTAATTGGTTTGGCTTGGTGTGTTTAATTGGTTTTTGTCTAGTGTGTTTAATTAGTGGCCTGGTGTGTTTAATTAGTCCGGTGTGTTTAATTAGTCCGGAATGTTTAATTCATTTTGTCCGGTGTGTTTAATTAGCGGTCTGGTGTGTTTAATTAGTCCGGTGTTTAATTTATTTTGCCTGGTGTGTTTAATTAGTCCGGTGTGTTTAATGATAATGTTGGTTTGTTTAATTAGGTTCCCCAGTGTGTTTAATTGGTTTACACCTGGTGTGTTTAATTGTGTTGTGTTTAATTGGTCACTAGTAACACAATTAAACACACCAGTCTGGAAAAAAAATAACACAACCAATACTCAAACTTACAATATTCAAACCTGAAATTTCTGGAAAATTTTTTGAACAAAACAAAATCTGAATTTTTTTTAAACAAACAATACTCAACCTTAACCACAACCACAACCACAACCACCCTTAAAATCACAACCACAACTCAAATCCAAACCATTTTTAAATCTGGAAATTTTTCAACAAAAAAAAAACTGAAATTTTTAAAAAAAATCTGGTGTGTTTTTCAAATCTGAAAATTTTTTGTTCAAATAAACCTGAAATTTTTTTAAAAAAATCCCTAAAATCAACCACAACCACAACCTAAACATAAAAATCTGAGTTTTTTTTCAAAATTAAAAAAAAAACTGAAATTTAAAAAAAAAAACTGCAAAAAAACGTGATTTTTTCAAATCTGAAATTTTTATCCCTAAAAAAACCTGAACTTTTTTAAAAAAAAATCCCTAAAATCAACCACAAACACAACCACAACCACAACCAAACTTAAAAATCTGAAACAAAATTTCAAAAAAAAAAAAAAAAAAACTGAAATTTAAAAAAAAAAATCTGGAAAAAACGTGAAAAAGAAAGAGAAGAAGAAGAAGGAGGGAAGATCGGACGTCTGATCGTTGATCGGTCATCCGATCTTCAATTTTATTTTTTTTTTAAATCTGAAATATTTTAAAAAATCTGGAAAAAAAAAAAGAAGAAGAGAAAGAGGAGAAGAAGGAGAAGGAGGAGGAGGAGGAGGCATGAAAGAAGAAGGAAAGAGGAGGAGAGAGGAGGAGAGAAGAAGAAGAAGAAGAAGAAGAAGAAGAAGAAGAAGAAGGAGGAGGCGTGATGGAGAGAGAAAGGAGAGAGAAGTGGGAAAGGAGAGAGAAGTGGGAGGCGTGAAATGAGTGAGAGAAAGGAAAGAGAAGAGATTAAGAAAAAAACAAATAAGGGCAATTATGTCCTCACAGCCCATTTAGTGACAAAAACAATAAAAATGATAATGGTGGACAAAAACAGTGAGAGGCCTTAATTTTTGGCTATTAACCCCTATTTCCTCTTTGAATTGAGGGATGGTTTTTGTAATTAACCAGGTGACCACTGGGGGAGGAAAAAAAAATCCAAAACTTTTAAAAATTACATATTTTAAAATCTTTTACAATTTTTTCCAATTATACCCTAACCTAGCTAACATTTTCCTATAAATACCCCATCACCCTCACCTCATTCTCTACATTTTCTCTACTTCCCTAATCCATACTCTCTTATTCTCTCTATTCTCTACAATCTCCAACATCTCTCACTATTTAATATATTATTTATATACTATATACTATACACTATACATTATATATTATATATTTACATACCTCCCACTCTCTAGTCTCTACATATACTTAATTGTAAATACTTAATTTTTTTTTTTTTCCGATTGCAATCTTCTTCCCTTACCTAGTTTTTATCCCATTGGGTTTTTCTTGGTAAGGTTTTTAACGAGACAATCATGATTTGTAATTTATACTTTTCACCACAAATTTAATACGAAATTACAAAAATATTATTCATCGAAAACTAATTTAGTGTTGTATGAAATGAAAAATGTTATATTTCATATTAAAATTATTACACTAATAATTACACAAAATTATTACAATGTATAAAAAATAATATTGTATAAATAAAATGTTTAAAAATTAAAAATAAAAAAAATCGAAGCCTGTTAAGGGCCCTGTTAAGGCCTAAACGGGCCGGCTCGCCATAGGCCCGAGCTTGTGGCGGGCCGGCCCGACCTATCCCGGAGCAGGCCTCGGACCCAGGCCGGGCCTAACCTTTCCCCAAACAGACCAGCCCGATTTTGTAATTTTATTTATTTATTTAATATATTATTTATATACTATATACTATTATACTAATATACTATACACTATACATTATATATTATATATTTACATACCTCCCACTCTCTAGTCTCTACATATACTTAATTGTAAATACTTAATTTTTTTTTTTTTTTTCCGATTGCACTCTTCTTCCCTTACCTAGTTTTTATCCCATTGGGTTTTTCTTGGTAAGGTTTTTAACGAGACAATCATGATTTGTAATTTATACTTTTCACCACAAATTTAACACGAAATTACAAAAATATTATTCATCGAAAACTAATTTAGTGTTGTATGAAATGAAAAATGTTATATTTCATATTAAAATTATTACACTAATAATTACACAAAATTATTACAATGTATAAAAAATAATATTGTATAAATAAAATGTTTAAAAATTAAAAACAAAAAAAATCGAAGCCTGTTAAGGGCCCCGTTAAGGCCTAAATGGGCCGGCTCGCCATAGGCCCGGGCCTGTGGCGGGCCGGCCCGACCTATCCCGGAGCAGGCCTCGGACCCAGGCCGGGCCTAACCTTTCCCCAAACAGACCGGCCCGACCCGGCTCGTCTTCCATAACTTGCCGAGCCTTGCCCGGCCCGGCGGCCCGGCCCATTACGTAAACTAGCCTAACGGGCTCAGGCCCAATGGGCCAGGCCAGGCCGGCCTGTTTTGCCAGCACTATGTATGATAATTGATAATATATATTCGTATTGTTTTGGTCTTTCTAACTAAAACTCAATCCAATACAATGATATTAAGTTATAGTTATAAACTTATAATGTGTAAGTAAAAGCATATTAGTATCTGTATCTCGTAAACATGAAGGCTTATATATTCAACTGTAATTTTTTTTTTTTTTTAAGAATTACCTATTAAGATTGACAATATATGTGCATCCCAGATATTCACTCCCACAAACCGAGAGAAAACTCCTTACATATGCTTGTAAAATTGTACTCCAACTCCTCACCACCAACATGGAACGGAGGTGCACTGCCATCTCTACTAAGAGATGACGTGCTATTCAACTGTAATTACATGATGGGATTGGTGTACATTTATACTGGAATATGATTGCATTTTTCGTAAACTTGGTTTCATAGCCACTACTTCAGGTTTCACATCCTTGAATTTATCGACAGAAGCAACTTCATGAACACACTCTGCATTTCGTAAACTGGGTTTCCTTTCTGCTACTAATTCAGGCTTCACACTCTTGAATTTGGCAAGAGAAGCAAGTTCATGAACAGACTCTGCTATTTTCTCAGAGCAAGAAACAACATCAGCCAGCAGAGAAGCCATAGTCAATGCTGGTATCACCTCTAGGAGGTCACTAATTTCCTTGAACAATTCTGTATTGAGCATGAATTTCAGGTTCTTGGCAGCAATCTTGGATCGTGTAATGTGTAAAATGGCAGCAGAAGGTGTAGTCATTGTCTTGATTGCCATTGCTAGTTCTTTCAAACCTTTGACAGATTCTGAACTCACTTTTATGCTTTCCTCTTGAATTTTGCTGCGGATTTCTTGCGGTGTCTGAAATTATTTTTTTACCCCAGACCACGTTAATTAGCTTTACACAGCACATAAAACACTTATTAGTTATATTTGGAAGAATATATAAAATGGGTGCATTACTTGGTTCTCAGTGTTTAGGTAGTCATGAAGAGCTTCAATTCTGTAAGCACATTTCCGGGTCAAGCTCCCAATCTTTAAGTATTGTTTCCATGGATGACCAAACCTGAACCGACCGTGAAAAGGCTCCCATCTAGCAAATATGGCCTGCACAACGTCATTAATTATTCTCCATATTGTTAATAAGAACATCGAAGTAAAGCTTGAATGGGGAGAGGATTCAAATTCAATAGATATACATATATAAACTCACCAAGGATTCTTCTGTTTGTTTTGAGTGGAGCACACTTATATATCCTTCTAAAAGTGTCTTGTTGGACTCTTCATCCTCTGATGTTTTGAAGTATTCTAGTCCAAAACCTGCAGCATCACATTAACTTGTAAGTTTTGTAGCTAGCTAGCTCATCATATGACATAATATAAGAATAAACCAAGATGCGTTTACTAATCGGGAATAAAATGAAAGAGAATCAAGTTCCATGGGAAAAGTAACTTGATTCCTTAAGTGGGAGGGGAATAAAGTTCTCATTCCAGCAGGAACTTAATTCCTAATTTGTGTGTGAGACTCACATAATTTGATTCCCTACTGATTTTAGTAAACATGGTAATTACAAGTCAGGGACCTCATTTGGATTCGTGATTAGTAAATGCGATGTTAAGAAAGACAAAAGTATAGTCGTGGGATGTACCTTCTAAGAAGCAAGCAAGTTGTTCAATGTTGTTAGCAACCAAGTTGTGAAGATCAAGACCAGCCCAAATAGGACAAATGAAAATGCATACAAGCATAGCTGTAAATCCACCAATGAGGATGGTGGACACCCTTTGATAGGCCATGTCCAGCACCTCATCGTCACGGTAACCAGATACAGATATCAAACAGAAGGTCAAGATGAATACCAGCAGTCCATAATCATATTTCGCCTTCATTTGTGGAAAGAATCTTATAAATGTCATCATAGAAGCTGTACATATCATAACAAACATTTATTAATTACCAATCACCTAGCTCATGCGTCACACGATCTTTAAAACTTTATATATTCAATGAAGACAAAATGAAATCTGCATACCTTGTAGGAAGACAAGCAGCCCAAGGATTATGGGCTCACCTCTCTCTCCTGGGAGATCTGCTAAGCGGTGAGCACCAAATCCTAGAGTTCCAGCTACAATTGTTGCCAAACCCCTGTTTAGTCCCTTGGAAAGTGTAGCTCCTGCAACATCAATAACAATTTAGCACCAACAATTTTCTCACTTTCTAACTAATTAGTCAAGATATACTTCTATTAATAAAAATAGGAAAATCAAAAAGTGAAACCATACCTACAGAGAATTCAAATACAACAACTACAGTCATAACAGCCCACATTGCAGAGACACCAAAGCCTTCATAGAGAGGTTCGAAATAGTATAACAATGAAACCAAGGTGATTGCTAATCCCACTTTAAGTGAATGAATGATTCTTCTGGGATCATCTTTACCCAATTTCTTCAATTTCCCAGGAAAGGCCTTGAGCTTCCCCCAACCACGATTCATCATTCCTTCCTTCTGATCAGCACCAGCAGACACAACTTCCATTTCAATATTTGAGGCTTTGCACATTTACAACAATTGTTAAGTGTGTTAAAAAAGAGCTTAATTGAGTTTATGAACATGAACAGGTTTAGATGGCTTTGTTTAGTTATTTATAGGTGATCAGAATATTTGCATGGGAATTAGAAAACACGTCACGGTTGGTTTAGTCATTTGTTGGTTTTGCGGAGCATCCAAGAAACTTCAGTGAGTGCGGTCCGCGTTGTGTTTGGTACCAAGGAAATGGAAAGAAAAATAAAAATAAATAATTGAGTTCATCAACTATAAACAACTTAATATTTATAGAATTCCGTACATGTGAGACCAAGGTGGCAATTTCTTGTAAAGAAAGAATAAATAAAACTTTATTTTGCTTAATTAGTCCAGTTGCGGACCGGTTGGCAAGCTCTCACTTAGATCGCCTAGAACACTCAAAATAGAGCTGACTTTGTGGACCCATAACTTTTGCATACGGGCTTCAAATGACTATTATAATATGTTTTCGGAAAGCTTAGGATGAGCTCTATGTTTTGTCACGGAAACAATGTTTCCTATGACCAGGCCTAGAAGAGCCCCAAAAAGTGTCGTTTAGTTTGTTGTTTGGAGACTTTTAGTTTCTTGAACAACAGTTAGGGTTTTTCTTTCATTTTTCATTTAGTATTTGTTTTTAGCTTTCAATCCGGGATTCTTTCCCGATTTATTTGAGATGTTTTAGGAGTCGAAGAGTTTCGTTTCTCTATTTATTAGGTTGTACTCGGTTTGAAGTTTTTCAGTATTGAATAAAATTAAAACTTTCTTGAGTTTTTTACTTTGATTATCTCTCTTTTTTTGGAATACTATGGGATCACAGAAAAATAGAAACCCTTATGTGTTGAACTCGTGTGAGTTCCATTCTAGTCTATATTAAGTCCTAATTATATTATAAGATACTAATATCATGTCATTTAGAAGTGATAAATTGATATGTGTCGAAGTACGAAGAGAGAGTAGACGGAGAGAGTGTCTTGGAGAGTGAGCCTTACAAAGAAAACAACACACTAAAATAACAAAGGCTCCACCTTAACTTTGAAAACATAATTAAACATAGAGAAAAGCAAAGAACAACCGGTGAGGGGAATCTATATATAATAATAAAAGCACACTAAATTAAGTCACACCTACCAACTAACTTAATTATTAAAAATTGTCTTCCCAAAAAACAAATGTAACAGGGGAGGGCTTGAGCCTCCCCGTCGCTGACTGGGGGAGGCTCGTGGAGATCCTGATGGATTTCTGCAATGGGTCTCCACACATAATTAGTTTTCCATTTTTTTAAAGTTTATATATATATAAATCTTCACCGTCATGGAGATCCAAAAAAAAAATTAAGATTTTGTTTTCTTAAATTATTATTGTTATTATTATTATTATTATAGGTGTTAGGGTTAGTTCCATATTTTTAGTTTTTTTAAAAAATCAACGGTTAAATATAACGGTTAACACTAATAATATGGAAAGTGAGTGTCAATTGTTGATAAAGTGGTTTTTTTTAGTGTAAATTGGCATACTTAGGTAGATTCTTATGTATAGTAGGATCTCAAAGTGAACACATTTCATCTATCTATGATTCTACTCGGCTTTGAAAGTGTTTACAACTGTTTATGTTGTCTATTTATAATACAAGGACATACACACATGCATCGGTGCTCTGGTATACTGTTACATATAATTTACATGTTTTTTATTTCGCATATGACTATATGTGAATATGTGATCACCTGAACCCAAAGCGTGACGGTTGAGTATGGGTTTTGCTAGTCGGGTTCGCTGGTGAATTTTGGTGTTAAATTCAAACCAGAAACGAGTTTGGGTTTATAGGAAAAAAAAAAAAAAAAACACACCAAATTCAAACCCGCAAATACGTTTGGTATAAAAATAATGTATAAATCTTATTTGTTAATTAATAAAAAAATATAAAAAAACAACCAAAAGAGCTTTTATTAATTTATTGTTAATTAATTTTAATCATTTTCTTAAAAACGTTTTGTGGGTTCACGGGTTCGATCAAAACCTACGAGTGAAACACCTACCGATATAAATTCGTGGGTTCGCGAGGCGAGTATGGGTGAAGCCAAAACCTGCAAGTGGAAAGCCCGAGCCCGTTTAATTTTGCGGATTTGCAGTCGAGTTTAGGTGTCAAAAATTTTTGTGGGATTGAATTAGATTTAGCAAAACCCAACCCATTGTCATCCCTAATAATTAGAGTCTTCTAAGTTTGTCTTTAGACGTACGCATGGGGGAGCCAACAGATTTTGTTTGGGAGGGCCAATATACTTCTATACTAATATATAATATTTAAGGGACCAATATAAATTTTAAACATAATAAATATTAAAAAGAAAATTACATTAATCGACCATGATCTCTTGTTTCGTTATTCGTTAGTAAAAGTTGATCAAACTTAACCATTGACCAATTTTAACGGTAAAAAATAACTAAATATCCATGAAATTCTAAATTAAAATTTTTTAAATAAATAAAAATATATATGTAAAAAAACATAGATGGATCTCCACTGTCATCTCTAATATGAACAGTAAAAATAAAAACATTTAAAAAATATGAAAATTAGAAAAAAAAAAAAAAATTTTTAATAGATCTTTCCTATCCATCTTTCAAAAAAAAAAAAAAAAAAAAGGTAAGTAAAATTATATCTGGAATTCTGGATCTGTCATCAGGAGAAATACAATCTTATTTTGCATGCCACTGCAACATATAATTAAATATACATTAATTTATTATTTTTAATTAATCGGTTGCTGTTTTCATTATTTTTGGTGCAAGTGCAACATCTCATAGCAAGACAAATGTCGTCTTGATAATAAGTTAATAACATGATGAATAGTACTTTAAGGATATTTTATTATGAGTACAGCTCTAGCCTCTAGGTGCTTTGAATGAAAATTTTACATTTAAAAAAGAAAAAGAAAAAAAAGAGAGAGGTTCTTTATTGTTGTAAACGAAAATTTGCCCTAAATCATGGGTCCTGTACGGGATTGACTAATAGGAATAAAAAATCGCTGGACATGCCGGATATGTTAAACAATAAGATAAGATGATGTTGATTCAGTGACGTATCTCTCACGATGTTAAAGGTTCGAGTCCTCGAGTCCTCTCTCTCTCTAAAAACCTTAAATTTATGTAATATTTAAATATAAAAAAGTTAGACAATAAAAGCGTGAAATTAAATTCCATTGAATTATATTTATATTTCTTGCAAAGTATTACATGAATAATTGTCTACTTCAATTAAAAAAAATTATATGAAATGTTTAATTCATTTAATAAAAAAAATTAGGTGTATTCAAAATAATAAATATGTTATAATAAAACTGAAATAATAGATGATATAATAGAAACAAGATGAGGTAAAACAAGAGAATAACAATAACATGTAAAACAATAGATGAAATGATAATAAAGATAATGAGAGAAAGTAAAATAATAACATGAGATAAAATGAAGGGAGAAGAGTTGTTAGAGCATCTCCAATGCAAGCGTGGCTTGTGAAAAAAAGAGATGTCATACAGGATAAATAGACGTTATGTTAATAATTGTGTCTCCAATGCAGCCATACATATTCAATTTCAAGCTGACGTGGTAAAAAAAATATTAGACATTGTTAACATGACCGTCCACTTTCAGACGGTCTGTTACACAGCTATTTTTTAGGTTTACTCAGCAAACATTTAAAACTGACATTAATTTTTCATATATTTTTTATTAGGAAATTAAAAAAAAAAAAAATAGGAAAAAAAGATGGACACGTCATTAAAAAAATTGTGTTTTAGACGGAAGCATTAGAGACCAAATTTTGAGTTGATTGTCTATCAAATCTATTTTTATGCCACATAAGAAGCAAGTCTCTTGACATTATTGTTATGTCAACAATTATTGGTATGCAAGCCACTTTTGCATTGGAGATGCTCTTACTGCTTCAGTATATTGATTTGAGATTCAAAAGTCTCAGATTTTTTTATTACAAAATGAATTGGATTCCTATTTATAGAGCTAGAGATCCAATCACTAAACAACACACATTGCCACAAGTCAACATGCATGTAGACAAAGAAGGTAAAGCCTCCACATGGGTTGGGGTACTCAACAAGCCAAGAAGAAAGTGGAAAGCCACACGTGTTGTAATACTCCCCCTTGGATTTCCATCACTTGTATTTTAATTTGCTAGGAAAAACCCAGTGGGACAAAAACCTTAGCAAAAGTATATACAATGATCTTTTGGATCAAGTGGTGTGGATGTGTTTAGCACTGCCTCATAAAAACCTTTTTGGTAAAACCCAGTGGGACAAATTCCGGTAGAAGGAAAAATAGTACAGTACACATATATTCATTCAAAAATTTTCTCCCTCTGATTGAACGCTCCCACTGAACAAAACTTCAACATAAATCCTATAATTTACAGAGTTGACGCATGCCAATCCCATATACCAGTTTCTCAAAGGTTGATGTAGACAATGTTTTGGTAAACAGATCTGCAAGATTATCTGTAAACTGTATTTGTTTAACATCAATTTATCAGCTTTGTTGAAGTTCATGAGTATAGAAGAATTTAGGAGAAATATGTTTGGTTCTATCTCCTTTGATATATCCCCCTCTAATTTGAGCGATACAAGCCGCATTATCTTTAAATATCGATGTCGGCATTTATGTAGATAATGAAAATCCACATGTATTTTGAATATGATAAATAACTGACCTTAGCCACACACATTCTCGGCTTGTTTCATGAAGTGCAAGGATCTCAGAATGATTAGGGGAAGTATCAACAAGAGTTTGCTTTATGGAGCGTCAGGAGATTGATGTGCCATTATAAGTAAAAACATATCCCATTTGTGAATGAGCTTTATGGAGATCAGATAGATACCCGACATCAGCATAACCAAGTAAACCTGAAAAGTTGTTAGATTTTGAATAATATAATCCTAAATCTTTCGTTCCACGAAGATAATGAAAAAGATGTTTAATCTCATTCAAATGTCTTCGAGTTAGTGATGAACTGAATCTAGCAAGCAAATTTATTGAAAATTCAATATCTGGTCTAATACATTGAGCTAGATATAATAAAACATCAATTGCATTAAGATATGATACTTCAAGACCAAGTATCTTTTCACCATCTTCAGTTGACCGGAATGGATCTTTCTTAGGATCAAGAGTTCTAACAATCATAGGAGTACTTAATGGATGAGCATTGTCCATATGGAATCTTTTTAGAATCTTTTCAGAATCTTTTTAACATATGATGATTGATGGATAAGTATTCCGTTTGATTTATACTCAATCTCTAGGCCGAGACAATATTTTATCTTTCCCAGGTCTTTCATTTCAAATTCCCTTTTCAAATATTCAGCAGTTTTCAGGAGCTCTCTGGGAGTTCTAATCAAATTCATATCATCAACGTAAACTACTATAATAGCAAATCTAGATTATGATATCTTTATGAAAACACATGGGCATATAGGATTATTAATATATCCTTCTTTAATCAAATATTCACTGACGTGGTTATACCACATGCGCCTAGATTGCTTTAATCCATACAAGGACATTTGTAATTTAATCGAGTATAAATTACGAGGTCTTGAGTTGTATGCTTTTGGCATTCTAAATCCTTCAGGGATTTTCATATAAATATCTGAATCGAGTGAACCATATAGATAGGCAGTTATTACGTCCATAAGACGCATTTCAAGTCTTTCCAAGACAACCAAACTTATCAGATATCGAAACGTAATTGTATCCATCACCGGTGAGTATGTCTCATCAAAATCAATACCGGGTCTCTGTGAGAAACCCTGTGCTACGAGTTGTGCCTTATATCGCACCACCTTGTTTTTCTCATTACGTTTTCGTACAAAAACCCATTTGTATCCAACAAGTTTGACGTCTTTAGGCATCTGGACTATTGATCCAAATACTTTACGTTTGATTAATGAAGCCAATTCTGCTTGAATTGCTTCTTTCCATTTAGGCCAATTAGACCTTTGCCTATAATCATCGAGGTTATGAGGCTCATAATCATCATTTAAAATTTCAGTAGCCACTGTATACAAAAATATATCATCGATGATTGTTTCTTCACAATTCCACATTTTTTTTTGTATAATTTATAGAAATTTTCTCATTCTTATGTTCTTGTATCTCTACAGAGATTCCTTCCCCTGCAAGGGTTTCTTGTGTCTTTTCAGGGACATCTAACTCTTGTGGAGTTAATTTAGAGAAAGTGGATTTATTTATAATTTCAAGAGTATGATCCTGATATTTTGTTCTCTTCCTCCGGGGAACAATATCTTTTGAACCAAGTGGCCTACCACGCTTCTGGCGTACAGTGGATGATTCCTTTACAATTATTTGTTTAGATCATTCTTCTAGAACAATCACCCGTGCTGGTACATTAACAATTGGGATGTATGATTTTGTTACCCTAGTAGGATCGGTAAATGCATCTGGTAACTGATTTGCTATTGTTTGAAGATGACTTATCTTACGTATTTCATTCTCACATTGAGATGTGTATGGGTCAAGATGAAATAGATTAGGAACTTTCCAAGAAAGTTCACGCTTCTCTTCAAGAGAAGTTTTTCCTTTTCCTAAGGATGAGAAATTTCTCTCATCAAAATGACAATCAGCAAATCGTGCAATAAAAAGATCATCAGTTAAAGGTTGTAGATATCTAATAATTGATGGTGAATCTAGACCAACATATATTCCCAAATGCCATTGGGGTCCCATTTTAGTTCTATGTGTAGGTGCAATTGGGACATATACTGCACAATCAAAAGTACGCATATGAGAAATATCTGGTTGATGGCCAATACAAGTTGTACTGGAGTATATTGATGATAAGTAGTGGGATGAAGATGAATTAATATAGCAGCATGTAAAATAGCATGTCCCCAAACAGAAATTGGTAATTGTGTTCATAATAATAATGTTCTTGCAATTACCTGGAGACGCTTGATAAGTGACTTTGCTAATCCATTTTGAGTATGGTTACCAAAGCTGTGAAAGTGGTTACTAAAGCCGTGAAAGTGTTTACCAAAGCCGTGAAAGTGGTTACAAGTCAAATTTTCAAAACCGTAAAATAGTTACCAAAGTCATAAAAGTGGTTACCAAGGCTGTAAAAGGGGTTACCAAATTCGTTAAAGTGGTTACAAATCAAATTTTAAGAAACCGTGAAATGGTAACCAAAACGGTAAAAGTGGTTACCAGAGTCGTGAAAGTAATTACCAAAGTCGAAAAGATGGTTACAAGTCAAATTTTCAAAAAATATGAAATGGTTACCAAAGCCGCAAAAGTGGTTACCGGGGCCGTAAACATGGTTACCTATGCCGTGAAAGTGGTTATAAGTCAAATTTTCCAAAACAATGAAATGGTTACCAAAGCCGTAAAGGTGGTTACCGGGGACGTAAAAGTGGTTACATGTCAAATTTTTAAAAATCATGAAATGATTAACAAAGCCGTAAAAGTAGTTACTGGAGTCATAAAAGTGATTACCAAAGCCGTGAAAATGGTTACAAATCAAATTTTCAAAAACCATGAAATGATTATCAAAACTGTAAAAATGGATACTGGAGCTGTAAAAATGGTTACTGGAGCCGTAGAAGTGGTTACCAAAGCCGTGAAAGTGGTTACAAATCAAATTTTCTAAAAACCATGAAATTGTTACCGAAGTTGTAAAAGTGGTTACTAGAGTCGTAGAAGTGGTTACCAGAACCGTGAAAGTGGTTACATATCAATTTATTTATTAATTTTTGTAAATAAATTAATTTTTTGGAAAATATAAATTATTCAATTAAGTGAAAAAATATAATTTCTTAATTTATCTTAATTAAATATGATTATTCGATTTTTAGAAATAGCTTTAATTACGTAACTAGTGAAATAAATTTTATTATAATATTTTCCTAAATAAACCCTAATTTTATTTTTTAAAGTTTAATATTAGTAATTATTATATACAGTTTTTTTTATTAACATTTAGGAAAGCTTGTTGTTCCCTTAATGCTTTACTGTTTGGTTGCCAAACATTGAAGTATATGCAATAATTACTTGCTTACAAGAATTTTTTGAGTCCCTATTGAGGTGTCAAACAAGCTGGGCCCGGGCCATCTAGCCCGTCTAAAATATGTCCATGAGGGCTTGAGGGTCGGGCTTTACCCGACCTTCAACATTGAGGGTCAAACTTAAGGCCCGACTTGCATATAAATTTTTGAGTCCTACCCGGCCCAAGGGCTAAGCTCTTTTGAGGCCCAACCCTCTACGAGCATTATAGATCGGCCCGTACAAAGATATTTTTAGATCATAAAATTAAAACCCAATGGTTTGAAAGGAATAAAATTTTATAAAATACAAAAGTCAAATGAATGAAACTACTCCGCAGACCCGATGGGCATCAGACTATAAACCTAGTACGGTCCTCAAGCCCAGCCCTCAAGGCCAACGGGCCTAAAATATATGTCCAAGCTTACCATCTCAATCGGGTGCAAGCCAAGCTCGGGCCCTCAATGTGGTGGACCGGGCCAGGTAGGCTTGTACGGGAACAGGTAAAGCCCGTAACGGGTATAGGCTGGCCCGACCCTTTTGTAGGAAAAAATAACCGTTTTAAAAATAAATGTATTTGTGGAACTTTAAAAAAAAAATAAAAAAAAATAATAATAAAAAATAAAAAAAAAAACCAAAATGGTTTCAAAACATCATCGGATCGTATTCTAAACGTAATGCAAATTGAATTAATTTAGAAATTACCTTTAGTTTAATCTCCACAAATCTTCTGCACTTAGCACAAGATCTAATCACCTAAGAGTGTGAGCTCCTTTTTCTTTGAACCAAGGTGTGAATCTACGTACAAGACTAAAAGAAAAAGTTTAAAAACTCAAATTGAATTTGAAACTTACAACTTACTTTCAACTTTTAAACTTGTGTCAACGCCAATGAGAATGATCACAAGTTCGGTGTAAAAATATTCTTTCTCTTAAGCCACCTATTTATAGGTTTAGAAAATAATAATTTGTTTTCTCATATGATACAAGAATCACAAATCCGATTGTGATTTAGTAAGTATAATCTTATTAGTAATCTTTTCCTTTTTATTTTATTTTATTTCTTTTTTAATCAAAATCCTATTTTGATTTATTTTCCATTTGGGAAATAAAATAAAAGAAGTAAGATGGGTCTTTGTCTTGGAACCCAACATTTGAGCCCAATATATTTCTTTTAGATGATCCAATTTAACTTATGAAGTTTGAGGATCCACATGTTTTTTTAATTACAAGCTCCAATATATTTGGCCCAAGTACCAATTAACTCTTAATTAATTGAGCCCAAATATATTAATTTTAGTTTAGTCCACTAAAAAATTAAAATTGCACTCTTGAACTAAAATAAAATATATTAAATATTTTTACCTTAAGCAATTGTGTAAAATATGTATTCTCATGAAAAATACCAATAATTAAAATGCTTTTAGACGTTGCATTATTAATTATTTTATTCCCTAGGACTGTCTTTACGTTTAATAACTCCATATTGAATACTCGGTACCAAGATTTATTATTCAAGTCCTCATAAGACCTATAATGTGGTATTTACTCTTATTTAATTATAAGAGACATGATGTCCATATCTATAAATATATATCTGCTATGACATATGAATCAATAACGTCAAACTATCGGGATTAAACTGTTATTCTGTAGTCGTGCCCAATTATAGCTCAAACGTTACAGCTCATAATACATATGGTACACTGTTTATCTCAGGATTAAGATAAATATTTAATTGCTCTATTGTGAAAGTATTATTCGATTAAAGGTAAAATCGAAATATACTATTTACTTGATCTGTTAAATACATCACATGTATTAGGTCTTTTGTTCAAAATCTTTCACTCAGTGATTCTAGACTCATCACTTCTCAATTGAAAACAAAAGACCCACAACTTTAATCAAGATAAGGTGTCCAGCCTGTATCTTAAATTGTGAACATTTTTAGATTGAATAAATAATTATGTCTAATATACATAAACTTATTTATGTGGATAATTCTTTATGTTTATTTTAGTCTTGGATCCTTAAAATATTTTTCTTTTGACATATATAATAAACGATTTATCCATGCTACATAATTTATTTGTAAACAAAAGACTTTTATTGATATCAAATGATTTGTTACAGAAAAGCCCTTGCTTTAGGGCATACTTCCTAACACCTTTTGACACCTCTAAATCCCTGTATGGTAGTCAATCCTGTCGTGTAATGCATGAGTATGAAATGTTTGTGGGCTCAAGTTTTGATTCTTACGTGGTCTATTAAAGGCTCCAATCTAATTTTCTAATGATTCCTAACTTATTGAAATCTCTAACTACACTAGCCGAATAGAGGTATCAAACGGGCCTAGTCAAGCTGGACAATAATTGCTAAGTTCAATCGAGCTTTATGGCCGATTACAGGGGAGCCTTCAATGTTTTTGTTAGGTTCGGCCTTACCCACGAGCCTTATTCAAAGAAAGCTTGCCCTTCCAAGCTTGGACGACACGTTGATCTTTAACCGATGAAGGATAATTTGTTTTTATTTAACTTGTGCTCAAAACCGATGAATCACAGGTTCAACCAAATCTTATCACGGTGCCAATTGTGAAAGAGGACATCTCGTGTGTTCACATTAGCCAAAAATATGTTCAAGAAAGACTGAAATATTGTTAGAAATCTGCTTTTAAGAAAAAATTTCTACCTATGAATCTCGGTGAGTTCAAATATGTATTGCAATCGATTTGGCAACTCCAAAATCCTTGGAAGCTTACCCCATTTCCTAAAAGATATTTTGATATTCAATTTTCTAGTGAAGAGGATTTAAAAAGGGTTTTGAGTGGAGGTTCTTGCTCAATTTGAAATGATATTTTTAGTATTTTTCAATGGCAACCAAATTTTAATCAACAATTATCGCATGCTCAGTTTGAGTGAGGTTCTATGGTCTATGCTCAGGATACTAGCATCCAACTACAATCAAGGAGATTGCACAACGAGTTTGCATCCCTTTGCAACTAAATCAAGTTACAAGGGATCGAGCATATGGGTTTTATGCCCGAGTTCTTGTGGACATTGATTTAACTTTAAATCAGACCTCCTTTTTGAATGCGGAGAGAGATGAGTATAGAGGTTTCTCGGTGGATGTTATATATGAAAATCTTCTAGAGAGATATACGAAGTGTAAAGCTTTTGGCCATGACTCTACTAGATGCTACCAAAATAACAAAGAGATTAATTCTAATAGAGTCTGATTGCAATCAAGAAATTCAAGGCAAACTTATAGGCCTATCATGAAAAACAACACCACTGGTGTGGCTAGTGGTATAGAAGACAACATTCAAAATGAAAGATGTGATGCCGTAAACATTTATTTTTCAGGCCGCTATAAGGGGCAGTTTGTTGTAGAGGAACAAACTTACAAAATAGTCTCACAAAATGAGAAAACGATAGAGATAGAAGAGGAAATTGTGGATTCAAATTTTTGAAAATCCTGCCTCATCTGCTCATTGGAAAGTAAGATAGATCTTTCCATGCCACACCTCATAGAGAGTTATTTGAGAACTGCATCTCCGGAAATTTGCGTAAGGTGTATCTTGGTGACGATCAAGCATGCAACATTACCGGGAAGGGAGATGTGAAGATTTAGCTGAAAGGGTCAGTTTGGAAGCTTAACAATGTGAGGCACATATCGGATTTGAGGAAGAATTTGATCTCCATTGGGCAACTAGTGTCGGAAGGTTACGTGACGACTTTCACAAATGATAAGTGGAAGATTTCGAAGGGTATCATGACATTCGCCCGAGGAAATAAGAATGGGTCACTTTACACAACCACAGATGGTTGTGGTTCAATCGCTATGGCGAAAGGTAAAGATGATCCAAACTTGTGGCACCAGAGGTTTGGGCATATGAGTAGTCATGGGCTAAAGTGTCTACGTTCGAAAGGTAAGTTGCCATATTTGAAGAGTGTTGAGGTTGATTTATATGAGAGCTACGTGTTGGGAAAACAGAAGCGAGTGAGCTTCAAGAAGACTGGAAGGGTACCGGTAAAGGAGAAGTTGGAACTAGTATACACCGATGTTTGGGGTCCAGCTTTTGTCTCGTCAACCGAAGGTAAACAATATTTCATCACATTTATTGACGACCACTCCAGGAAGGTATGGGTTTATTTTCTGAAACATAAGGCTGAGGTGTTTGATGTTTTCAAGAGATAGAAAGCTAGGGTTGAGAACGAGATAGGGTTAAACATCAAAAAGCTGCATTCAGACAATGGTGGATAATATGAAGATAGTGAGTTCAAGAGGTTTTGCTATCTGAGCAAGATAAAACTCAGTAGAATGGTTCCTGGAACCCCACAGCAGAATGGGTTAGCAGAACGAATGAACAGATCATTGACTGAGAGAGCCAGAAGCATGAGGTTACATTTAGAATTGCCAAAACAGTTCTGGGCAAAAGCAGTCAATACAGCAGCGTATTTGATCAATAAAGAACCATCAAAGCCTTTGGACCTCGCTATACCAGAAGAGATCTATACCATGAAAAAGGTAAAACTTTCTCATCTCAAAGTGTTTGGGTGTGTTTCTTATGTACATATAGGTGATCATGCGAGGAATAAACTAGACGCCAAGTCAATGAAGTGTACTTTGGTGGGCTATGGAGAAGATGAATTTGGTTATAAGCTGTGGGATGACCAAAACCGCAAGATGATTAGAAGTAGAGATGTTGTCTTCAACGAAAGGGTTATGTATAAAGACAAAAACACACAAGTGTTTGGGCTAGAAGAGCCAAAGTACTTTGGGCCAAATGATGTGTCAGAAAACAAGGTCGTGGAATCAGTTAATCAGAATGATGAAGAACAAGGTGTACTGCTCCAAGTTATAGATCATATCCCACATAGAGACGTTCTAGCAACACATGCTCAGAGTGCAGTGAGAAGATCAACTCGAACTCATTTACCAAATAGGAACTACTTGCAATACATGTTGTTGACAGATGCAAGGGAACTTGAGTGCTATGATGAAGCATATCAATGAGAAGATGCGAGCAAGTGGGAGCTTGCAATGAAGAATGAGATGAAGTCGTTGATTTTTAATCAAACTTGGGAGTTAGCCAAGTTGTCTTAAGGAAAGAAAGCCATACAAAATAAGTGGGTGTTTCGAATCAAAGAGGAATATAATGGTTCCAAGAGATACATGGCACGACTAATGGTCAAAGGCTTGCAACAAATAGAAGGTATTGACTACTCTGAAATATTTTCTCCTGTTGTTAAACTAACTACGATCCGGTTAGTATTAAGCATTGTCATAGCGAAAGGGTTATATTTAGAGCAGTTAGATGTGACGACTGTCTTTCTTCATGGTGATTTGGAGGAAGAAATATACATGAAGCAACCGAAGGGGTTTATGGAAGAGGGCAAGGAAGAGTTGGTGTATAGGTTGACAAAGAGTTTCTATGGTTTAAAACAAGCTCCCCGACAGTGGTACAAGAAGTTTGATGGGTTTATGCAAGGCAATGGATATTTCAGATGCAATGATGACCACTGCTACTATTTCAAAAAGGTTAAATCAAGTTTTATTATCTTGCTACTTTATGTTGATGACATGTTAGTAGTTGGTGCAGATTTAGAAGAGATTAACAATTTGAAAAAGCAACTCTTGAGTGAGTTCGAGATGAAAGATTTAGGTGCAGCAAAGCAGATTCTTAGAATGAGAACTAGTAGAGACGAACATGAAGGTACATTGAAGCTTTCTCAAGCAGAGTACGTTTGGAAGGTGTTGCAGAGGTTCAGTATGGATGATGCGAAATTAGTGAAAACACCTTTGGCTAGTCATTTCAGGTTGTTCAAGGATCAGAGTCCGAAAACGGAAGAGGAGAAGGACTTCATGGCTAAGGTTCCTTATGCATAAGCCATTGGAAGTCTAATCTATGCCATGACTTGCACAAGACCAGATATTTCTCATGCAGTGGGAGTTGTGAGCGTTACATATCCAATCCAGGTAAGCCTCACTGGGAGGTCATGAAGTGGATCCTAAGATACCTGCGGGGTACGACGGAGAGATGTCTAACCTTTAGAAGAGATGAACTCAAGTTGGAAGGTTATGTGGATTCAAATTTTACTTGGGAAGTGGATCATAGAAGAAATACCACTGGATATGTTTTTACAATGGCTAGTACTGTGATTAGTTGGATGTCCCAATTGCAGAAGATAGTGACAATCTCTACAACTGAAGCAGAGTATGTGGCTGTGACAAAATCAAGCAAGGAGCTAATATGGTTACAAAGTTTGTTAACTGAGTTGAGATTCGATCAAGTGATGAATGTGTTGCACAGTGACAGTCAGAGTGCAATACACTTGGCCAAGAATTTAGCGTTCCATTCTAGAACTAAGCATATAGATCTTCGCTACCACTTCATTCGATCATTAATCGAAGAAGATGTGTTAAAGCTTGTGAAGATAGTAGGTAGCAAGAATCCGACTAACATGTTAACCAAGCCAGTCACTATTGAGAAACTGGAGTTCTTCAAGAGTGAAGACGTGGGGGATGAGCGCACCGTTATTTATCCACTAAGTCATTGAGGAAGGATGAGGAACGTCTATTGAGTTTCGGTCTTTAAGTGGGAGATTGTTGGAATTAATGAAGACCTCAAGTCAAATTTGGAGTTTTGTGAAGATTAAAAAAAAGCAAGTTAGTTTGCTTTTGTCCTTTGTGTAATAAATGGGAAAAAAAAAAAAAAAGCAAAGTTAATTTTTGGGATTGGTGAAGAATGACAATTAATGCAATTCAAAGGCAAATAAGAAAATTGATTCGCGCTGTGTCTTTCATAGCGAAGTGTGAGAGCGGTTTGCCAATTGTGAGCAGCGCTGTGTGTTGCGTTGTGAATTTCTACAACGGTTTTGAGGGCGGTGTTGTCACAGAGGTGTACGCTTTGAGGAGCGCTGTGGCACCTAGAGAGATCACGCATAAATCCGCATGCGATGAGATTTGCATAGTGAAGAAAGAGGAAAACGTAATAGAATCCAAATAGGATTTGGCCAACCCTAGTGCTCTTATATAAATACCACCATTATGTAAATCCTAATGTGTGTGAGAAAAAATTGCTAGAGAGATGAAGAGCAAATTGTAGAGAGACTGAGAGATTGTAATCAACTCTGAAAGTAGTGGATTGAGTACGGTGTGCTCTGTGGACATAGGCAAATTGTTGAACCACGTAAAATCTTTGGTGTCGTCTTTTTCTTCTTATTTGAAAGTATACAAACGTAGTTAAATTGCTTAAGGCATACCTAGAAAAGAGAGAGGGGGGGGGGGGGGGGGGGGGGGGGTGGTTAATAGGTTTTTACGCCTTTTTCAATCCCTTGAACAAACTTTCGTTTGTCTCTCAAGGTAGCCTTACATACAACAAATAAACCAAGAAAGACACACATAGACAATATGTGAATGTAATCATGTGGAAATAGTCTCTGTATATCACCTAGTTATATGAGGTATAAGAACAAATAAACTCAACAACAAAGAATACTCGTATTTCAAAAGATGTTCAATGAGTTACAAGAGTGATCAAATATCACTATACAAAAATTTCAATATACAAAAGAATCATATATACTAAAATGATCAAAAGAATGAATCCACAAATCACACTTTACAAAAACTTGCTCCACTATACATCACAAGTGAATAATATGAAACAAAATAATAACATACACAAATAAAGTATAAGAGATAGAGATAGAAAGAAGTAATACAAGAGATTTTTTAACGTGGTAAAACCTCCAAGGAGGAAACATCCACGGGTTGAACTACAACCATTGGGTACTATATATATTGAATGATAAAAATAGAGAATCCACAAAGTGACCAATCTTTAGCTCACCCAACCTAGTGGAGTCTAAGTCTACCTAACCCTATTGGAAAGTATGAGATCCCTCAATGATGCGGAACCACCATATATTAGACAACATACAAAACCAACATCGATGGAAGATTAGAAATTCCTCAAGAGTGCATACACCTCTCGTGTACCCCGCTCCTTTGGAGTCTATGTCTAACCATACGCCTAGGCCTACCAATATAATAGCCAACTCCCTATCCAAGGCACTCATGCCTTTAGGGAGCCTCCCATGCATGACTATCCGAGTCCTCCCGACTTTAGCTATGACTTCTTGCTTGCCTATCTGAGTCCTTCCGACTCTAGACAAGTCTTCTTGGTTGGCTATCCGAGTCATCCCGACTCTAACCAAGACTTCATGCCTTTTACAAGGACTTCCTAGTGTGATCTTGTGAATGCAAATGATGCAAACAACCAATTCAACATAGAACATGTGATCAATACATTCCATGATACAACTAGACCTAAACATGTGATAACACAAGTAATAAAAGTCTAGATGCATAAACTTGAATAAAACCTAGAGCATGTGTAAACACCTAACACATAAAACTCATAGTCTCATTCACATATACAACACTTGAACAATACATTTCCATGAAGCACAAGTTCAAGATACTATAAACATGCACAATAAAATGCTAGAATCATGAAATCAAATCAATCAATATTCTAGTCAAAGATTTAGAGCAAGGATTAAAAGATAAATCAATTAAATCCTAGATAGCTTTAAAAACACATACAAATACAATAATCCTAGATTTTATCAATCAAAGGATCAAAACACATCTCAAGGTCATTTATCACAAAATTAATTCAATCAAGTCACAAACAATCTAAGATATCAACCTAATCACAATACTCACAATCATGTGAAAAACCTAGAATCAATGAAACTAGTTCACATATGTCTCTAAATAGACTTTTGATTAGGATTGATTGTGAAGCTATCTTTCCCAATAGCATTCACCAAACATACAAGTATATATAGAAGAAGAAACCCCAAGCAAATTGAAGGTTATAAAAGAAGAAATCCCAAAGATATGAACACTACCTTGGATTCACGAGCTGGTTCGGTTTTCTATGTGGAACCACCGGAAAAATTAATCAAACAGCTACCAAACCATTGGAAAAGGTAGAGAACTCAATTACGAACAATCTCCAACTTGAATCATTCAATTCCAACTTCGTATGAGAAAGTTATGGTGTTTGGAATGTAAGAAAATTGGAGAGAAAAATTTTGACGGGATTTTCAATTTTTTCTTCTTGAAATGAAAATGGAGAGAGAAGGATTATTTAAATGGAGGAGAGAGAAGAGGGGATTGTGGCCAATCAAAAGGAGCCACATCAGCCCTAGCCCATGTGGGGTGCGTGGGCCACACAAGACTAGAGAGTTGGTCTGGCCGTGGGCCCCACGGCCTCCACACGGGGTGGCCTAGCTTGGCCACTTGGCTTGCTCTCCCGCGCACCTCTAGCATTCTTCAGCCGTATTCGGGCCTCCGAACTCTGAACTTTAAATTCGAATCCATTTTCGAATTATGAACCATGACTCCCTCATGCACAACGAAGACTATGAAACTTTGATAAAAGGTTGAGAATTCATCTCAGAAAGCGACGACGAACACAACTCAACGAATGAGAATGAAAAGTAGCGTAGCTACATCGTTTGGACTCGAAACTAAGTGAATGAGTAACCGAAAAGACCGGAATTCAATAAGGAATCATGATAGAACATATTCAAGTCCAAATACAAAAATACGGAAACATTCAAACACAAAGTCACACACATATGCCATTTCCTAGACATAGTCCTAGAACATGCAACTAGCAAAGATTGTCAAGTTAGAATGAATGCATGAGCATATATTATCAAGTGTGTGAAAGTGACATATAAATGATGTTTAACCATGAAGGAACACACAAGAATGCCATGTGTGTGTGTGCCTAGCCTTGTAAGAGATATGAGGTCTAATATATACCTTTGTAGATCAATAAAGCACATATCTCTTTGAAGCCGGCATCTTGCAAGAATTGTGGCCAAGACTTTCTTTGTCTTCTTGAATCTTCAACATTAGGACCACTAAACATTACAAGAGAAACACGTTTTGATATGGAATACATGCCAACACAAACCAAAAACCTAACATTATTGCTTTCATATTATCTGTGTGTGTTTAGATTTGTGTGTGTGATTTTTTCTTGCAACACAAAACACTCTTTGTTTGTAATCACTTTAGGTTCTTAGTATATTTCTCGATCTGCTCGGAATGGAATGTCTTAAAGACTTAAGTTAGACTCAAGCCATATCGTAACAAGCAAATAATTAGATTCTTTAAAGTGTTCAAAAAAAAAATGTTAGTATTTCTTCAATTCATAAGCTATCGACATTAAGAGAACATAGGTTTTGATCCACGTGTGAAACTTTATGTGCTTTTAAGTTTTTCCAATTTTTCGTGGTGAGAAAACACATAGAAATTGATGTAGCGGAAGCTCTGTCGAGAAAAACCTGCAAGAAACAATTAGAAACAACCTAATAATATTCTATCGATCCGCGCACGGATGCAAGAATACTAGGCTACTGATAACATTCAACTTCGCGCACGAAGGATTGTTAACAGGCTTCAAATACTTCAATCTTCGCAAAGAATGTTGTACATGGATATTGAGAAACAATCTCTGAATTTTTATTAATAATCAACTAAATAACAAATTGGATTCAAACCACTTAAATAGGAAAAGCAACAAGTCGACTTCCACAAGGAATCAACTTCTAAATTAACTTAAACTAAAACGAAAAAGAAATCTTATCAAACTAAAATGGAAAAGAAATCCTATCTAGGAAAAGAGAACAAATCCTACTCAAACAAAGACTATGAAGACTCAATCCTAAACTAAAAAGGAAATTGGATTTGATTTAACAAAATCAAATCATAAAATAATTAATAACATAATTACATATAAACTAAAAGGAAATAAAATAAATGTACGGAATCATGACAACAATTAAAAACCATAAAACAAGAAACTACTGTCTTGGTGCGCTAGAAACTTAATGGCCAAATTCGGATATTCTGCAGCCTGTTACAGAAGACAAAGTCTTCATAACAATTGTAGGGCTCGTCTTGGGCTTTCCGGAAACATATTATAACGTTGATTTTGTGTTCGTTTGCCCTCTAAAAAGGACCTCAAAATTTGACCTTTTTGTAGGGGCTGATCTGAACCTGACCATCCAAAACCGACCATCCAAACCCAACCACCAAAACCGAGCACTCCAACCATAAAATCCAAGTCTTTGCTCACCGTATCATCACCTTTGCTCACCGCATCATTCTCTCCAGGTTGGAGAAAATTCATCCTCGAATTTCGGTTGCTAAAATTTCACGAATGAGTAATGTCAATACACAAGATCGTCTACAACGAACTGTACATTTCCTGATCTTCGTCATGACGTCCATCCAATCACTCCAATAGATGGACGCACATTCTTGAATCTTCAAATCCTGCAACAAAAGGTAAACCAAACACACCAACCTATAACGCTTCGGATGTTTTTCGGTCTTGATTCCCAATTTGCTAACCATGTCAGCGGACACAATGTTTTCGCAACTTCCTCCGTCAACAATAAATCGCCACACCTTGCCAAGGATGGTACAAGTTGAATGAAACAAATTGTACCGAAGCCAATCACTCCCATCAGCACGTGGAGCCAAACTCACATGCCTCATCACCATGGTTGTCCCTTGGTCAACGGTAACACCTTTGCTGTTCGGAGTCTTTTCTTCGGCGAACGGCAATTCCGTTGGCACCTACATTCCTTCGTTAACTACCTGCTCATCCACATCAATAATCGTTGCAAAGGCTGCAAGTGGAATCAAACACACAGGCCTCACCACCATGGTTGTCCCTTGTACTACTATTGTGTCGCCTCTTCCTACTTCTGATGTGTCGCCTCTTCCCAAAACAACCTCCTTGTCGAATTTTTATGCGGAATAACACTCCTCTTCGTCCATCTCTGGTTTGACATCATCAATAATGGTGACGAAAGCGGGTCGTACCATTAACAATGGACCAATATCGCCTTCCAACCCATCTTCATTGACCACTTCGTCTTCGTCAAACTGTGGTTCAGCTCCAATGTTCTCCACTAATTCTTCTTGGACTTCCTCCTCTTCATCAAATTGTGGTTCAGCTCCAATGTTATCTACTAATTCTTCTTGGCTATCTTTCGGTTCAGCGAACAACACTCTCTTGCCCACTTTTTTGCACTTAGACTATTTGTGTTCAACATCACCACAACTGAAGCATCTCAACCCACGCGATGACCTAGGTTGCTGTTTCAGATTAGCAACTGGATGCGGAACGACGCCACTACTCGACTGGTTGTGCTGCTGCTGCTGGTGCCTGTTCGTGCCGCTGTACCACTATTGTTACTTGATAGCAGTCCACCTCCTCCCCTTCGTGTGACAGTCTTCTCCACTTGTAAAGCTCTTTGACGGGCTTCAGATACAGTACCTGGGTCAAAGAGTTTCACCACCTCAACGATTTGTGAACGAAGGCCACCGCAATACCTAGATACCAATTGATCTTGAGTTTCTTGAATATCGTTACGCATATGCAATTGGTAGAACTCCGTTGTATACTCATCAACTGTCCGCAAACCTTGATGCAATTTTTGCAATTTTTGATACATTAATTACTGAAAATTGTGGGGTAAAAATTCTGATCACATCTTTCTCTTTATCTTCTCCCAATCCGTTAATTTTGACTTTCCTATTTGAGTCCGTGAGAGCTTGAGTTGCTGCCACCATGTAGCTGCCTATCCTCAAAGCCGAGTTGCCACCAAGGCTACCCTTGCATTCGTTGGAACGTTTTTAAACTCCAAGATCTCCTCCACGACTCCGAGCCAATCAAGGAATTCTTCGGGCGTATGGTTGCCCTAAAATTCTGGAATATCTATCTGCATACCCGACTCCCATCGCCGATTGTTTTCACGCGCTCGAGCCCTTCGACGCGGCTGCGGAACCAAGTCTTCCTCGTTGCTCTCCTCATTACTTCCTTCCTTGTCTCCATCCTAACTTGAGTCTAGGGGACGGAAGGTATTTTGGTTGGCCATTAACATAGCGATTTGCTTAGTTAATCGCGAAACCTGTTGCCCCAATCGTGCCATACGGTCACGTTCAATGGCTTCTTTTACGGGAACCCGGTTTGGTGGACATCTTCTTGGCGGCATGATGTTGTCGTCCCGAACGAACACGGCTATAATACCAAACTGATGTAGCGGAAGCTCTGTCGAGAAAAACCTGCAAGAAACAATTAGAAACAACCTACTAATATTCTATTGATCAGGGCATGGATGCCAGAATACTAAGCTCCTGATAACATTCAACTTCGCGCACGAAGGATTATTAATAGGCTTCAAATACTTCAATCTTTGCAAAGAATGTTGTACATGGATATTGAGAAACAATCTCTGAATTTTTATTAATAATCAACTAAATAACAAATTGGATTCAAACCACTTAAATAGGAAAAGCAATAAGTCGACTTCCACAAGGAATCAACTTCTAAATTAACTTAACTAAAATGGAAAAAAAATCCTATCAAACTAAAACGGAAAAGAAATCCTATCTAGGAAAAGAGAACAAATCCTACTCAAACAAAGGCTACGAAGACTCAATCCTAAACTAAAAAGGAAATTGGATTTGATTTAATAAAATCAAGTCATAAAATAATTAATAACCTAATTACATATAAACTAAAAGGAAATAAAATAAACGTACGGAATCATGATAACAATTAAAAACCATAAAACAAGAAACTGCTGTCTTGGTGCGCCAAAAACTTAATGGCCAAATTCGGATATGCTGCAGCCTGTTATAGAAGACAGAGTCTTCATAACAATTGTAGGGCTCATCTTGGGCTTTCCGGAAACATATTATAATGTTAATTTTGAGTTCGTTTGCCCTCTGAAAAGGACCCTGAAATTTGACCTTTTTGTAGGGGTTGATCTCAACCTGACCATCCAAAACCAACCACCAAAACCGAGCACTCCGACCATAAAATCCAAGTCTTTGCTCGCCGTATCATCTTCTTTGCTCGCCGCATCAGAAATGCAATAGAGAGCAAAGATATTTGGCAAGACAACTCTAGCACTGATTTGCAAGGCCAATATGTAAGTTATATTCGTAGATTTTTTGTGTTTCTATCTTAGAACTCAATCAAATACAAGGGTGTTAAGTTATGTGGAAGTAAGTAAAAGCATACTAGTATCTCGTAAACATGAAGAAGGCTATTATTCAACTGTAATTACATGATGGGATTGGGGTATATTGATACTAGAATATGATTGCATTTTTCGTAGACTTGGTTTCCTTGTTGCTACTTCAGGTTTCACACTCTTGAATTTGTCAACAGAAGCAACTTCATGAACACACTCTGCATTTCGTAAACTGGGTTTCCTTTGTGCTGCTACTTCCGGCTTCACCCTCTTGAATTTGGCAAGAGAAGCAAGTTCATGAACAGACTCTGCTATTTTCTCAGAGCAAGAAACAACATCAGCCAGCAGAGAAGCCATGGTCACTGCTGGTATTACCTCTAGGAGGTCACTTTCCTTGCACAATTCTGTATTCATCATGAATTTCAGGTTCTTGGCAGCAATTTTTGATCTTGTAATGTGTAAAATGGCAATAGAAGGTGTAGTCATTGTCTTGATTGCCATTGCTAGTTCGTTCAAAGCTTTGACGGATTCCGAACTCACTTTTGTGCTTGCCTCTTGAATTTTGCTGCGGATTTCTTGTGGTGTCTGAAATTATTTTGTTAATTAGCTTTACACAAGCACATAAAACACTTATTAGTTATATTTGAAAGAATATATAGGATGGGTGCATTACTTGGTTCTCGGTGTTGAGGTAGCCATGAAGAGCTTCAATTCTGTAAGCACATTTCCGGGTCAAGCTCCCAATCTTTAAGTATTGTTTCCATGGATGACCAAACCTGAACCGACCATGAAAAGGCTCCCATCTAGCAAATATGGCCTGCACAACATCATTAATTAATCTCCATATTGTTAATAAGAACATCGAAGTAAAGCTTGAATGAGGAGAGGATTCAAATTCAATAGATATACATATATAAACTCACCAAGGATTCTTCAGTTTGTTTTGAGTGGAGCACACTTTTATATCCTTCTAAAAGAGTCTTGTTGGACTCTTCATCCTCCGAGTCTGATGTTTTGAAGTATTCTAGTCCAAAACCTGCACCATCAGTCACATAACCTTGTAAGTTTTGTAGCTAGCAAGCCCATCATATGAAACAATATAAGAATTAACAAAATGTTAAGAAAAAACAGAAGTATAGTTGTGTTATGTATGTACCTTCTAAGAAAAAGGCAAGCTGTTCAATGTT
Organism: Acer saccharum; assembly: GCA_030490815.1. Taxonomy (NCBI): domain Eukaryota; kingdom Viridiplantae; phylum Streptophyta; class Magnoliopsida; order Sapindales; family Sapindaceae; genus Acer; species Acer saccharum. The sequence goes on along the minus strand of CM059868.1, from coordinate 43,130,663 downwards.
GTTAGCAACTAAGTTGTGAAGATCATGACCAGCCCAAACAGGAAAAATGAAAATGCATACAAGCAGAGCTGTAAATCCACCAAGGAGGATTGTTGACACCCTTTTATAGGCCATTTCCAGCACCTCATCGTCACGGTAACCAGATACAGATATCAAACAGAACGTCAAGATGAATACCAGCAGCCCATAATCATAGTTCGCCTTCATTCGTGGAAAGAATCTTATAAATGTCATCATAGAAGCTGCACATATATATCATAACAAACATTTTCACCAAAATCATAACTTTGCTTTTACATTCAAACAAATCCACTGGTTTCATTTTTATTTTTTTCACACCACTTTATCAATCACCCATTAGCAATATAGCTGATGCGTCACATGATTGTTAAACGTTGACATATTCAGTGAAGACAAAAAGGAAATTTGCATACCTAGTACGAAGACAAGCAGCCCAAGAAGTATGGGCTCACCTTTCTCTCCTGAGAGGATTGCTAAATGGTGAGCACCAAATCCTAGAGTTCCAGCTAGAAATGTTGCCAAACCCCTGTTTAGTCCCTTGGAAAGTGTAGCTCCTTCAACATCAAAATCAATTTAGCACCCACAATTTTCTCAGTTTCAAACTAATTAATCAAGATATACTTCTATTGAAAAAAAAAGTGAGAAAGTGAAAACATACCTACAGAGAATTCAAATACAACAACAACAGTCAAAACAGCCCACATTGCAGAGACACCAAAGCCATCATAGAGAGGTTCAAAATAGTAGAACAATGAAACCAAAGTGATTGCTAATCCCACTTTAAGTGAATGAATAATTCTTCTGGGATCATCTTTTCCCAATTTCTTCAATTTCCCAGGAAAGGCCTTGACACGCCCCCAACCTCGATTCATCATTCCTTCCTTCTGATCAGCACCAGACGCAACTTCCATTTCAAGATTTGAGGCTTTGCACGGTAATTTACAACAATTGTTAAGTGTGTTAACAAAGAGCTTAATTGAGTTTATGAACAGATAAGATATTCTAGCAGAGAATCAAAGACACAGATCTACATGGCCATGTTTAGTTATTTATAGGTGATCAGCATATTTGCATGGGAATTGGAAAACACGTCATTGTGTCCTGCTGTCATTTGTATGTTTTTCAGAGCATCCAAGAAACTTCAGTCCAAGTTGTGTTTGATACGAAGGAAACGGAAAGAAAATAAATAAATAATTGAGTTCATCTACACTAAATCTACTTATTATTTAGACAATTAGATGTCAAAAACAAAACAAGAAATTATGAATGCCGTACATGTGTGACCAAGGTGGCAATTTCTAGTAAAGAAAGAATAAATAAAACTTTATTCTGCTTAATATATCAGTCCTTGTATCATATGATACTGATATCTACGTATACGTCATATTTTATTGTCTGTATCCCTCTTATCAAAGATAATTATGAGCTGTAACTGATTAGCGACAAAGCACATGCATTCAAGCTGAACACATTTCATCTGTCTACTCGGCTTCGAAAGTGTTTACAACTGTTATATATGTTTGTTATTTTATAATACATGGACATTCTAGTGTATCGATGCATCGGTACACCGTTGCATGTGATTATATATATATATATATATATATATATTATTGTATATGAGTTGCATAAGATCACCTAGATCCAAACCGATATAGCCAGATATGGGTTTTGTTAGTCGGGTTTATGGGTGGATTTAGGTGTTAAATTTAAACCCGAAGCGGGTTTGGGTTTGGAAGGAAAAAAAATATATTGAACCCATGAACCTGCTTGATTTAAAAACTAATATAATAAATAATTTTTTGACAATACAGTAAATAATAAAATAAAATAAAAAAACAAACTCGAACACGCTAACCTGCTTGTATTTTTTATTATTAATTAATTTTAATCATTTTCTAAAAAACGTTTGGTGGGTTCATGGGTTCGATCAAAACCCACAAGAGAAACACCCAGCTGCAAACCTGCATAAGTTCGCGGGTTTACGCCTTTACGGGGTGGGTATAGGTGACGCTAAAATCTGCAAGTGGAAACCTAAACCTAAGTCTGCTTAATTTCACGAGTTCACGGTCAAATTTGGGTGTCAAAAATTTACATTTATTTTCTAAATTAATTAATTCTACATTTATTTCCTTTGTTTTTGGTGCAACATCTCACAGCAAGATTAAAAATTTAAAATCAAATGTCGTCATTGATAATAACAAGATGAATGGTACTTTATGGGTATTTTATTTTAAGGAAAGATTTAGGTACTTTGAATGATTAATTTATAGATTAAAAAAGATTATAAATTTATATTTTAAAAAAAATGAATAATTTAGAGGTTTTTTTTTTTTTTTTTTTTTTTTTTTTTTTTTGAATCTCTAAAAACAATTGAGGTTGCTTATTGTTTGTAAACGATAATGTCAGCCCTCTAAAATTTTCCATAAGATAATGGATTGTGTACTATAGGCTCTAATTTAATTTTCTAAAGATTCCCCATTCATTGAAATCTCTCGCCTTCAATGTTTTTGTTAGGCCCAGCCCTGGCATGAGCTTTATTCAAAACAAGCTTGCTCGTGCAAACTTGGATGATACATTAGGATTTAACTTGTTTTATATGTAAACTAATTATATAAGTTTTTTTTTGGACGACACATTGAATGTTAATTTTTGAGCTCGGCCGTCTGGGCTCACATGCATAGTGTTCGTTTGGATTACCGGTTAAGGGAGGGGATTGGACATAAATTGGATCCCATGTGTACTCAAAATATGAATCCCATGTTTGGTGCTTACCAAATTGGATTTGCTTAGTTACTAACAATGACTTTCACTCCATTGTTTATGAGATTGGTTTGTGGGAAAACTCACCATCAACAAAGTTAATTATTTTCTACCATAAACGTAAATAATTACTAATTTGTGTGTGTATGAGATTCGTATAACTTAATTCCCAACACCCAAATAGTCAAGCACGTAGTTAGTTTAAATACAAATGCATGTACATACTCTCTTGTATGGCTATTGATTATTAATTATATTAAATCTTGAACTATTTTGTAGAAGCATTCGATACTGCACACCATGGTTCTAGTAATCTAGCTAGGCGGCTGTGTAAGCCTTAGGCGGACCCGGCCGCCACAAGGAAGGTCTAATCGGCCTTCTTATATGGTCTAGGTGCTTGCTTAGACATCTATCTAGACAGGCTAGGCGGAGTCAATGGCGCTGACCCCCCTCTTGCAATTTTTTTTTTTTTTCTTAAAACGACACCGTATGTTTTAACCCAAAACAACATCATTTTGGTTAATTCGATTCCATTGTTTAGACGGTCTAGATGCTAAACGTCAGTTTGCTATATAAGACTGGTGCCTAGTGTCTACTAGATCACTGTTACACACTACACATTAGTATGCATTTTGTATATGAACACTTTAATGTGAGAGTTGTAAAATTGTTGCGTGTATATATATATATATATATATATATATATATATATATATATATATATAGGGGTAATTGCACAAATATCCCTCGAGATTTGATGAAATTACACAGATATGGCAGTTTTGCCTATATACACACAAACTTCCCTCAACATTTGAAAATTGTTGCACAAACATCCCCTGCCGTTAAATAAATCCGTTAGTCAATGGTCAACAGTATAAAAAGTCTAAAATACCATTTATTTTTATTTTAAATAAACTAAAAAATTAAAAAAATAAGATAAAAAATATTTATAAAAAAAAAATTGATAACATAAATGTACCTTAAATCTGAAACCTAGAAAAAAAAAATCATCTTTACAAATAAAAAAAATAGTTTTTTAAACAATTTAATAAAAAATAATTTTTAAATTTAAAATTTATTTAAAATCAAGGGAGAATTGCACAAACAATTTTTATTTTTTTTTTAAGATGAATTTTTTTTTTCCAACTTTCTGATTTAAGATACATTCATATTTTATAAAAGATTTTTTAATATTTTTTATCTTATTTTTGAATTTTTAATAATGTTTAAAATAAAAATATAGGGTATTTTGGACTTTTTACATTGTTGACCATTGACTAACGGATTTATTTAACGGCAGGGGATGTTTGTGCAACAATTTTCAAATGTTGAGGGAAGTTTGTGTGTATATGGCCAAAACTACCATATCTGTACAATTTCATCAAATCTCGAGGGATGTTTGTGCAATTCCTCCTATATATATATATATATATATAAAGTACAGTTGAGAATTTGTACACTACAACAAATATGACTTTTTATGTTGCACTATAGTATTCTTTTCAAAATTGCTATCAAATGTACCCATATTATTGCATATTATAATAAAATGCTATAAAAAGATATTAACAAATAACAATTTATTTTAAATAGCATTTTGATTTCAATAATATAACACTTTTAATTCTATTAAATTATATAGCTCAAATGTTAATTTTTAAAAAAATAATAATAATAATTTAATAGCATTTTAAATAAGCTATGATATGTTATGAAATCATAAAAGCTATTATATAATATATTTTTTTGATTTCAACATATTATTATTATTATTATTATTATTATTATTATTATTATTGACAATATCTATTAATCTGGGACCATGTATTTTTTTAAAAGCTTTCGCCATTGGTAGAATTCGAGTTGCTAACCTGGGAGTCATTTGCCCAAACTCTAAGCTCGTCTATCTACCAACTGAGTTATATATGCCTCTGTTGGCTTCAACATATTATTATTATTGTGTTTTAAATTATTATTAACAAAAATACAATTAATGTACATTAAATATAAAATTAATTTTTTTAAAAAAAAATTAAGTAATTTACAAAACTAATTATATAGCATTTAAGAATGCTATAATACATGTTAAAAATACATCTAAAGATAAAGAGGGAAAACAAATTCCTATCCCTCTCTTTTTTTCTTTTCTTTTTTAAAGATAAAGAGGGAAAAAAATTTTATTTCCTTTTTCAAAATTTAAAACCCTATCTTTTACTTTATATTATCTTCTCTTGTTATTAGAGTTGTTTTACAGCCACCAAAATACCCACTCAAAATCCCTACTTTTACCATAAAGCTCTCAGGCATCAATACATGTCTTCATCTTCTATTCTCATTAAAAACTTCATAATATTGTTTTGGTAAGTTTTTCTCTATTTCCTTCTTCTTCTTCTTTTTTTTTTTTTTGTTGAAAATCCAATTTTAATTTTTGTTAATTATTTGATTAACTACATATGTGCTTATTTGATTTTTTTTTATTTTTATTTTCCAGTTAGAAAATTTGGTTAAGAATTTACATGAGGAAGTATTACATTTCTTCCATTGTGAAGTTATATTTCTTGGTAAGAGATTTATGATTTCCTCTATATTATTTGTTAGTTTCATTATTTGAATTTTTTTTCCATCTTAGATCATTTTCGTTACAATCTCCACAATATATATTTCATAATTGTGCTGGCCAGTAAATTCATATATGTTTATTCATTTTTTATTAAATATAACTTTATTTTATTGATGTCTTTCAAGATTATCAAGATGAAGGTTGCTGTGTTTTGTCAAAAGTAGAAGATGAAAATTGGTGGAGCAATCATGTTGTTGTAATTAATTAAAAAAACCATATTCTTGTAATTATATTTTTTATAAAAATAAATTCAAATTTTTGTATTTAGAAATATCCTTGCAAGTTTGATATGTTGTGTGAATAATGTAATTATTTTGATTCATTAATAAATTTTTTTTTTTTTTCCTTTTTTGTTTTGTTTTGTGCACAATCAAACTTTTTGAATTAATAATTAAGTAAGAAATAAAAATATAAAATTTTTATATTGGATACAATTACAATAGCATTTTTAAGAAGTGATAATAACTACAATAATAACATTTTTTATTAATGATATAACATCACTTAAATACAATAAAAGAATAATCATAGCATTAAAGAAACCGGATTGAAAAGATAAAACTTTTAATCACACTAGCCGAATGCTATTGTTTATTTTGATAGCATTTTTTTGTTGCTATTAGAGCATCTTCAATGCAATACTAAGGTTTCGTTTGATTTTTTGTCTGAAGATTGAACAGTAATGAATGTTACTGAAGACTGAATAGTGACTGAAAACTGAAAAACATGTTTGTTTTTTTTCACTGAAAACTGAATATAAATGATAAGTTATTTGTTTTTTAAAGTTATAAATATCTGAAAATAAATACTTTTACATCTATACCCTTCTAACTATTATTTGTTATATATTTACAGTTTAATATATTAAGGACAACTCTAACATGTAAATTAATTATAAAATAAATTTATTTAGTTATTAATAATATTTTAAATTTATATTATTCTGGATTGTTTGGTTTATGGATAGGTTTGTTTGTTTTTTTTTTTTTTGGGTTCTAAATTGATCATTATCAATGAATAACAACATGAATAATACAAGCAAAATATTGCATCAGTGAAATTAAATACAAGCAAAATCCTTCAAACTATATATATATATATAACAACGCCTATATAACAATGCCTAATTTGAGAATTCCGATGGTCCTATAATTTGCATCAAAAAGGAAAAAGCTTGCATCGAGAATTCCGATGCTGTATATTAGAAAACATGGAGTCTTAAGAACTTGATGCAATCTTAAATTTGAGAACATACTAGCAATATATATATATATATATATATATATAACAACACAAACAAATAAAATAACAACATAACAACTGCCACTAGACAAATTAAAACAAATATCATGTCAGATAAACAAATATCAGAAATATATACATATATAAATACAAGTAGGGCTTTAACAGAAGACAAAATTGGAAATAGATTAAATTAGTGAGGATAGTTTTGGAAGTAAAACTTTGTATTAAATTCTCCTGAATTTGTGTTAAGGTGAAAAGTGAACAATTTTCACTTTTCAAAACAAGTGGTTTTAGGTGCTCATTAAGTGATTTTACCACTTAAAAAATCAAACAAAATAACTTAATGGAACACATTAAGTGTCAGTATTAAGTGGAAAAATCAAACATGGCCTAAATCATTGTACCAATACTAAAAGCATCTGTATTTGTTGACTTTTTTTTTATTATTTTAAATAATAAAAATTTAACAAATTTGGTAGGGAAAATTGAGACAGAAACAATTTAAAAAAAAAAAAAATCAATTCATTGAATGCACTGGTTGTATTTGTTGACTTTTATAATTTTAAATAATTAAAAAATAAAATAAAAAATAACATATCAAATAGAATTTTGTATTATAATACAATTCTAAAATGATGTGCCAAATATAACATTTTACTAATTTTTTGTGTCAAATTTGACATTGACATTGGTATATGTATTGGAGATTGTCTTATATGTGATATTTGTTGACGTGGTGTCCATTATAACATTTCTTTTAATATCACATATTGCTTTTTTTATTTCAAGTAATTGGTCAAGTTTCGATTGGGAGCAATGGAAAAGCAGACAACTTATGATGTTAAGTGGATCGACAAATGTATTAAATTAGTTTTGATAAGTAGAAGAAGTCAAAACCTAAAAAAGGTTAATAGAGATGTAGGTACAACTATATATATATGAATATATGATAAGTGTAGCAATGTATAAATTAAAGGTGATATATGCTCTAAAATATCATTGAAAAGTCCCTGTGAATTTCTCCACCCTTGATAAACATTTTTATTGTTAGCAATGGCGTAGTGGAAAACAACTCAAACCCCACCTTTGCACCTTCGTTATTTTTTTGCTTTTTAGAGCCACTTGTTGTCCACTTGTCGATGTTCATTTTGTGTGGCTAATGTGAACTCTTTCAAGTACTCTGAACCCATTTCAAATTTAGAAAAAAAGAGTTCAACAATATGTGATCACTGTTCTATATATGTTTTTTTTTTTTTTTTTGTCAATTTGCTGTGTGCATTTTGTAATTTAGTGACTACTTTTATTTCGTCACGCCATATAATTAGGGTCATGTAGGTAATTGATTCACCTTGTCAATTCAAGATAAAACTCCATTAAAAAAATATATATGATAAAACCAAATAATAGAGAAACGTCTCGAACCCACAGCCATATAGTTATGAGGGCCTCATATTGTCTACTACATCAATGATTTGTAAATAGTAAAACCGAAACCGACGGTTTCAGTTTGGTGGCCACCCAAAACCGGAAATTCGGTTACGGTTTCAAACCCACGGTTTTACAGTTTTGGGCGGTTTTGGTTTCGGTTTTGGTCAAATTATTATTATTATTTAAAAAAAAAAAAAAAACAGGCGACAAAACCGCCGGTTTTGATCGGTTTTCAGGAAGGCCAAACCGAAACCGAAACCATGTAAACCGGTTTTCAAACCGGCGGTTTAGGTTCCGGTTTGGGCCGTACGGTTCTGGTTAAACCGTGGACAAAACCAACGGTTTAACCGGAACCGTGGCCACCTCTAGTAATAAGCCTCTTGCACCTACTCCCTCAATCCTTAAAATCGGTGCATACTAACTTGAATATATATATATATATATATATTGAACAACACAACCATAAAACATCTGATCTTTTATCTGATTACAAGAATATTAACAACAATCACACATTCACACTAGCTGCAAATTACAAATTTAAATTGCGTAAAAAAGACGACAACGTAAAAGCCAATAAGCTACCTATACAACCACACAACCACTGCCCACTCACAGTAGAAAAACCTGACAAAAGATTAGCCCAAAGTCAATATCTTCCTTTTATCTTTCTTGCTGATCTCTAAGCAGAGGAATTATAAAGTCTATGTTAGAAGCACACCGATTTCTTCCTCTGATTTTGTTATATATATATATATATATATATATATATATATATATATATATATTTCTGATCTGGTCAGTGCATCTTGATATAACTTCTTGAGGATATTAAATGAGAGTCACTAGTTTTGACAAGTGCATATACACTTGAGTCAAAGCATGTAAAACTAGTGGCATCACATTCAATATCTTCACGAAGTTATATCATGATGCACTAACTTAGAAATTTATATATATATATATATATATATATATATATATATATATATATATATACTGTGAATCAGACACCCCTAAATTTTTCAAAAATTATATTACAAAATAAACAAGCATATGTATGGAGTAATAAGAATATTCACCTTTGCAAATTTATTCCTTTGAGATCTATTTCTTTGTTTACAAATAAAACACAACGAGCTAGCTAACTAGCTACTGGTTTCAAACAATGATTAATATAGTTATGAAAGAACACTAATTAAATTAGATTAAAGAAGAAGGAGTCGTATAATATTTGTATTCCTGATCTTTTTGTTGTCTGGGGTATGAGGGGGACAATGAGATTTTGTCAATTATTATTTATTGAATTGATTCTTCAACCCAATATTATTACTTATTAGTGAGGAACTTGACGATGCAACAGTACTAGCACTACCATTGCAAAACCAAGCAAGTAAGCAGAAATATTTTATTATAAGAAGTTAGCTATTTAGTCAATATTTACTTCTGCTAAATCAGTGATTTAAAAGCCTTGTATTGAATTTATTTTACTCCAAATCGGCGGTATTCAGTACTTTTTTGTACAGGAATTGATTATGAAACATTATGTTATATATTTTCTAACGTTGTAGAATCTATTTCGCATGAAAAAATGTGTAGAATTTCTACACCGATAATTTTCTTATTAGGCCTGATTTGAAGGCCAAGTCGATCGAGAAGTTAATTTAACCTGATTTCTTATTCAAAGATCGAATCAGGCACATAGATTGAGTGTTTGCAAACAAGTTAAATGTGTTAACGTTTAGCTGAAAACACTACTTATGTTGAAGACTTGTAATGAATATAGCTAGTACTTCGCTTTATGGGCATTCTGGTCCCTCCCAAGTTGATAATTTGCGTTCGTAACCCAACAGATTATCAAACACCCCTGTCATTTAAGGTGGTCATTGAATACAAATTAGTACCTTTGATGTTTGATATACTCATATACCAAATTACTAATTACAGAACCTAATAAAAGTATAAATTCTTAGATAATGATAAAAGATAATACAAGATCTTAATCAATTTAAGACCTATTAAATTAATTAATACAAAATAATAAACGCTGCCAAAGATTTGAAATAAAAATAAAATATTTAATGGCACTTAATATGTTCCATTAAGTTGTTTTGTTTGATTTTTTAAGTGATAAAATCAATTAAATAACTCTTAAAATCAGTTTTCAATAAAAGTGAAAATTTTCCACTTTTCACTTAATTAGAAACAACTTAACACTTAATGGCACTAAATATGTTCCATTAAGTTGTTTTGTTTGATTTTTTAAGTAATAAAATCACTTAAATAACTTTTAAAATCACTTTTTAATAAAAGTCCACTTTTCACTTAATTAAAAACAACTTAAATTTATAGCAATTTTGTATTCCCAAAACTATCCTCACAAACAAATTTTATTTCTAGTTTTTCATTCTCTCATGACCCTAACCATATTAATATTTTTCTTCTCACCTTTAAAAAAATTTAGCAATCATAAAATCTAGTTGCTTGAGGACTCAAACAACTCCATTGGAATCCAGATTTTCAGCCTTATTATGTTAATGATTTTTTTTTTTTTCCGTAATTTGATTAGTTTTATTAATTTTATTTTAGAGTTTGGCATTTATTTTACTTGTACAATTTGAGATGAGACCAGTCATTAAAAATCAAAGTTCCACACAGCAAAAATGAAGTGAGGGCATCAAACTTTAAATGTTTTAAATAATTTTTTTTTTTAAAAATTACTTGTTTTTTTTTTTTAACTATTTAAATTACTTATTACATATTATCTTTTAATATATTAAATTGTAAATATATAACAAATAATAGTTTAAATTACTTGCTATAGCTGTCTTTTAATATATTAAAATGTAAATATATAACAAATAACATTTGAAAGGGTATAGATGTAAAAATATTTATTTTCAGATATTTATAACATAAAAAACAAACAGCTTATCATTTATATTCAGTTTTCAATGAAAAATAAATAAATATGTTTTTCATTTTTCAATTTTCAGTCACTATTTAGTTTTCGGTACAATTCAGCACTGTTCAATTTTATGACAAAAAATCAAACGTGGCCTAAGTCTTAAACCTATTTTACGAAAAATTAAAAGGTAAAAAGCAAAGAAACACCCTAGTACCAATTTTGTTCTATAATGACGAGAGTTTCTCCTTACAATTCACAAATTATCTATTTACACTTCAATTTAATTTTTTTTATTAATGACAATTTTAACTTGAATTAAAATTACTAAACAAGACAAAAAAAATCTAAAGACATTCCAAACTAATTAAATTATTATTTTTTTTAAAAATCTCCTAAATTATTAGATTAAATATCATGTATTAAACTCTCTTCTAAATCTGTTATTACCATATTAAACACTATCTCTCTAAAAAATAAAAATAAATCATATCTCCATACTTTCTCGATCAATTTCTGATTAATTGTTAAATATATATATATATATATTAAAAAGCCAATTTTTTTAAAGAAGATAGATATATGTAAACTTGATTTGTTACAACTAGATTCGATTAAATTCATAATTTCTAAGACCAATGAAAGAATTAAAGTTCTCTAGGCAGTTACATACCTACAAAAGTAACAAAAGCATTTTCATATTTTAATTTATTTATTTAAAAAAAAAAAAAAACAAAGTACTTGTTTTTTGGGTTTTTTATTTTTATTTTAATATATACATATATATGGTTCTTAAAAATCAAGTTTATTCGTAAGTTTTTTTTTTTTTTTTCCTTTAACTATTAGTCTTACTTGAGAAAGAATGGAGATAGAAAATTAGAGATATGTATTGGAGGAGAGAAAATTTAATATGGTAAGTAAAAATTTAAGAGATATTGTGTAATATGTAATATTTAATATAATGATTTATGAGAGATAAATTTTTTTTTTTTAGAATAGGAGTGTGTCAAAAGATAAAAAGGATAATCTTGGAACAAAATGAAGTGTTTTTAAAAAAATTTTAAATTTAAATTTTATAAATGAAGTATCTCTAGAAAAGAAAGTGTAAAAAGAAAAAAATTAGATTGTCAAAACAAACTCTCTATAATGATTAAGCCGATTATGTTGACAGTTTATTCTGCAAATTTCCACCGTCCACTGATAACTTTTTACATTATGTTGCATATTATAAATCACAATTTAAAGTTAATTAATGGACTTCAAGTGATATTGGGAGAATGTGAGGTTAATTAAATGGCACCACTTTTATCTGTCAGCCGTAAAATATGTAAAAGAGAAGGACAGATCAACTCAATAAGTAATTAAAACATGTGCTACAATCATTGCTGTTATTAAAAAGTTATAAGTAATCAACACATCGCTTTACCTAATGGAGTGTTAGAGCAATTATGATGTGGCATGGGCTAAAAAAATAAAATCTAGTTTTTAATTATCGATGAATGGATGACTCTTTGTATTTTTTATTGCGGTTGTACAAGATGTTCATCATGATTCATTCATGATATCACATTCACGTTTGTGTGGAGAGAAGTTTGACTTATTTTGTATTGTAATTGTGATCAAAACTATTATGGAGGAGATTCTCTGTAAAAAAAACAAAAAACAAAAACAAAAAAACAAATATTTGCCATTATCTTATGAATCCGGTTTCAGAAACTGAGGGACCAATTTAAATAACTATTAAAGTTTTAATAGAAAAATATAAATAACAAAAAAAGAATAAAATTTAATCAAACTTTTCAAAAAAAATTGTGGCCTTGGGAGCCATGTCCCTTTGCCACTCACTGCTTATACATCTTCGATCGTTTTGGTCTCCAAGTAATGTTGTAAATTGACCTTGATAGATATTCAAGATTTCAACAGAAGACTATTTTTGGGTTTTAAATGATTATTTATGATCAGGTAGATTGTGTTTAATTAACTTCTGTATATTTTTGTTATAATTTATTATAACTCACTTTTGAATTCTATTCCAAATATTTCTATAATATTTATCACAGCTCCATATGGCTTTGTGATAAGAAATTTTTATATGGCTCCAAAATAATTGAGTGAAATTTTTGGGATCGTAAACAATGATTAGATACAAAGGTGATCAGAGAAAAAAAAAAAAAAAGAAAAAAAAAAAACCACAGATGAGAGAGAAAAAATAAAATTACAACAATAATTATTTTGGGTTAAGTTTATATTTGATTGATTAAAAATGTTGCTAAATTTTAGTGATTCTGTTGGATGGTGTTTTTAGGATAAATAATCAAAATTTGATTACTTTCATATTTTTAAGGATATCATTAAAGATGCTCTAAGGAGAAAATCTCGTGTAGAATCCAAAAATAAATAAATAAACTTAGTGCATGTAATATTTTTGGATTATACACCCAAAAAAAATTGTAAGACCTCCATTCTCAATACCTGTTTTTTTATGTTTAAACATGTCCACTTTTCAATTTATGAATTACAAATTATATTGATCAATGTATTTAAAAATAATAATATATATAACAAAGCTCATGTATCGCACAGGTTGATACACTAGTGTGTGTGTGTATATATATATATATATATATATATAAATGAATTCGTATTTAGTCTCTCTTTTTCCATTTATTTATTCAAATATATATATAATCTTTCTATTGTCAATTCGTTTTGATATAAAATATATCAGAATAAAAAATGTGGACCATAGATTATGGAGAAGTTTTGACAAGTGTATACATTTTAAGTTAAAGTATGTAAATCTAATGGTCCACATTATTCGTCCTGATATATTTTATATTAGGACGAAATAACAATAGAAAAACTATATATATATAAAAGTTTGACGAGATACATGAGCATTAGATTTATTTTTACAACAACTGAATTGTAATATTAATAATGAGAATGATATTTGTTCAGGATAATATTCCTGTAAAATATGTAATTATAAATAGTTAGTACTCATAATTTCATATACCCAAACTTGAAAATAACAAATTTAGGATATAATCATCAACTATAATTTGTTAGTGTAATATATATATATTTACATTACACTCCAAATTATGTCGACTAGGAGCCATAGTCCCGGACGTGTTGATGAGCCCATTTTCTGGAATATTATTAGCTGGAGTTGACGACTCATCATCATTTACAGTAATCACAACATGGCCGGGGCAACCAACCATGTCATCAGATGGTCCTAACTCAGATTTTTCGGGCAAAACAGTCGCCTCAGGAGTCCAAAAATTCACCATTGATGCAAGTTCATAAACGGATTCGGATATCTTTTCTGTGCATTTTACAACTTCAATGAGTAGGGAAGCTACAGTGGCCAGTGGAACCACTGCTAGTAGATCAGTGTCATCCCATATCCCAGATTTGAGCAAAGAGTTGAGGTTCTTGGTAGCACATTTCGAGTTTTCGATGTGGGAATCAGCAGAGGATGGATGGGTCATTTTTTTAATCGCCATTGCCAATTCTTTAAGTGCTTTGCCAGACTCCATGCTCATTTTTGTGCACATCTCCTCAATTTTGTTTCTGATTTCTTGTGATGTCTTCAAAAAATCAAAAAATGAAAGAAAATATGAGTTATAGGGCATGTGACTTAATAATTAATATGCATGAATGCACTTTTAACATAATTTAGATATTCCTTTTTATTTTATATATTTTACTTGCCCATACATTATTTTTGTACTTCTTTACGTCTTTTTTTCAGGTTCTTACATTTGAGAATTATACCATGTATCCAGACATCAATTATTGTGACTGAAAAAAAAATTGTATATATAGAGAGCCCTAAATATGTATGCAATATATATAAGAATATGACAAGAGTTACATAAATAATTAGAAATATACTTGGATTTGAGAAGTGTTGAGGTAGCCATTAAGGGCATCGATTCGATAGGCACATTGACGGGTGAGGGTTCCAAGTTGAAGGTAGTGGTTCCATGGATGCTGAAACTGAAACCGACCATGTCCTGGTTCCCATTTTGCAAAATTAGCCTGCCATTCATAAAAATATATATGGATTATCATCAGCAACATGAATGTAATGTCCTCATCTAATCACATCTTAATTGTACTCATGTCACGTGGCATGTTACTGATGTGATGTCCACCCCACAAATGTCTGAGAAAGAGAAAAAGAGCTTTTTACTCACCAAGGATTCTTCACTGCTTTTTGAATTGAGAACACTTTTATATTCTTGCATGAATGATTTGGCATCTTCATTGTCTCCATTCTCTGATGTAAAGTATTCATTCCCAAATCCTGAAAGGTATATAGCCTTTTTCTTGTAAGTGTTTTAAGTCATACTATAAAGAAAGAAAAACAAAAGAAATGAAATGTTAATTAATCCTATCAAACTATTTTTACATTTTTTTATTTAAAAATTTAATAAAAATAATATTTATCCTTTCTAGCCATTTATGCCTACTTAGTATTCTCAATGTTTTTTTATTTTGAAGTATTACAATAGAACTGCCGGACCCGCTAAGATCAAATAATACATGTGCTCGGATATCTACTCCCATAAACTGGGAGAAAACTCCGTACACATGCTTATAAATGCATATGGTGAAACTCAAACTCTTAACCACCACTGTGGAAGGGAGGTGCATTACCATCTCTGTTGAGAGATGATATGCTAATATTCTCAATGATATGGTACACTAGTGTATGCAAAATAATTAATGCATGGTTGGGCTCACTAGCTAGCTAGTGTATTTTTGTTGTTATTACCTTCTAAGAAGTTTCCAAGCTTTTCAAGGTTGGTAGCAATGAGATTGTGAAGATCTTCACCAGCCCAAACAGGGCATATCAAAATTGAAATGATAACACAGGCAGAGCCACCTATGATAACGGTGGACAATCTCTTGTGAGCAAATTCAAATATTTCATCTTCTCGGAAACCCGACACCGATATCAATGCGAATGTCAATATAAATATTAACAACCCATAATCATATCTTGCCTTCACCTTAGGAAAAAACCGAATAAATGTTGATGCCGCGGCTGCAACATATATACAATCACAAACTCAGTCAGAAACCTTTAATAATGTCGGGTTTAACTAATATATATACCGGATCTGTAACTATACAGAGTAGTCATTGGATTTTAATCTAATAGCTCTGAATTACTCCGGTACAATTACGGTCAATGTATACTAGCATAACCCTAATATTTCAGCTACCACAATCTATATTAATTTTACATATTGTTTTCTTAATACTTACCCTGGAGGAAGACAAAAAATCCAAGCAGTATTGGCTCACCAATATGTCCAGATAGGTCAGCCAGGTGATGTGCTCCAATTCCTAGAGCTCCAGCAAACAATGTTGCCAATCCTCTATTCAGACCTTTGCCTAGTGTGGCTCCTGCATAGCTTATATATGTCAGTATCTCATACAAAATATTAATTGATTAATTAATTCTCTTAACATCATTATAATTAAGCTAAAAGAAATTCTACAAAGTCTCACTTACCTACAGAAAATTCGAAAACTACAACCACAGTCATGACAGCCCACATGGCTGAGACACCAAAATTGTCATAGAGAGGTTGATAGTAGTAAAATATGGAGACCAAAGAGATTGCAAGTCCCACTTTGAGCGAGTGAATAACTCTTCTTGGGTCATCTTGCCCAAGTTTTATTATCTTCCAAGAAAACTCCACCACCTTTCCCATCAACTTCTCAGGCAACGCTTTGAGCCACCGCCACATGCGACCGATCAACTGCCCTGAAACTTTCTGATCATGGTTTACAGAGTCCACCATTTCCATATGGCCAATTTGCATGAACAAATTAAGAAATAGACAAAAGAGAGAAATTGGATGGTGGGACTTGGAAGATGCTCAAAGAAGGCCTCCACTGGCCTCTATATAGAAGAAGAAAAGCATATTCAGTTTTGGATAAAAATAAAAATTAAAATATTTTTAATTATATATATGGTGATGTGTTATAAGTGTCCTTTTAACATTATGTACGGATGCAAGTACAAAGAAATTTGATCACTGAAATTAAGAATTGTTGGGGTTGAACTTGAACTTGAAAGTTTTTTTTATTTATTTTTTATTTTTTATTTTTTTTGAATTACAACAACTGCCGGGACCTAGTGAGATCAGACTCTACAAGCGTGGCCCGGAATACTACTCCCACTATCGGGAAGAGAGAGCAAATGGAAATACAACTCTCACCACTAGAAAGAGGGCTAGCTCCACAGAATCGGGAGACGGCACCCACACTTTGGAAGTTAAAGACCAAATGTGGGACAATAGTAATATATATACATACACCCCAAGGCGTTGAACCTTGGTGGTAGAACCTCCCTTGGGAGGCTCCAACCACCAAGGCAAGAGGCCTTGTATGTCTTGAACTTGAAAGTTAGGTCTGGATGGATATCATGTTGTTGTTACCCATTAACTTTTTGATGGTGCACATTTGTCCAAGTAAAAAAAGTGAAGTTACATCATATCAAAATGGAAAATTGGGCAAGTCCACTTTCAGCCTTCTTCATCTTTCTATATAGCTATGGCACATTAATAGGTAAACGTAGCTACTGATCATGTATAAATGTATAAAGTGTAAACTATGAACTGTATCCCATTGTTCAAACACTAGGCTGAACTGTCATCGATGTGCCTCATAATTAGCTTCTCATATAAATCCAAAAATATTTAATTATAATATATTTTCAAAAATAACATTAAGATTGAAACCATGAAAAAGTATCAACTACTAATTAATACAGTTTTGTGTTCGATAGAAAATCAAAGTACGTTCTTCTTATACGGGAGGCAATATTGCAATAAGATGCCCTGACATTTGATGCATATGCAGCTAGATCAAACTTTTATCGAAAAAATTATAAGTAACTACTCTTAACTTAATAGTTGTATGTTTACAAAATTACAATTAACAGTTGACCAATAAAATACAATGAAATGATTGCCACTAAAGTTACAAATTTTATCAATTAAACTAGTCATTTATTCTTTTGATTATATGTTATAAACGATTTAATTTTTTTTTTTAAATCAAATAAAAACTTAATTGGAGATTAATTAGACCAATCTTCATAGAGGAGTTTGGTTTTCCATATCTCCTCCACTTTTTGAAAAGATCTGAAACGGGCATTGAAAATCTCCATTAACGGAGGATAGACCAATCTCTATTAATGGAGATCCAAGAACTCTAGTAATTTGTTTATATATATATATATATATATGTGTGTGTGTGTGTGAATGACGAAAATTGTCACTGTATCAATATCAGCATTCGGGCCTCTAGGTCCCTTTGCTAGGTAACCTCGAAGTTATAATAGGTTGTGATATAGTGATTAGTGAGGTGTGGCAGCGACCCCGATTCGACAATTTGGAATAGGATTCGGGCTTTGGAAGACCTAGGAAAAACTCGAGGGGTTATGTTCAGGTAGCCCATCAAACATCATCAAAACCTTTTGTATAATACACTGTTGGAAAGTTAAAGAAGTCGGTTTACTACAGAAATTTACGAAACATGCTTTTGAAGTCTGTATAAAAAGTTACGATTGTTTAAGTGAGGAAATGTCATTTTGAACAAACTCAAAGGCCCCAAAAGCATAATATTTTCTTGATGTAAAAGATTGGTGATCAACTTACAACATGCTCAATCTATTTATCAACAAAGCTTAAGTCAATCTCTTTTCCAAATTTAACATCTTTGTTTTTGAAAATATAATTAGCATCTTTTTCATTCTATCATTTTTCCAATGTTGCACAGCTTTGGCAATGTCACTCAAATTGATACTCTTATAAATATTGATAAATATAAAAGATTAAAAAAATGACACAACTAATTGTATTAGTGGGTTCTCACTTTCTCTTGGTACTTGCTATTCGCATTTTGCAGAGTCGAAGGTGAACATTCTTGCGATTCAAATCGAAGCTTCGCATGGATGGATTTATATTTGGTTGGAAACATATTCTATGTATGGATGTGTATACTTGTTTCAACAGCTCTAATTTTCTCCCTCCTCGGCTACTTAGGAATGATTGACTTGACTACAAAGTTTTGATTAGCATGATGTGTTTCATGGTCACTCATACGTATCGCAAAGGGAACTTGGTGGTAGATATTCTTTGTAAGGAAGGGCTGAATTTTTCAGTTGGTGCGATAGACCGCCAAATTGTATTCTTAAGTAGTTGCTCCTCAACTCTTGGGGGCCCTTGCTTATAGATTTCAATAATTCCTTTTGTATCTCTTTTCTTTCTTAATAAAATTGTTCTTTTCCTAAAAAAAAAAGTAAAAGATTAAAAATATTAGATAGCATAACAAACTAATTAGATCCAACAAAAGCAGTAGTATAAGATAAAAATTATGACCGTTTAAGCTAGGAAAGGTCATTTTGAACAAACTCAAAGTCAAAAAAAATAAAAATAAATAAACATAATATTTTCTCTATGAAAAAGACTGGTTAACTTACAAGATGCTCAATGTGTTTATCAACAAAACTGATCAAGTCTCTCTTTTCCAAAATTAGCATCCTTTTGTTTTTCAATATATGTGTAATCTTTTTCATTCTATCTTTTTTCCAATGTTGCATATCTTTGGTAGTTTGTCATCTCAAATTGAAACTCTGATCAACATGGATAAATATTAGAGATTAAAAAAAGATTGCATAACAATCTAATCAGATCCAGCAAAAGCAGTATAAGATACAAGGTTTTTTATTTATTTTTATTTATTTTATTTTATTTAAATTAACTTTTGTATTTATACAAGATAATTTAGGATGTTGCTGAAATGAGTTTTTTTTTTTCCTTTTCTTTTCTTTTCATTATAGTAATCTACCAGATTAAACATATGTTTGATGGACAATTTTAAAAGTGATTAAGAGAAAATTCAATTCACAATGAAACCAAAATGTCATGGATGAAAGCTCGAAAAGCAAGCTTGCATTCTTATCTCTGCAGATTTGGATAGGGTCACAAGCTTCAGCAATCATTCTTCACTCATGAGTAAGTCCAAAATGTGTTTACTTAATTATATATATAGTTGAAGAAACTAATCAAGATATATACTACTATACTAGTCTAGAATTTCACTCCTTGGGAACGTCGAATGTGCACAAACACGTGTATCCTCTCTTTCCCTTTAAGGTCCTGCATCTTGTGAGAATCAATCACAATTACAGTAGCCAGTTGTCTCTAGTACCATAATTTCACCCTAGCTAGGCCCTGCATGCAATGCAAGTGTCTTCAACTTCACTCATGTAGTCTTGTAGTCTTGTGATCAATTTTGCTTTGGATAAATATGCGTTCTACTAGTCCCGATCAATCTCACTCATGATTGATGTGATGACTGAGGAGATTGTGTGTGACAGTTTATCGAACACCTTCTCATTACAAAATGACAAGGTGATTTTAATTGTACCCTTCTTCGTACCTACTAGCAGATTAATTCATGGAAATTACAGGTTATATATTGTTTCTCTTAATGTACTAATTTATCATTTATTTTCTGAGGCACTTTGCTCAAGCTAGGTTTTCCTTCGATTAATGGTTCAGTACTATTGTTTATGGATGCTGATATTGTCACTTGTAGGTATGATTTATACACCCATATTTTATTTAAAATTTTAATTATAAATCTCAATACAAATTCACTAATAAATACAAATTACTTTAATTAAAAATAAAGTTTAATTAAAGTAATGCTAGGACCGGAGTCTCACCTTTATAAAATCCCTACTATTCCATCCCAACCCATGTGACAGTTGATGTGTCACTTGGTGAGTGAATACACATTAATTGTGATTTATCTCACTTACCTATATATTCACTCACTCACCAATTAATGTGTATTTGCTCCACATTGGTTTGGATGGAATAGTTGAGATTTTAGGTGGTAGGATTCGAGCCGCTGACCTAAGAGTCATTTGCCCTACCCCTAAGCTCGTCTATCTACCAGCTGAGCTACGCCCCTGTTGGCTTTAGTGTGATCAACTCTTAACTATTCATGACTTCAATTTCCAGCTCTTCTATTTGTTTAATCTGCACAAATGTAAAGCTAAATACGCATCCAGTGTTGGTACATTATTTGCAATATTGCGCGTGATTAAATTATTCTGGCGTCAATTTGAGATGAGTTACAAAGTGGATTTCTAACAGTTTTCAAAATTTGAGAAGTCTCGACATCTTCCAAGACAATGAGACACCTCGCCTCGTTTAATTCTTTGAAGATTCCCCACATCAATTTATCTGCAGAAAGTGTTTCAGCTTCCACCACTACTCGATCGTTGCTTGAATAATAATTTGTTATAGTATATCATTCAACACGTCTGGCATTAAACACACCGGAACTTGAACCCATGCAGTGTTGGCCATGGTGAAATAACGCTTCACACCAAGATAAATCTGATTTTTTTTGGAGAAAGATAAATCTGATTTTCACCGCACAAATTATTTTGATAAAAAAAATAATACATATTTAAAAAAATGGATGTATTAATAATTTAAGAGGGTTTATATACATAATGTATAAAAATAAATATATTTATTTCAATAAGGGTACTATTGGTATTATGATGAGTGTTTATAATAATGGTTTAAATTTTATATATGGATGTATTTGTAAAATAAGTGTGTAAATCATATTTATGGGTAACAATATCGGCACTAATAGTATATATATATTATAGCTAATGTTCTTTGAAGGGTATGCCTCGTAAATATGTCCTCTATATAGGTGTAATATACTTTTCCAAGCTAAAAGAAACCAAAGTTTGAATAATAATGGCTGTGTTAAAATCCCAGAATAAAATAAAGAGAGGTGATAGCGCAAGACAAAATAAAAAAGGAAAGGAAACTTTTAATCCATAATCCAGAGAGGAGAATCGTAGCATTTTCTTTCCTCCTCCTCCAGTCCTCCCTCTATATTTGATTCCATCTCCAGTCGTACGTACTTGAGCTAGCAACCACGCATGCATGGCTACAAAAGTTACAAACCATATGGGAACCAAGCTGAATATTAACCTTTCTTTTGATCGGTACATAACTATTGATCAACACAACACCACTAATACCTTCATCTTTTTTGAATATATACTCTTTTTGGATATATACTTTTTCAACGAATATATATATATATATATATATATATATATATATATATATACATAGATTTTCTATTATCAGTTGGTCCTGACAATAAATATATCAGAATGAAAAATATGAACCACTCGATTTACATATTTTGACTCAAAGTGTATGCACTTGTCAAAACTTCTCTATAATCTGTGATCCACATTCTTCATCCTGATATATTTATTGTCAGGACGAACTGATAATAGAAAGACTGATATTATATATATATATACACCAACTGCGATATGACAACTCAAACTTTAAACGTTGTCAGGTTGAATGAGACCTTCAAACCATATTGAACGGTAGTTCGAATAGTTCTCTAATATTAGACATTTTTGCTGTTCCTCTATCTATCAGATACGTACCTACAGTACTATCATGTCATGTTAGAATTATATATTAAAGTTTTCTTATTTTAATTTGATTTATAAAATCTCGGCAAGCAAATCACATAATTAGAATATTGAACCGATTGATCTAATAATTAACTGTAGGGTGTAGTAGTACTTGACTTGAGAGAATTTTGTATTAAATTTGATTAAAAAGATAGAAATGGATTTTTTTGTTTTAATCAAGTTTAATATTCTTCAAGTATATTCGCAGCATATAATATGACTTTGAATTCTTAAAACAAGAAAAGAATGATGGGCTAGCTGATATATAAAAACAAATAGGCCAAATCGGCCCATCACATCATTGCAAATGTGCTGATTCGAATGGCTTCCCTGTCTCATGGATAAAATTAGTATTAAAATCGGACGGTTCTTTTAGGCTATCTCCAACCCAACACTAAGATAGTGTAAAAACACTATGTTAGAGCATCTTCAATGGAGAGCATTAAAAAATACACTAAGATAGTGTAAAAAGAGAATCTTGTGGAAACATTCTTATACTAATTTTTTCCACTCCAATGCACCCAACACCAATTTAGTGTAAAAGAGCATCTTTACAAGAATATTCTCTCAATAAACCTTTATACAATACTAATTAATTTGTATTAACTTAAACAAAATTGATTAATTTTTTTTTGACATAAAAAAATATTATTCTTAAATAATTAATTGTATAATATATAAAAAATAAAAAATAAAAAAAATCCATCATAATTTTACCCCAATTTTTTCACCATAATATTATTCAACTTATTTATCCAACTAAATTTCACTTAATTTTTTCAACTAATTTTTTTCACATTAATTTTTTTTCCATCTAATTTTCTCATCCCATTTTCTTACCCAATTTTCTCATCTAATTATTTCTTCATTCTCTACTATAAAAGAGCTCAGAAACAGCAATTTCAAAGAGGAAGTGGATCATCCGATAGCTTTGGTCAGTATTTTCGTGGTTACAGGGAGAAATGGAGATTATCCTTCAGATTTCTAAATGGTTCATTAAAGTTATTGTTATTGAGTTTTTTTATTGTTAAGTTATGTTGTTATTTGCTTAATTATTTCATTATTTTTTTTTTTTTTTCATGTACTCATGTATTTGCTTTTAAGTATTTTGCCATGCATTTTTTTTATTTATGAATTTTATCATGTCTTTATTTTTTTTTAAAAGTATTTTGTCATTTCTTTAATTGCACTAAATTAAGTTAATATAAAAATTTACCATTAATTAAATGCATAATTAATAAATAAAAAATGATTTAAATATATATATATTAATATTGGTGTCATTTTAAAGATCTAGACGAGATCTTTCCAATGGTATAATTTTTGAAATAAATATCATTATAAATAAGTGTGGAAGGGTTAAATTAGGAATTATAATAAAACAATTTAGTGTTGATTTGACATTTTAATAAAAAACAATAAAAAAAAAATAGTGTTGGTGTGAATAGTGCCCCACTAAATTAAGTGGAGCACTATTCACAACCACATCAAATTCATCTTGGATCTTGTGATATAGTGTTGAGTTGGAGCATAATTTTACACCTACCATAGTGTTTTAGTGTTGGGTTGGAGATGGCATTAGTGTAAAATAATGCTCCAACCCAACACTATATCACAAGATCCAAGATGAATTTGATGCTGTTGTGAATAGTGCTCCACTTAATTTAGTGGAGCACTATTCACACCAACACTATTTTTTTTTAAATTAAAAATGTCAAATCAACACTAAATTGTTTTATTATAATTCCTAATTTAACCCTCCCACACTTATTTATAATGATATTTATTTCAAAAATTATACCATTAGAAAGATCTCGTCTAGATCTTTAAAATGATACTAATATTAATATATATATTTATGATGGATGAATAAGTTGAATAATATTATGGTGAAAAAATTGGGGTAAAATTATGATGGAATTTTTTATTTATTTATATTATACAATTAATTATTTAAGAATAATATTTTTTATGTCAAAAAAAATTAATCAATTTTGTTTAAGTTAATACAAATTAATTAGTATAGTATAAAGGTTTATTTAGAGAATATTCTTGTAAATATGCTCTTTTACACTAAATTGGTGTTGGGTGTATTTGAGTGGAAAAATTTTTAATGTAAGAATATTCCCACAAGATTCTCTTTTTACACTATCTTAATGTATTTTTTAGTGTTCTCCATTGGAGATGCTTAGTAGTTATTAGGATCAATCTTTATCAGGGGTGTGTGTATTTCTTTTCAACGTGGGATTCATTTTCATCTACATAGGCTTCATTTTTTTAATTTTTTTTTTAACTATTACATTATAAATCCAGGGTTTTTTTTGGGAAATGAGAGGACTCGAACCTGCAACCTTATGATGAAGGTGTGACGGGCTTACCACCGAACCAACCTCATCTCGTCTCTACACTGGCTTAATATAGCTTCATATGTGGGTTATTTTTATATAACTTAATTATAACATATGGTTGCTCCACGTTAAACAAGTTCATTTAAAATTTTAATTAATTTTATCATTTGAATTATAATTTCTCCCTTTTTTAGGTATTTGCAAAATTAACCTAATACACAAATATTAAAAATTAATTTTAGAGATTTTCTTCTTACAATCCACTTTTATCTTTTCACACTCCATCCTAAAAACTTAAATTTTAATAAAATCTAAATACACTCCATTTTGTTCCAAAATTAGCATTTTTATCTTTTGACACTCATTTCTTGAAAACACTCCACCCTAAAACCCTAATTTTTTTTTTTATATAGAAAATTTAGAAGTAAAAATAAAAAATCTACACAAAGATTTTTCTTATTATTTGTTTGTTCTAATTAATAAATTAAGATATTTCGGTTTCTTATCTTCTATAAATCTGTTTGTTACATTGCGTTTATATTGTCTAGGTAATTATATAAGATTTCTAGAAATTGGGTTCTAATCTTTGCTCATCTACATGTACGGATGAGCGTTTCCCCATGGGGCCTCATCCACCATGGGCCCCCATGGGGTTTTAGGGGCAAAATTTGCCCCAAAATGGATTTAGGGGGTGGGGGCAAACTTTACCTTCAAATAGATTTTGGGGGAGGTGGTGGGGGTACTACCCCCCAAAACCAAAACCCTATTTTCCCCTATATATATATATATATATATATTTAAATTTTAACAGTTATATAGATTTTGGATTAAGTATTGTATTTTGTATTATATTTTTATTACTTTTTGGATTGAATATTTTAACATTAAAGATTGGAATGTCCAGATTACAAATTTCGAATTCCGATTTTTGAATTGAAAATTGGAAATTTATAATTGAAATTGAACAGAAATGGGGGAAATAGGTTTTTGGTGGGGGGTACCCTCCCCCGCCCTATTGGGCCCCCACACCCATCCCTATCTACATGCTACAAGAGGTCTGAGGAATGGGGGTGGGGTTACTCTCCCCCGCCCCATTGGGTCCCCCACACCCATCCCTATCTACAGGCTACAATGTTCCAAACATTTTGGCTTTTGAGAAAGTCCTCTTTATAATGTTCAATTTATTAGAAAATGCAAATTGATGTTAATTTTGCTGTAAAAATACAAATTAGAAAATTAATAATAATTTATTGGTATATATTGATGTCGATGGAGTTGTGTATTTGAGAGTAGAGGAAGAAGAGATGATCCAAGAGCCAAGGGTGGAAGTGAAAGCACAATTGGCTTCAACAGAACAAAAAGTATACAGGAGGCCGGGAACGCAATATTGATCGACATACTAAGGCAGAGTTTAAAAATCAAGAGCTACGACAAAAGGTCCTCTCATCTTGCCAAGACTCTCTCCACAACATTGCATTTGTGAAGAAAAATAAAAAAACACAGACCCATTAATAAGCCTCATGATAACCAAAGTAAACCATCAAATGTATCTTCAAGCATGAATGGAGAAGATTGGTATAGCTTTGATTATGTATTCGCAACACGTTTAGGGTTTGTAAAAAATAATAATAATGTTGGATTCTAGCAAAATTAGTATGTAGTGTGTTTAGAATTTTTATTTGTCCTTTTTAGTAATTTTAATAAGGGTAAAATTGTCCTATAATAAAAAAATAAAATGGAGTGTAGAGAGATATTTAGTGGATTTTTAATAGTATCTCTCTTATTTTTAACCTAATTGGATTGTCTATCATGTATTTAGTCCAAAGTACCCCTATGTGAAAACACACCAATCTCCCACCCGCCTCAACCTCAACCTGAAATGCACCGAGCACTAGAGAGAGAATATAAAGGAGAGACGTCGCAAGCGATGGGAAGAAGTGATCAGTGCCAAAGAAGAAGAAGATTTGTTCTCACCAAAGAAGAGAGAGAAGACAAGGTGCCGAAGAAGAAGAAGGAACACACCAAAAAAATGGGATCGTCGTCGGAAGATAGCAGTTCTGACGCTAGAGGCTAGAGAGAGAGAGAGAACGTTGGGCCCTACATGAAATAGGGGTCCATAAATATTTTCTACAAATCAGAAGTATTAATGTAATTGTTTGGTTATAAGGTGAAATGAAATTTTCATATGATTAAAAACATGAAAAACAATAATTAATAATTTTAAAGGATTATTTTGACAATTTTCTCTTCTTTTTTGGCATATAACTTGCTGTTGAACGATTCGAACCTGGGACATTACCGAAAGGTCTGTAACAGTGAAATAGGAGGTATTAATATCATAAAGTAACATAATATTTCTACGATATAACAAGATTTGAGTAGAATGTTACAATTACAATGTAGGAGTAACAAATTTTATGTGGTGACTCGTAAAGTGTAACACTAAAATCATAGTTGTAATAAGTGTCATATATATACATAACATTTTACAATTTCTTATATATACATAACAAAATGCTCGTATAAAGTAACAAGATTCACTTAGCATGTCACAATTATGATAAAGTTCTAAATATGTGATTAATGATAATATTCTAAATAATAGGATTTTTTTTTTCAAGTTAATACATTTGTAAGACTTTGTGTGTTAAAAACAAAAGATATATAGTTTAGGCTAAAAAAACAATTGTTAGATTAGATTATATGACTACAATAAACTTTAGTTCAACGTTTACAAATAACACATGGTCCCTTGCCATAGTGGTGGGCTTTCCTTTGGAAACCCACCACCACCAAGGTTCAAGACCTAGTGTGTGCATAGAATTATGCAAATTTTCCTTGGCCCATTTAAAAACATGGGTGTTGTCCCACTTTGTGTGGGTAGTTGTCCCTCCTTCGTGTGGGTTCTCTCTCCTCGTCCGTGGGAGCTTCAGTCTGGGCTGTGTTTGGAAGTCGATTCTCGATGGGTCCCAGTTATTATTGTAACCATGTAATCATGTCCTAGATCTGTAATGCTGTTGTTGTATTCCAATAAAAAAATAAAAAATAAAAATAAAAAAACGTTTACAAATAATTATTAAATTAGTTCTATCTTGATGCTTTAAAATGAATAGACAATAGACAGCAATAGGCCGACTAATCAATCCTCCCCAAGTATGTTTGATTATTTAGAAAATAGAATGGTCCAGCCACCAAGTAATAAGGTAGTATTGACATGTGGATGATGAAAATGGGTTAGTGGGTCAAATGAGTGGTTAGGCCTAAAAGTAGAGCTAAATCTCCTTGTTCAATCTGATTTTAGCTTACAAGACCCACATGAATCATGATAATGACTTCCACTCAAACTTGATCCTGATTAAGACATCCACTTGTTTACTTCAAAATTGTTTGTAAGAATATTTACATAAATTAATCAAAGTGAGTGACTTTTCTAGATTTTATGATCTCCACATTGACATCTTTTTCTACACGGTTGTGTAGCATTATATAATAATACTTGATGTTTAGTGTACCAAATCTAAAGAGTGTTTTCAATGAAAAAAATAAGTCATAAGAGCCTAATAGTTATCTGTTTGCATTGATATATTTTCGAGATGTATAAACCCTAAACCCTAAACCCTAATCATGGTCTTGAAACTTCACAATTTTGGGATCAATACCCGAATTCAATATTCGACTTTATATGTTTTGATCGGAGCAACCAAGCACTGAAATTGTCTCATGTAACCTGAAACCGAAACTATGTGATCAGTTACTCATACCACTTGCGCATACTGCCCGAAAGCTTACATAACTCCTTCATAAAGCCCACTGATTTTCCAACTTCAACAGATTAAATAAATATAACTGCATTGGTCAATCAAGATGGATTCAGAATTTAAGAAGAAAAAAAACTCATAAATTCAATAGTTATAAAACAGAACTAATATCTATAACCCAATAACCATCCAATTAAGAAGAAAATGAAAGCAAATTCCTCAAAGAAACACACCTTAATCTGCTATTTCCATATCCCACATCCTCTATACATTTGTGGAACCACAAAATCCACCAACTATTATGCATTGCAAACCCCCACCTCCATCTAAGAATTACAAAATTCTACAGACCAATAACCCTCTCTAACAATCGTCTTCCATGGCTATATTTTTCTCACAAGGCACGTTGCACATCCAACATCTTTGCGAAATGAATACCTACAACAGATCTCCATCTCCCCCTCTAAAATGTGAGGTTAGTTATTATTTGGTTGCAGTCAAAGTTAGAACCCCCTAAGAGCTTAGACTGGAAACCATGTTAGTCATGGCAAGCAATGCCAAGCTTGCTCTTAACATATCCAGACCCGGAAAGTGTTCTACCAGGTGGCTCACTGTAAACTACTCGGCCTACCAGTCGCCGGTATAGAGGTAGCTTGAGGAAAAGAGTGATGGACCATCATATTATTGTTCTCCAAGGCATTTACCAATGTGCTCCCCTTCACAGTTTGCTCTAAAAGACGAACCAGTGACATAAAAATCTCCATCCTTGTCACATCCCTGTTAGCCTGTATATGAAACTCGGATTAAAATTACTAGTACAAAAATGGTAAATCTTAAGTTAATTTAAACACAACCTACAATGCTACACTAATAATTTACAAGTTTAAGCTCCCCAACAACCAGTGAACCATATAAAAGATATCAAGAAACATCAGAAATTGTTTGTGCATTGACACCCTTAAAACAACACAAAATGATATTCTCCCAAGCTCATATTCATCTCAATAACTGTCAGGGTTAGAAAGCTCATATATATATGCTGACAGATTGCACAATGTCTGACCAATTGCTGGTCCAGACAACCACAAGATATATATATATATATATATACAATTTTTCTATTATCAGTTCGAACTGACAAAATATATATCAGTTCGTTACATGTAGACCATTGGATTTAAATACTTTGACTTAGCTGCATGCACTTATCAAAGCATCTTTTAAATCCAATGGCCCACATGCAAGGAACTGATATATCTTTTGTCAGTTCAAACTGATAATAGAAAGACTATATATATATATATAGTTGCTCAAACACACATTCAAATTCTGCAAAGTTCCACCTCAAGCAATTAAGGTTGGAAATGAGCATCGTGAAGGTTTTAACGAATCTAGAGACCACTTGCTCATTTTCAGGTCAAAAGTCAAGGAAGGCCAATTAATGGAGATCATAAGAGGTCAACAAGTCAAAGAGCACATATGGATAACTGACATGGAATTTTACATATTATAAATATTGTTGTGTAATTAGTTATAGCTGTAAATAGAAATTTGTCTTTTTCTGTATAAATGTTGTGTAGTCGTGGATCCCTGATCTTGTGGCTCATGATACCATCATGAGAATCAGAGAATATTGGGAATTTTTTGTATTGAATTCTTGATAAAAGAACCACACACAGCTACACAACATTTATACAGACAAAAACAAATTTCTATTTATAGCTATAACTAATTACACAACAATATTTATAATATGTAGAATTCCATGTCGACTATCCACATGTGCTCTCTGACTTGTTGACCTTCTATGATCTTCATTACCAATGATATTAAACCTCTTATGAAACAGAGATTTTGATCTATGAAGAAGCACCTTCTTAAGATGGCTAAAAGTGAAGGATGGTTTATCAAATGAACAAATGCATGTTTCTTGGTCTCTGCGGCAGAAAACCCCAAAAGAATACAAATGCTACTCATTTTTAGACTCATGTAAGGCTGTGGCCAAATGACTTGTATTCTTACATAGTAAAAACTGAGCAAAACAGACCAGGCACTAATTTGAGAACCAGCTGCTTGAGAGTTTTCTAATTTTGTTGTCTATTTCAAGAAGGCCATAACCATCTCACTGTTCTATCATGACAGATTAATAGTTTAAAGTTCCAAATTTTACCTCTACTGCAAAACGCGCCCAGATCTTGTCATTCCTGGCTTCCATCACCCCCTTCAAGATAGTCAATCCCAATCCCCTGATTAAGTCAGCTATTTCTAAAAAGAATCCCCGTTCCTCACAGAGCATCTGTCACAATAGAAAGCAAGATAGAACAAAAAAAATAATAATAAGAACATATGTTCTAAAAACAACAAGTTCCAGAGGTAAAGGAAAGGAGAGTCACCACCTCCACAAGCATCTGCCGAGGCGGATTCAGATCCTCAACTATGATAGGACAGACCATAGATTGTGAGCCAACTTCAAATGCCCAAGTTGCCCCTCCCTCAAAGTTGTCTTTTAAAAGTAATCCACCTTCGTTGTTGATAATCTGCAAGTTTAGACAAAAAAACAAAAACAAAATATCTCAAAAATTCTTGTGCAAAAGACATCAAATAATGTACCCAACTAAAGATTATGGTAAAAAGGGCCATCCACTTCAAACAACTCAACTATATGAGTCTAAGTTTCAACTAATACAATTAAAGATTATGGTAAAAGGGGCCACCACTTCAAACAACTCAACTATATGAGTCTAAGTTTCAACTAATACAGTGTTCTTTTAGCAATTCTAAACTAATTGTTTAGCATGTTCAAAGCATCAAATATACCAAAACTTGCATATAACAAAAAGTTATCCCAGTTCCAACAAAATTATGCCTAACAAGTTTGCATTCTTTTAATCATCCCACATCCCAGCTCCAAAGACTTAAGAAAATAAAGCATTTTTTACCACAGCCATATAATCCATCTCTGTGGAACTCAGTAGATAACTTCAGTAGATGAAATGAAGCAAAGAAAGTAGATAACATCTATACCTTAGACTCCCCAGTTTGTTTTAGCTTGTCGGCATGCTTCGTCACACTTTGCAAGAAAAGCATATGCTTGATGGTACGTTCTAGAAGCGCATCTATGCTACACTGTTAAACCGCATTGAGCAAATAAAGAATAGCATTAGTAATTGAATATAATTTTTTTTATGGAAATAAGATGAAGAGGTGTAACGACAAACAAAAAAATGCAATTACTTTTGCTCCATTTGGTACAATTTCCCGCAACTCTTTGACACGGTCCTGAATCATCTGACGATCTTTCGGCCTCGGTCTAGGGTTCTCTCCAGGTTTAAGTCTTTTGCGATTTGGTTTAGTCATTTCATTGTTCCTCTTAGAGTATGCAGTTGATACACTACCAGCACATTTCGCACTATTACCCTGATCTACCCAAGAACTGATCTGGGAGCTATAAATAGAAGTAGTCTGTGAACAACTTCCTGCATCATCCTTGCTAAAGGCAGACTGAAAAGAGCCGGATGCTACAGTCCCTGCCTTTGACATGGACTTTGAAAGTCCAAAACACTCTCCTTGCACTGGATCAGACATTTTAGTGCGGCCACAGGACGGAGAGCTGCTAGGAATGGATGAGCTACTGATCTTCGTCACTGTAGTCTTGCAAGACAGATTATCATCCGAGATCTGCTTGGTAGCAGTGTGAGCCCGAGAGACCACAGCATCTAAAAGATGCTCAGTACCCATACCAGAGAATGTTGCACTGTCTGATATTCCTTGATTAACTGAATTAAAATCAGAACTCACATCTAGCACATTCATAGATGCCACAGTACCCTTATCCAGATTTTGTCCATCAACAAGAAAATTATCCCACTTTCCACTGAGGAGCTTATTTTTAAAATCCACACCCAAAATATCAAACAAATCATCCCCTGAAGGAGGTTGCAAGCATCCATCTTCAAATTTAGAAATACTAGAGCTTGGGACTGTATCTCCATTGACATGATTTTGGCAATCATGAACATAACCAGGTATTTGCCCACTCAAGGAATTATGCCCGTCAGGATGGGTGAATTGGCTGTTCAGAGCTTGATACAATTCATTATCCATCCCTTGTTTTTTTGATGCCGAATCATTTGGGGTACGCTTAAAATCTGACGAACTATTTCCTCGACTGCAGCCTCCTGAAAGTACGTGACTGGTGGTTAACTGATCCACAACACTAGAAGGGTTTGTGCAGTAAAGATTATAGTCAGCTGATTTCGATGGGTTTGCTATAGAGGATGGAACTGAAACCGGAGTTATTTGACTACTCATCCCACCTTGTAGCTCACTTGCTTCAAGCAAAGGGGTATTAAGAGATCCTCCAGTTAAGCCCCCATTTTTCCTCAAATGTGATGCAACAAAACTGTTGCTGTTTGATGCATTTACATTTTTAATAACAGGATCTCGAACACCAACATCCGTCAAGACCTGTTGTTCAATTAACTTTAAGCTGCTAAAGTCTGCACTTGGCTGACCAATAATCGATTTATAACTGGATTCAGGCCTTGAATTGTACAAAGAAGCCTGCTGCTGCAACCATGCATCAGGATTTGAGGGGATAACTTCAGCACCTACAACTCCATTCTCTGGTTGGCATCTGAAATGAAGGTTCGGCTTCATCACTGGATTGAGTTTTTGTTTGCAGTGGTCATCGTGGGATTTACCAAAAGTTTGGGTCAGGTTAGGGATTCGAAATGTTGATGCAGTAGCCTGTGCATTATGCTGAATCTGTCTACCTACAGAATCCGAATGTTGACCAACTAGCCCTGACGGCTGAGATGAACTGCTTTGTTGGTTGTAGCTGTCAGCCAATAAACCAGTGGAGTTTGCAACCTTATAAATTCCAGATGGATCCAGAGAAACAAGCACTTCGTTTGAAACAGGTACCCCGACTTTCTCGGCAGAATCTTTCATTCCATAGTTTTCAGATAAAAGGGCTCCAGGTACACATCCCAATTGCATGATTAAACTTTTAACATAATTCACAAATCCAGTGTTCTCCATAATCTGAAGCAAGAAAAAAAGGGACAGATATTTTAGCCCTCAAGACAAACAATCAAATCAACAAATTACTGGGGTCTCAAGTAAAATCAAGTACAAAGAAGAATCTCAAAAGTTGGAACACAGCTAGTAGTGAAAGCAAGTAATTTAAAGACTAGCTCGCCATAAGCATAGACAGGATTCTCATCAACTGCCTCTAATGTTCTCAGTGGTACAAAGATACGATAAATGCCCCTAACATAAAACTATTTATGTCAGTTGTCAATGACTCATCATTGATTCAAATGTGACAGCATGGCAAATGAGATTGCATAATTTCATCCCAGAACTGACCCCATTCAGATCCAGACCACTAAATGTTAATGCATATACTGTGACCCATTTTCGCCTATTATTTTTGAAACAATTTTGCCTCTTTTGTTGAGATATGCTCTTACCTTACCCACCTTATTATCAACCAAGCCAAGACCCAGCATCGTGTTAAAGCTTAATAAAGCAGAGAAACATGGATATGAGCATGTGTGCGGGTTTGTCTGTATGTGTGTAACATTAGTTTTTAACATTTCAGAAAAACGGTTAAAAAGGAGTAAAGGACTTACAGCCACAGTTGAACCTAGTTGAACAACACCATGAGGAAGAATAGGTATAACTGCAACCGTCTGCAAATGAAACACAAGTATTGTAATTAAACAACAATATTTTAAGCAAATTTAAAATTTAGAACAACTGAAAAGCTATCAGACCTGCATGCCGGATGAAAATTGGAATTGCACCTCATTTTGAATCTGCAATTACCAAATAAAGAAGATATATCAAGTTGAACTACTACATCCTGATCTATGTAAAGATAGCTTTTAGCCATTTGCATGAAACTATAATTTAAGTTAGGTTATATTAACATTTGAGAAGTCATAAAAGATATCTGCATCAATTAGCATAAAAACTCATTATTATAACACAAGATCTGACATCAGCTTGACTCTATCAAACAACAACAAATTATTGAATTCTAAAGGATGAATCATCTGATTACAAATTAAGGTTAAAACTGTTGGCAATTGAAAAGTTTAAAGCAATCCATATCACTTATTACATTGAGTGAAAAATGGTTATGTCATCTGCATAGAATAGACTTCTTCGACTAAAAAGCAGACATTTCGATATACCTCCGGTGGATGGGCATCTCTAATGTGATTGTTTGCAAGAATCCACTGGTGGTTTCCCGTGAAAGCAGCTCGCCCTACTATTCTGGAAAACAAGAAAGACCAATGCTTCTACATTTGAGTGCAACAAGGAAATGCTTAAATAGAGAATAAACATAGGGGAAAAACGCATACCCTTCGCCTACTAAATTAACCTGATTATTTATCATCATTTGGTTAATTAGGAATTGGACTCTGTCTCCTGCAGGAAAACCATGCTGAGAGGAACTAACTTCCGAAGAACCCCAACGTCCTTCCCACTCTCCAAAAGGTAATTCAGAAAGTGGTGTGGGCTGATAGTAACATTCTTCCCATATTAACAACCTGCCAAGAAAAGATAATATATTATTGAGAAATTAATACAAAGATCATCACTCACCTCTAAATCACATATTCAAAAATTCTAAACAATTGTTAAAACTTTGACAAAACTTCAAATCCTACCATTCTATGCACAAAAACTATAAAAAATAAAAAATAAAAATAAAAATAAAATAAAATAAAAGAAAAAAGAAACTGAACCAAACTGGAAAATTGAATCTAACAAGAGAGCTAGGAGATGGGAAAAAAAAAAAAGTTATTATGAGACCTCAGTTATAAAAAATAGTTGTAGATGAAAAAAAGTATTTTACTATATTTTCTGCATTTCCTTTCTTTCACTATACATATCCCAAGCAGCCAAACAGAGAATGACAAAGAGCACTTATTGTAAGCATATGGGTTCATTAGCTGATAAAAATGTCAATTTTTTCTTAATTAAAACAAGAACATAAGGCCGTGTAGAATTAAACAAAGGGAGGCAGATACTAAATCAATAGATTGATCTACTGAATACCAGTCCAACAACACAGGGGATTTGTCAAACAAATATAAATCAACTTTTTTACTGAGATTCTTAAAGACAAGACAGAATAAACCAAAACACATAATTCCAAAAAAAAAAAAAAAAAAAAAAGGGCATCAACTACGTATCTAACAAGTCTATCGTATCTCAGAAACAAGTAAATCTCACAAACGCACCAAGAATATACCCCAAAATAAAAATCACCCAGAAAATATTTATGATAGACATCAAAATCTTAAGTTTCTACCGCTTGAACTATGGAAAAAAGAAGGAAAAAAAAAAAAAAAAAACCCATTTACTGGAATTTCCCTCCAGTTTCATAGCAACCAAACAGAGAAAATAAAAAGAGAAGAGACTTACTTAGTATTCTGGCAGCCGATCTTCCAAAAGACAGAGTAACACCACTGGTTACCACTACAAAGGGCTTTTAAAACCTCTTTTAACATGAAACCCATTTCGAAGAACAAATCACAAACAATTAGAAAGTAATAAAAACTCTAACTTCCTCTGCAAGATCCTCTGCCAGCTTGCTTTGTTCTCAAACCACCGCTACTTTTTCTCTCCGGATCCAAGTTTCCACCAATCATTCTTCCAAAACCCATGTTAAAAAAACTCTACTGAGCTAATTGAACACAAGATTCAGCTTTGAAATGGTCATGATTCGCTCCATTTTCAACCAAATTTAGAAGCTGAAGAGGATGAGAGTGAGAGCTGTGTGTGAGTGTGAGTGTGTGTGTCTTCTTCACTCTTGTGTTCGCTTTCAGGTTGTGTGGGAACTGCAACTCAAAAAAAAAAAGTATGTGTATAAAGGGAGATTTAAGAAACGGACATGGAGTTGGGATTAAATTACGGGAAATGCCACTTGGGGTAGTTTTTTTGTCGGTTTTTGGTCAGAGAGATGTTCATGTTGTTGTAGGTGAGTCTGAACAGGTGATGAGAGATAGTGCGGGTATGCTGTAGTGATGACGTCACTTTTCAATTTGCCCTTCCTTTTTCTGGAAATTACGGAACTGTCAGTCTTTGGGAATTTTAAGTTTTGTTGCTACTTGCTACGTCTTGAATTGAATCTTGATCGGATTCGGGACAATTTCTTTTATATTATTTTGAATAATATTTATAATGAGAATGTTAATATGTGTCCCATATTTTATTTTATTTTTAAATATTATAATAAATTTGAGGTTCAAGAAAAAAGAGACACGGCTGGAACCCGCAAGACACAACCTCAGGGCATAGGTTTGAAATATTATAATATATTTGAGGTTTGAGGGAAGTAGATGTGGCTCGAACCCACAAGGGTTACAACGTCATCATATAGGTGTAATATACATACTATTAGATTAACCTCATATTATCATAACACATATTTCATATTAAAAACATAAATATATATATATATATATATATATATATATATATTTTAAATAATGGTAGTCATACACTAACAAAAAGCACCAATTCGGGTTATGTCTTAAGTTCAAGTCATATATGTATACGACAATTAACATTCCAATAAATCGTGATAGAAACTAAAATATGAGTTATGAGGTCTAGTATTATTATTTTTTATTTGCAACTATAAATTATGTTGTGATGTATAGAAAAAAATATATATTTATAGTGATTGTTAAAAAAATATATATTAAATAATTTTAACAAATCATTAATTAAATTTCAGATAAGTAACAGCAGTGCATCTAAGTTTGACCATGACACGGTCACAGGCCATGGAACAATTATTATTATTATTATTATTTATGAAAGGACCATGGAATTTCTTTTTGGTGGGGGTTTTGAGTCTGTTAAATGATTTTGTACGTACTGCTACTTTTTAAAAAAAGATTTTGAAATTAAATTTTACCAATTACAAAATAAGGTTGGAATATGAATATGAAAAAATAAATAAATACATAATTTGATCTATTTTGACATCTATAAATGTGATTTGTATAAATATAATTTGATAATTATAGTCTAATACGGTTTGGTGGTAAATAATGTTCCTTTAATCGATAATATTTAGGTTCGATATAATAATAATAACAATAATAATTTTATACATAACTTATCCATTGTTATAAAAAAACAATATGAATGATTTTGTGTAAATTTAGAAATTTATTGTCTCTTAAATGTTAGACATATAGAGGGGAGCTGTCTTTTTCTCTTAAGTAAGTTGACAAAAATATTCCTTCTTTTGAGGTAATTTCTAAGAAATTGATGGAAATACAGGTAGGGCCTCAGCAAACAGCAAAATTAAAGGCAGGATTGGCAACTAGTTATAGTCACACACACCCACACTAAGGATTTTTATTCCTACTCTACCCTCTCTAACTGTGGCTCTCTTCTACATTTCTATCAGCTTCCATTTCAAAACCTATTGGGATATTTGAGTCAAAAAATTGAGTCAGAAATTTAACTTGATATAGTTTGACATATATATATATATATATATAGTAAGTCTCTCATGAGGGATCATTTATTTTAATTTCGGTAAGGACCTTGATGAAATCACATTGATTTTTATGAATTTTGATATGATTTTTTTTTTTAATTTTTTTTTTTTTATGGTAAGTTCAATGAAATGTAAATATAAATAAATTTTAAGAGTTTTTCAAGCAATAGAACAATTCATCTCGATTTTATTAAATATGAAGACATCGGAAAAATAGGTGAAATATAGGAAAATTTAACGAAAATAGTTTTAGTACTTGAAAAATTCTCAAATTTTATTCATATGTAGATTTCAATGAACTTATCATCCAAAAAAAAAAATCAGATTAAAATTCATATAAATCGATTTGATTTCATTAAGGTCCTTACTAAAATTAAAATAATAGATCCTTCAAGAGACCCAATATATATATATATATATATATATATACAATTTTTCTATTGTCAGTTCATTCTGATATAAAATATATCAGGACGAAGAATGTGGACCATTAGATTTACATACTTTGGCTCAAAGTGTATGTACTTATCAAAGCTTCTCCATAATCTATGGTCCATATTCTTCGTCCTGATATAAAATATATCAAGACGAATTAACAGTAGAAAGACTATATATATATATATATATTTATTTATTTAAGTATCACCCATTCAATTGAGATTGATGGTATACTACCATCACTTAACATAATAATATCTTATGTTCGAGCTGGCGGCATAAAAAAAAAAAAAAAAAAAAACATTTAAACCCTAAAGTTGACGAAATTCTTTGCATTTTTGGGATAATATAGGCATAAAATACACATGAAAGTGAAACAAGGTAAATTTAAAAACCTATTCTACAAAGTACAAAACAAACCCATCTCCATCATGCATTCGTGCGTAGTGTTGAGCCCATAACCTCAAAACACCTCTAAAAAGTGCAAGCTTCTGATTAGTTGAAAACAATTATGGTGATTAAGTTGAAAATTTAAGCCAGAAGCCAAAAGCATTTTCTTCAGGCATAATCAACCACATATATCAAGGGCAATTGCATTACAGGCAAGTCTCTGGGTCTGGGGCACTCACTCACATATATTGTTAATTAAATCACTAATGTGCCTTTCAAGACTAAAATTAACTTGGGCACATCATGACCCTACAACCCTAACTACCATATTAGGGTATAAACATGGGATAAGGTTCATTTATTTTCCCTATTTACTCCAACACTTTTTTATTGTTATTATTATTATTGATTTCTTCTTGTCTTAGCACAAATGTACTTTTTAAATAAATAAAAACATAAAACAAATTAATTATACTTAATTGTTAATCAAATCCAAGGCTGAAAAATGAAAATAACATTAATTCTCCTACTGATGAGTGATGATATAATATAATTTTCTGATCCTGTCTTCTCTATTCTTTTCTTGCTCTCTGTGGAAGATTTTATATGTTGTGGTTAGCTGACATGCTAGTTATTGTCCTTACCTTTTTTCCATTAAATTACCAGATAATGTTCTTTGATTATAATAACCTTTAAAAAAATTATTATAAAAAAAAAAAAAAAACATTTAAAACTTTCTTAGGCTGTGAACCTGTTGATGCTTCTATTCCATCCTCCTTCATTTTAATAATTATTAATTATTAACCCTTAATAAAATAGTATTACTCCACATGGTGGGTGGCTTGTTAGGGCTAGGAAATTCATATAAATATATATTTTTTGTTTAAGCTAAAGGCTTTGATGAATGATAAGAACTTATTGGCCATAGATTACTTGATCACTCACAGATCCAATGGCTGGGATTGATAGGAAAAGCTGAATTAAGGTGTTTAATTATTTAATCTGGGGTTGGTGACTGTTCTGTCACTTGTATGGGAAAAAAAAAAGAATGAATAGAACATAAAAAGATGGAGCTATGGTTGGAGACACATGACAAGGGTCTGTGTTGTAATTACTTTATTACAATATGTAATAGTAATTTTGTGGGAAAATGGGTAAAAGATTCCTATTCAAAGGTAGATGAATGTGCTCTTTCATGTATTTTATTCATTCTTTGACTGAGATTTCTACTTCTTACTCTTTCTATATGTAGTGTAGTGTAGTGTAGTGTATATGCACTTTAAAAGGAAGGAGTATGACTTACTCAATTAGATTAAACAATCAAAGGGATCATGAGGATCACTTAATTTTATCTCTTGCTAATTGTAGTGATCACCTTAATTGTTATGATTGTGTTTTAGTATATATTGTCAAATACATTTTTGTATAGCCAAAAGCATTTTCAATTCTATTTCAAATATACTGTATAAAATAAATGAAACATTATTTTAACAAAAATACATGCAATTTTAGTGTTTTAGAAAATGTTTAAAATATATTTTTTCTAAAAATTATATTTTGGACAAAAAAAAACGACGAAAAAGAAGAAAAAGTATTCTTTTTTCCACCATCGAACTATTTGGTGGTAAACAATGCTCATTCAATCTGATAATGTATCATATTTAAGTCACCATAATAGTAGGTGATATATATATATACCCTCAAAAGCACTTAACAATTCCTTTTTACAAAGTAGTTTTGAGTGTTTTTACAAAAAGTACCTTCTTGTTACTATAGCTTTATATTTATGGATTAATTGCATAAATACCCTTGTATTTAGGTCTAATTATATGTATACGGAAATGTTATCAAGTTTTACACAAAAATCACTTGTCATTAGTTGACTTCCATCCAAACTAATAGTTGACCATTTTTTTCGGGTGAAATATTTAAAATGCCCTTAGTTAGTTATTTTAACTAATATTTTATATTTTTACTCTAATTATTTTGGTAGCAAGGGAAAAAAATAGAGGAAATAGGGGTATATATCTCTTTTTCAAAATGGATTTGTGTAATTACAACCACTTTAATAACTCTTGTTTTATTAGCACCAAAGTAGGTGATGAGACCAAAATACCCCCACTTGCAAATTTTTCTATCTTTCTTCTCTCTCTCTCTCTCTCTCCCTCCCTCCTCTTTTGTTGTCTAAAGAACAAACACTTTGACAGGACTGGGTTGACGATTCGATGAACACTTGCGATTTTGATTGACGATTCGACGAACGAACTCAAATGTTTTTGTTGATTTTGTAATATTAATTTCGTTTTCATTGATTTTGAGTTTTCATTGTGATTTTGTTGTCGTTCTTGATGTGAATTGTGAGTTTGTTGAATCTGAATGGGGTTGTTTGAATCTTGAATTGGTGGGTTTGGGTTTGGGTTTGGGTTTGTCAAATTGG
The DNA here is from genome assembly GCA_030490815.1 of Acer saccharum. NCBI lineage: Eukaryota > Viridiplantae > Streptophyta > Magnoliopsida > Sapindales > Sapindaceae > Acer > Acer saccharum. The sequence goes on along the minus strand of CM059868.1, from coordinate 43,089,188 downwards.
AGAAGATGAATAGTAGCCAAAGTTGGGATTTTTTACGCTTATTCGAGACCTAATTGTTCTATTTCGAGGCTTATTTTATGAATACTCAGGACTTGTTACACTTATTCGAGACTTAATTTATGAATATTCGAGACTTATTACACTTATCCGAGACTTAATTTATGAAGATCGACTTATTTCCTCCATTTTCGAGACTTATTTTATGAATACCTGAAACTTATTCATGAGTTTTCGAGACTTATTAATGCGTTTCTAGACTTAATTCATGTTTTTTTTAGACTTATTATGTTCGATCTCCATCAATGGTGAAACTGAAGAGCCGACAACGGTGCTGGTTGACTCCGGAGATGGTTGAATCTAGAAGATCGAACGACACCGAGTTCGTTGGCGCCATCGGTTTTGTCAGATTCGCGATGGATCGTCATATATCAGATGATGAAGATTCGACGACGATTTGGGTTTGGCTTCGTTTCTCTCTCTACACAGCTCGAAAATGTAAACAAACACTTTAGTTACAACAATTGGCACTAGACGAATGTTTTCCCGGTGGTTTTGCCGGTTAACTCACCGGTCGACGGTGGCACCTCAATTGAAGCTCCATCAATGGAGGTTTTTGAAAAAAAGAAGAAGACAGAAAGTGAAGGACTCATAAGAGAAGAGAAAAGAAAAGAAGCTGGGGGGTATTTTTGTCTAAATTCCATTTTTTGTGCTATTAAAACAAGACTTATTAATGTGGTGCTATTTGCACAAGCCCTCCCCCAAAAGTGTTATTTAATTTTTGAACCCGAAAAAAATATAATATAACATTTGACCAACTGTAGTAGATGGGATTGAATAGTAATTCAAATGGCAAATTGGTAAAGAAAAACAAGTAAAAGTAGTTGAATATATGTAGATATGCATATCTTTTATCTCACTAAAATCTTGGTCCACCCTGGATTTAGTTGTCTACCTTATAATCAACCCAAAATGATTAATCAACTAAAAGACCTAAGGGGTTAACTAAAGGAAGGGTCCAAAGTGAAAGGGCAAGAAAATGACCCCACAAATATTAACCAAAGTCAATCAATATATTCATTCACTCCGTGTATGAATCCAAGAAGAAAACCAACTTTGATGATTAGGGTTTTTGGGTGGAAAATGAAAAATGGTCACCACCACCACCACAACCCCACATACATAGAAGAATGATATGACGGAAAGCCATTGATAAATAAAAAAGCTACAACACAAACACACTACTATATATTGCGTAGAGAAGAGATAACCAATAAGCATGAGAATCTTGACTATACCACACACACGAAAACTCCATTAATGTTGTGTGTGTGTGTATTTTCCCCAATCCAATTTGGATTTGTCCATCTCCCATTTATTTTTTGTCTACATTTCCGACACTATCGTGTTATTATTTTATGGTTCTATGATCCCATTAAATTTCTTCTCTAAGCTTTATTAGTAAAATATGTACATCATTGTAATCTGCCACGTCTTTCTCGCCTTATTCATTGTGTTGGCTAGTGTCACGTCGTTGTTTGGATTGGAATGGATCCACCACTCCTGAAAAATGAAACGTAGCATTCCCATAATTTTGGGCACAAAACTACCAAAGAAGGTGTTCCTAATACATTATACTAGTAATTATTGGTTAGCCTGTTTACATTATGTGAACAATTATGTTTTTTAATGATTTTTTTTTTTTTTTTTTTTTTTGTATTGGTGAATTTAATATAAAGAGTTATTTCTTAATATTAGGACTCGAACTCACGGTTTGTGTAGATATGAGACTGTGAGAGGTAAACTAACACATCTCGTCATGTTAGGATATTGTAAAATAAAAAAAATTGTATGTACGTTATCTATATAATAAAAAGCATTAATATTTTCTAAAATAGTAAACTAAAGGTGAGTTCAAAAATGATGATGCTCTGCATGTAAAATCTTTAATAAGAAGGATGTCTCAAAATCATCATAGTATATCTATTCAATAATTATATATCAAGCCTCTCTCTATATATATATATTGAAAATGAAAATCAATCAATTTATTAACATGATTAAAAAACATGATTTTTAAAAGACGTCCATTCACTCTTACAATATACACAGTAATTCCGCCAGGTTCAACACTTTATATATATAATAGCTCATCGATATAATCATATAAATAGCCAATCTCAGCTTCATAGATAAGAAAGCCGAAAGGCTTTGGGCCCAATAAGGAGGCTACCACTCAGAGAGTGATGATATATTTTTTTTGCTTTGATTTTGAATAATATAAAATTGAATATATTTACTTTGAAATTGATTAATAAATTAGGTAGCTAGTGCACATCACCTCTTAATACACGTGGTTGAGTATTTCCTTTCCACGTTGGTGGTTAGCGGTTCGAGTCCCAATGTCTCACTATGCGCGTTTTTAGAAGCATGTATAGAGAATTTTCTCCCGATTTGTGGAAGTAGATATCTGAACCGCACATGTATTGCCTGATCTTGACATACCCCGGCATACAGTCCTATCATAAATTGTAATACTCTTCAAAAAAAAAAAAAAAAACATATAGCTCTAGGTCGTACTTGAATATATATATAGAAAATAGAAAATAGGATATAGTCAATCTTCCACTTTGTTTCCATACAATCAAGTTGCAAGAGCAAACGACAATTTTTTTTTTTTTTATCATACAAATCGCATAAAATCATTTTGTTTATTTTTCGTGTAATTAATTAGTAATACAGCTAAATACAAACAAATTAATAAAGCGCCGCTGCCTGGTGAGATATATATGGTACTGAGTCGTTGGAGTACTGGTGGACAATAATTAATGAGTTTCAACTAATCAATTTCCCTTTTGTTATTCCATATATAATATGCATGTAATGCAAGAGATATATCATTTTTATCATGTCAAATTATATACTTTAAATACTATAATACAATTTTCAGCGGTTTAAACTTTTGCATAAACATGCCAATAAGGGCGTAGTTCAGCTAGTAAAAGGACGAATTTGGGATTTAAGCAAATGACTCACAGGTTAACGGCTCGAATCCTTTCAATGGTGAAAGCTTTCAAAAAAATACATGGTCTCGGATTAATAGATATTATTAATTTTTTGCATAAACATTAATTGTATTAGATCCATATGAGGCCTTCGATTTCTTTATTTAATTTCTAGTTGGTTTTTCACTAATAAAGTGTCTATCATATATATAATTTAACACTAATAGGTCTTACTAGCCGAATTAGTTAACTTGTCCAAATAAACTTCAAACTAATAGAAGTTTAATTCATTGAAAAACAAAATAAGATAAGAGTAGGTGTTCAAGTAATAATAATTGTAAGATATCCCAATTTCTTATACCTATATGTATGATGATTTTTGATATCCATCTGTTGTACAACAACTCGAAACCATAATATCATCGAGCTGAATAAACATTTTTTACGACTGAATCATTTGAACGGTTGTAATCAAAAGAAGTTGATAAGAAAAAAATAATGCAGCCATTTAATTGATTTGAATGATATTGATGCCGATGAATTGGATAAGGGCATAAGGTAAGGTGATCATTTGTACGATTGAACAGTGGAAATCAGATAAGGGCATAGATTAATGGTTGACATGACTAAAGAATCACAACTTGTTGCAATTTGTGGTCAGCATTTTCTTCCCTAACAATCACGAGTAAGAATGAGAATTTTAAGTTTTAACCAACAATATGGATTTGTTTGTTTCCTTGGAATTTATAAAGGATTTGTACGTTTTTTGAGACAATATCTTGTTTCTTGCACGTTTAAGATATTGGATTTGTTTGTAAGTAAAAAAATTTATAGAAAAAAGAGATGGATATGAACGGTTGAAATCCATCTCTCTTTTTACTTATTTATTAAAAAAAAAAAAAAAAAAAATCGATTTCTCCATCATCCATCTTAGAACGATTTTGGATGATGAAGATCCATCTTAAATGAACGTAATTTTTCTTTAAAATACAAAGTCAAAAACTGAAAAATATATCAAACTTTGATCATTTCCCTTAAATTTATTTACTTTTAACAAACTAAATAGTATAAAGTATTAATGTAAAAAAAAAAAAAAAAAAAAACCCTAAAAGTAATGTATAATCATTATTAGATTCATTCTATTGTTAATGATGAGGAGATCACCACTTGTTAACATTTTCCTTACAATTATGCGCATAAAAATTGAAGAATGACATGCTTTATTGTAAAACACATTTGATTGGAAAGTGGAAGACGAGTTTTTGTAGTCGATAATCCATATATGATATAGACCGATGAATTAAAGAGATAGGCAATTTGGCAATTTGGCAATTTGGCATGGATGAGAATTGTGGGTCATTTTGCAAAGCTTCAATGATAAATCATCATATCTACTCAAACATGCAAACGCATGCATGCAATCACAAAATTGAATTCGATTCAATTCAGACGTGTATATCACGCTTCATGATTCTTTTGTCAACAATACTTTCATGCATTGTCCTTCACTATAACTATATATATAGTCTATAAACCATAAACTCATCGGTGGAGGAAGAAAAAAAAATATTGAAAATATATTTTCTCTATTTTCATCTTCTTCTTTTTTCTTATTTAATGCAAAGAACTCTTGGAAGTTTTAGTAGAAATAACTCCTTCTTCTTCTTTTTTTTTTTTATCACCAATTCAATTTTAAATTTAGTAAAAATTCTGATGAAAATAGGGACAACCCCAACTTATTTATTTATTTATTTATTTAGTCAACTTTTTATTAACAACGATAATGCAACACAACTCAAAAAATTAACCTAAATTATGAACATGGTAATTAAGTGATTTGTTCTTGAAATGTGACTCAATGTACACCGCTCCATGAAATATACGATAAAGATCAATAAATCATTTAACACGTTATTTTGGTTGATTTTTTAGCTCGCTTTTTTGGTTGTACATCATTACTCTTTTATTATTAGCTTATTCTATGAAGTAATAATATATCTTTTACAAGTTCTTAATAATCTAGGGGAGATATAGATGATGAATTTTGTTGAAGTACTCTTCACGAATTGCAAAACACTAATGCTAGACAACCCAAAAATTTATCCTAAATTTCAATCCAAATGATGTGGCAAGTGATTTTTTCATTAACCACATCATCTCATGTTGTGTGTGATGATGACAACTTACTTGTCACATCATTTGGGTTGAAATTTGGGCTAAATTTTTGGGTTATCTAGCATTACTCATTGCAAAATACAATAAAATATTTTGTTGAATTTATGCAAAAATGTTTCTAAGCCTTTTTTGAGCCTATCTTAGTATTGGCCCAAACGCCTGGATATATCAAGGCTAAGTGGCTACTACTAAATGCACCCACATTACTTCTAACTGCAAACCTTCGGTTAATGGATGGCAAGATACGGCCCAATCTAACCAAGCCGCATTTCAAATTTAATTTCTTGGACAGCGCCTTCAATTTTCAAAATTAAATGGACTGCAAAAGTTGTTCTACTTCTACTTTTTTTCTTTTTTTTTTTAATATTTATTTTGGCTGTATTTTCTCTTTGAAATTTTGATAATCATTAATATTTACTTGAATGTACAATCAGAGTTAAGATCAATATATATATATATATATATATATATATATATATATATATATATATATATATATATATATATATATATATATATATATGAAAGTTTTTAGAAGAATTCTTTTACTCCTTTTGATATAATTATTTTAATTTATTAAGACATTTAAATAATTAGAGTCATGATATTTTTGGTTTTACGAATTTCATAATGTAAAATAAAAAAAAAATTACTATTACATATTAAAAATAATTAACAACATTGAAATTATCGTGACTTATGGATAATGTAATGTGATCAAAAGTACTTAATTTGTTTTATTAAAGGAAGCAATAAAAAATTCGGATGAAAATAATAATAATAATAATGTGCAAAAATCATAATGCGACATCTCTAACCTTAAACAACAAAAGAATAATCTTAAGTGCACGACATAGTAACAATTTCACAAGTAATCAATTTTATATCACATCTGCAATTGTGACCCATAAATTCCACATTATATATATACAACTTTTTATTTTTATTTTTTACCATTCAACTATATTTGTATGTATATATTTCAATATTGTGAGCGATATTTCAATAATTAATATATTTATGACTGTACCAATACAGCATCTGGAACAAAGCAACTCTTAAAAATTATAAATCAATGACAAGAGAGAAAGGTCAACTGACTTAATCATGTAATTTTGCTGTCACTTCATTTTATTCTATCTCTAAAGTCACATCCAATTCTTTTAGGTTTAGTTCATAAAATGATGATGTTATCTTGTATTATATCATATGATATTCAGTGATAGATATTATACCATTTTCTTTATCAAAATCAAGAGTATTATATAATGATTATTATCTTGAAAGATATATATCCCAATATTATATTGAAGAAAAATTGTTCAAGTACGTGTTTGAAAAATTCTCAAATTTTATTTATAAGTAGATTTCAATGAACTTATCATCCATAAAAAAATCAGATCAAAATTCATAAAAGTCAATGTGATTTCATCAAGGTTTTTACCGAAATTAAAATAAGGAATCTCTTATGAAAGACTCACCGTATATATGTATGTTAATTAATTCAAAGATTATGTTGTGTTATTAATTAAAAAAAAACAATAAAATGATTAAAGATTTTAGAAGCTAGTTTCTTATATGAGTGGTACTATTGGCACACCCATTACTGAACTATTTATACCCCATTTTTTAAAAGAGAGCTTCTCCTTACAATCCACAAATTATCTATTCACACTCCAATTTAATTTTTTTTATTAGTGACAATTTTAACCTAAATTGAAATTACTAAACAAGACAAAAACATGTAAAGACAATGTAAACTAATTAAATTATTAAAAAAAAAATCTCTCTCATAAATCATTAGATTAAATATTACGTATTAAACTCTCTTTTCTAAATCTGTTATTACCATATTAAACACTCTCTCCTAATTGATCTCTCTCTCCATTTTTCCATTTTTTTTTTCATATTTCCATACTTTCTATCAATCTCTAATTAATAGTTAAAGAAAAAAAATAACTTATGAATATTTTAGTTTTTTACTAATAGTAATATATATACTAAAAAGTCAATTTTCAAAAAAAAAAAAAAAAAAAAAAAAAAAAAGATATCTGAAAGCTTGAAATGTTTCAACTAGATTTAATTAAACTTAAAATTTTTAGTACTATTGAAAGAATTAAAGTTCTCTAGGCAATCATATATTTACAAGAGTAACAAAAAGCATTTTCATATTTCGATTTAAAAAAAAAAAAAAGTACTTGATTTTTTTATTTTATTTTTCTTTTTTAGTATATACATACATATAGTTCTTAAAAATCAAGCTTATTAGTAAGTTTTTTAATTTTTTTTATTATTTTTTTATTTTTTATTTTTTTACTGTTAGTCTTGTATGAGAAAGAATGGAGATAGAAAATTAGAGATATGTAATGGAGGGGAGAGAGTTTAATATGATAATTAAAATTTTAGAAGAGAGTATTTAATATGTAATAATTAATCTAATGATTTAGGAGAGATAATTTCTTTTTTTAATAATTTAATTCAAAAAAGATAAAAATCATAATCTTGTAACAAAAGGAAATGTCTTTAGAATTTTTAAAATTTTAAATTTTAAGAATGGAGTGTTTTTAGAAAAGAAGTGTAAAAAGAAAAAATTGGATTGTCAAAAGAAGCTCTCTTTTTAAAATTATTTCCTTTATCAAAGTACTTAAAGAGACATATCATTTTTATTAAAAAAAATCTTGTACAAAGTAAAACTAATAAAAGCCCACTTTCTTTATTTCAAAACCCTACTGACATCATAAAAAAAATAATAAAAATAATAAATAAAAAAAACCAAATGACATAGATTATTTCAAATCGCTGAATGTTTACTATTTTTGTTTATATTTTCTTTTAGATCTTGATATCATGTTTCCTATGTTTAGTATTTATTGATTTTATTGTTTCATATGTCTGTTTTGTTTTTCTTTTCAAATTCCAGATCCATGTTTGCTATTTTTTTTCTTCGGTTTATTTTCTTTCAGATCTTACATCATACTATGATTTGTATCAATTCTTTTGTAGATTTTATTTTGAATCCTCCAAAGTTAGTTTAATGTTATTTACAAAAAAAAAAAAAAAAAAAAAAAAAGAAACCGAAATCTTACCAAGAAAACCTAATCTCTGACGAAACAAAACTACACCAAAACCCTAACTCAATTGCTCAAAAAAATTATTAGACAATCAATATCACACTCACAATATGGTTTCACCATGAAATAAGAAGAAAAAACAAGTCTTGCGAATGGATCGATGTGCGAAAACTGTATATAAAGATTATAGATGAAGTATATATATATATATTTTTATTGAAAAAGATATAGGGTGTATTAAGTTTGAAAAATAAGTAAAAATGTAATCCTGGAAATAAATCAAAAAATTTAATAAAAGCATTTAAGTTTATATAATTAAATCAAAATTTAAAAAAGTGGAGCATATATAAATAGTTCAGTAGTGGAGGTGCCAATAGCACAACTCTTCATACATATAAATATATATATTTTAAATAAAACATAAATTCAAGATTATAGGAGAGAGATACTACTTGAACCACAATCTTAATGTATGAATATAAGAGATTTACCATCGAACCACCTCAACTTTTGTATTTGCTATGCTAACCGTTGTGTTCTGGTTTTATCCAAATAGAAAATAGTGTTGAATTACTAAATAAATCATGTAAATCAGTCACCATTGATTATGAAAAATTTGGTTTCAGCTGACTTATGTGTCTTAGTAAAATGCTACTATATATAGTGTATTCGATGCCTAACGAATCCAATGTGCAGCATTAAGCGGATAAACCTGCCAGCTTCTTGGATGCAAACACACCATTATTCTTCATTTCTTGTTTTCTTATATTAATTAATTAACATTCAAATTCAACATCTTACTCTAACCTTAACAACAGCAATAATATTTACGGCCTTCATTGTACTTAAACCATCTTTTGTATTTGCTTTGGATATGGTCCTTAAAACACAAATGAGTAAATTTTTACGGTCCCATAGAAAATTCTTGCTAGAAAAGTAGAAAAGAAGAAAAGTGGGTTGTAATTGACAAGACAGAGAAGTGGACAACCTTTAATTATGGTCATGCAAGGAGTAAATTTTGGGAAAGCTAGCGTACTTATTGACAGGTTCATGCACTCAGTTTCTCTTCAATCATTGCTTTACAAATTCTTGCAAATTTAAACAAAGTTGTGACCTACAAGTTAACAGGAAACGCAAAAAGAAAAAGAAAAGAATCCAAAACTAACGCCCGTTACCATCCTGTTGATGCATGGCTTTACATAAAATTTGCTAGTAATATGAAAACTAACAGACTCTACATGTTAAACATGTATAAATCACACCGAAATCATAATCTTAATTAAGAAAAAAAAAAGTGTAAAGTTACAAATGATGATGATAGTTATTATATATCGTTTTACTATATTATTTGAAAAAACTTTATGGCAATGTAACATTACGACTATTAAATTAAATATTATGATATCGTTAAAGTAAGATAGGAAATAATTTATGAAAAGTGTTGAGAACATTAAAAGAAAACAAAAAATCAATAGAATTCATGCATGGCAGCAGAGGGGGAGTTTCCCTTGCGGCTTTGAAGGTGGAATTGAGCTTAATCGTTGCCTAATTAGTTGAGTAGTTGCAAGTAAGGTCAAAAGATGGTGTGAAATAATATATGATATCTTCTCATTCGTGGGACCCAAACATCACTTTCGAACTACTGCAACTGTTCTTAGATCCATTTATTGTGGGCTTTAATATATATAAGAAATTTATCAGGTGGAAAATTCCACGCTTAATTTTCGTATGGATTCACTTATTGTCATATGTAACAATCATAATGCTAATTAGTGGTTCCATACAAGAATTATTTGCAGGATAAAATATCGAAAACTTGCTAGTTGCTATATACTGTAGTCTGTATATTAAAAAATTCAGAAGTTAAATAGAGTTGAATATATTCATAAGTAAACACTACAAGAAATTTGGTCTACGATAACACGCAAAATATGTTGTTAAAACTTTTCGCAACGCGTGACTGTATGTTGCTGATGCGCCTGTTGCAACAAAAAATCCAAAAGCTTTTTGCAACGTGCAGCGTGAGTTGTCTTAGCACAACGACAACATACTATGTGCGTTGCGGTAGATAAAAGACAACACACGTTAGACGTTGTTTTCAATATTTAAGACAACTCACTGAGTGAGTTGTGATAAATAAAAAACAACATGTGTTGGCTTTGTTCGTAGATGTTGTCTTAAACATTTACAGCAACACGCACTATGTGTTGCCTTAGACAGTTACAGCAACACGCATTGTGCGTTGTCGTAGCCTATGAAAAAAAAAAAAAAAATTGGCTCGCCTCGTACATCCCACCAACTACTGGGCTCAACTACTTGGCTTGCCTCATGCAACCACCAACTACTATTGGATCTATGGGCCAATTGATAATGACACATTTAACTTTGTACGGGAGAAGAACTGAACCATGGTCTTGATAAATGAGAGTGGATGCCTTACCATTTTGCTGCAAGCTTGACTTTGATATTATTATAAACTTATTTATATATAACCTATATATGTTATTAATTATTTATTAATTTTTTTAATTAATATTTTATTTAAAAACTTAATATTTTTATTACTTGATAATTTAAACTCATTCTGGTAATGAGTGATGCTAGACTGTCAAAAATATTTGTTCAAAATTATGTCCAAAATATATGACATATGAGTTGTCGAGATCATATCATACACTCGATGAGATGAAGATAGTCTAATAATATGCCTCTCACACTTGTATCACGAGGTTGCGAGTTCGAGTTCTTTCACTTCTTAAAAAAAAACTCCGAATTTTTGTAATACTTCAAAAAATAGAAAGATCATATCATTCACACTATAATTTCATGATTTTTAGAATCTTGGCATCTCACATACCTCATCATTTGAACAATTTTTATTTATTTATTTATTTATTTATTATTATTATTTTTTTTTGCATTCTAGCATTATTTTTCTAGTAATATTTTTGGATAAATATTGTTCTAATTTTAAAAAGTAGCCAGCTTAAATTTGTGTAAAAAATAATTTTACGAGAGATAGCAACACCATTATTTTTAAAAATTAATATTTAAATAAATTTAATAATTTAGAAAACATTAGTCAATAAGAAAAGAATGTTAATAATAATAATTAAAATAAATAAAATAAGACTTCTGACAACTTAATAAAAATACATATTGTCAAAAGTCACCTACCGCAACGCGTAAAAAATGTGTATTATGAAAGTGACTTACATCAATGCACAAACATTTGTTGGCACTAACAAGACACGTACAACAATATAAAAATAGAATGTTCAACTTATAATTTCATGACTCCTTAAATGTTTATATATATTCTGCAATGAACAATAATGCATGAGATTAAATAGATTTAAAGATCTAAAAAATCAAAATAATAAATTAGAATATAATAATTTAGTTATCGTTATATATCTTTCTATATATTGTTAATATACACTTAGTTTTCTATTTATAAATGAATTTCTAATTTTTAAATTAAAGTGGTCATATTAAATTATCGTAGAAAATAATTTTAGAAGTGATAACAACACAATTTTTTTTTTTAAAAATTAACGTTTAAATAAATTTAATAATTTAATAGACCTTTGTTAATGTGAATAAAATGTTGTTAAAAAAACAGTAGACTTAGTTTAAAAATAAATAAAAAATAAAAAATAGACTTTTGACAGCATACAATTGCATGTTGCTAATGTTATCTCTACCACAACATATAAAAAATGTATGTTGTTAATTGTCACTCTACGACAATATAAAAAAAAAATACATATTGCTAAAGATATATCTACAACAACATACAAAACGTATGATGTTAATGATATCTCTGCGCCAACATGCAAAAATGTATGTTGCTAAAGACATCTCTACGACAACATACAATAATAGCATGTTGTGGAATATATGACTTTTAACAACATACGAAGATGTGTGTTGTTAAATCCTAAAGTTTTAACAATTTTCGAAGCCGTGCATTGCTAAATACTAACTTTTTAACAACACGCGAAGATGTGTGTTGTTAAATACTAGCTTTTTAACAACTCGCAAAGATGTGTGTTACCGAATCCTAGTAATTTAACAACACACGTGTAAGGATTCCCGTTGTTTTTAATTGGCTTATTTCGTGATCAAACCATAAATGGGGATTCTTTGTAAGGGTAGTTTAGATGTTGTTATTAGTGCATTAGGCCCTTTGAAGACCTCATTATTGACAAGCACCAAAGGTAATATTCTAAGTGCTTTCTTGTCTTGAAGAGATAGTTGCACACACTCACAACTCATGCATATGTTTAATCTTTGTATGTTGTGTTTCTTTTTGTTGTGCATAAATGATTATTTACATCTCTTCTTGCTTATTTTTATGCATCTTGTGTTGAAAACATCATAGCATTTAGGCTTTTAGGATGCATCTTGTTTGACTTTGTACCCCTTGCATGATTGCATGTGGGATGCAAATTTTGGGGCTGTGCGCTGGTCCACCAGCGCCGGTCGACCAGCGCCGCTCACTGGCGCAAATCGCCCAGTGGCGCGCCGCTGGTCGTGCGCTGGTGTGGACCAGCGCCGGCCACCAGCGCCGATCGCCCAGTATGGCGCCGCTGGACTGGCGCTGGTGGCAGCGCCTGACGTCCAGCGCTCAAGCCAAAATTGGCTTGTGCGCTGGTCCTGCGCTGGTCCACCAGCGCTGGTCCACCAGCGCACAGAGTGATTTTCTGGCGAGTTTTCAAAACGACCTCACTTCACTTATGGCCTCTATATATATGCTAACTTGATTTTAGGTCATTTACAAGAGTTCTTATTCATGCTTCATACTTAGGATATTTTTCAAGAGAAGAAAAATACACAAAGAACTCATTTTTAATTACTCAAACACAATTTCATGATCATCAATCATCATCTAGCATCATCTTAGATCATCTAGATGTCATCTAGCATGGAATCTTCATCATACTTTGCTTGGTAAGCTTTTCACTAATATCTTACATATTTTGTGTTTATTTTATCTAGCAATCTCAATTAATTACTTGATTGTTATTTTGTATGCTTTAGATACAAAATTGAGATTAGTATGATGTATGTTTGAGAAGTTGTATTGTGCTAGCATATTAGGTTTTGTACTTGATATTGATTAGCTTAACTATTTGACATGTCATTTAGTTTTGATATCTAGGATTGTTCTTAATTGCATATTTATCATCTTAGATAAGCATATAGGGTTTCCCTTGCTCTATGTTGCATTTTGGATATTTTCATATATTCACTTAGGGTTGTATTCTCATCAAGAGAAGCTAAGTCTTGTGTGTAGCAATCGGGATTAGGTTGCTTAGATCACAAGCAAATTGGACTAGGTTCACTCATACCGGGATTAGGTAGGTGTGTGATTACTTCCGGGATTAGGTTGTAATCGTTTGCACATTTAGTGGATTCGAGGTTCGAGTGTGGCTTACTTACATAGCCCGTGGTTTTTCCCGTGAGGGTTTCCACGTAAAAATTCAAGTGTTAATTTAATTTCCGCACCATATTACACTTGCTTGTTTATATTATCTTGAGGGTAATTTCGTAATTTTGACTAACACGAAAAATTGGGTAAAAAGCGTAAAATCTATTCACTCCCCTCTAGATAGCTTTATACACACCGTGGTATATTTAGTTTCAATTGGTATCAGAGCGGGTTCCTAGACATACATAGGTGATCCTTGCTTTATTTTGGTGTGTTTTGCATTTTGTGTGATTTTTTGATTTTTCGTACATTTGCATTCATTTCATTCATTCATAAACACTATGAGTGGAAACGGTGGAAATGGTGGTGGCCACGAAGGAGCTTCTAGCACAAGGCCTCCACTTCTTACCGGTTTGAACTATTCCCAATGGAAAGGGAAGATGGAATCCTACATATACCAAATTCATGACCGTGCATGGATGGCGGTGGAAGACGGATATGATCTCCCTATGATGACTCCCGCGGGTGGAGGACAAGATGTTTTGAAGCCTAAGGCGCAATGGAACGCGCAAGAGTTTGAGGCTTCTAAGTGGAATAGGAAGGCGATGCATGCCATTATGTGTGCCATGGATGAGAATCAGTACAAGCTTATTCAGAATACTCAGATTGCCAAAGTGGCATGGGACATCCTTCAAGTTGCACATGAGGGAACCGAGGTGGTGAAGGAGTCCAAGCTTCAAGTCCTCTAAACTCAATTTGAGTTACTTAGGATGGGAGAGGATGAATGCTTCAACGACTTCGAAATCAAATTGATGGACATAGTAAATCAAAGCCATCAACTCGGTGACCCGTATTCGGATAGGAGAGTCAAGCAAAAAATTATGAGATCTCTCCCCGATAGGTTTGAATCAAAGGTGACGGCCATAGAAGAAAATAGTGGCTACATGGATATGAAGCCAAGTGAAGTAATTGGGCGTCTCCTTGCATATGAGTCTAGGAAGGTTCCTAGCACCACTACTCCTCCTAAGAAGTCTAAAGGAATAGCTTTGAAAGCATCTAAGGATGCAAAGGAGGCAAAGCATGAATCGGATGAAGACCTTGCCTTATTTGTGAACAGGTTCAACAAGGTTATGGGGTTCAAGAAGAAGAAGGGATTTGGGTCAAGAGGACAAGATTTGAAGAAAAAGAATTCCTTCAAGAAGTTTGAGCCTAGACAAGAGAGGACCGAAAGGAAAGGGGTCCGATGCTTTGAGTGTGGTGGGATTGGTCACTTTGCCCCCGAATGTGCGAATCACAATGAGAGGAAGAAGGGTAAAGTGATGGCCGCCACATGGAGTGGGAGTAGTGATGACTCCAATGAGGAAGATGAGTCTTCTAGTGAGGAAGAGCTCATGGCTAACTTCCTAGCTTTTGCATCTTCTCACAAGAGCAAAAGTGCTAGTGAAAAGGAAGATTTGAGTCAAGAGGAAATTGACTCTAGTGAAGAAGAAAGTGACTCCTCTTCTAGTTCCAAGAAGAAGTTTGTGGAGCAAAAGGTGCTTGCTAAATACCATGCCGAGTTCAATGATTTAGCACTTAAAAGCACAAGAAAGATTGAGAGGTTGAGAGAAGAAAACCTTGAACTTTCGGCTCACAATGACCACTTAAGTGAACAAGTGGAAAGATTGAAGAGGAGAGAGGATAAGTTAATTGAGGAGTTAGACTTATCCAAGAGAAGTGAAGAAGGCTTGAAGAGGGAACTTGTAGAAGCTAAAGAGTCCTTGGCTAGGATAGATTCTAGCACCAAGAAGCTTGATCATTTACTTGGTGTTGGAAAGAGTCCAAGTGACAAGAGAGGTCTTGGGTATGAAGATGGCAAGAAAATCTCAACCTCTAACAAGACCGTGTTTGTCAAGAGCTTGAAGAATGAAGAAACTTCATTTGTGCAACCTCCTAGGAAGAAGTTAGAAATAGGACAAAGTTCTAATGCACAAGTGAAAATGGGGCCAAGAAGGAAATCTCAAGCTCAACCTCCTAAGGTTCCTCAAGCCAACACTCCTCCAAAATTGGCTCACAAAGGAAAGAGACCAATCATGCAACCTCAAGCTTGGAAGCAACCAAGACCGGTTCAACAACGAAGATGGATTGAACCCACATATCCACAAAGACATGGACGTGCTCAAAGGCGAGGTATGATTCCTTTTTTCATTCCTATTTATCACTTTTGTGGTTGTGATGGTCATATTAGACCAAATTGCTTTCAATATATTAAAATGTGTAGAAAACAAAGCATGATTGAAAAGAGGAAGAATAGAGCCAAGATGCATGTTTCTAGGAAAGAAAATATTGATTTGCATAATCCTAGAAATAGTAGAGCACATGTACCAAAGACCACTAAGAAAGCTAAAATTGTTGCTAAGTGGATTAGAAAGAATGAAAATGTTTGCCATGTTGCACAAATAGCCTTGAAGGCAAATTCTTCTAATTTTTGGTATTTGGATAGTGGGTGCTCTAGGCACATGACGGGAAACAAGAGTTTCTTCGAGACTCTTGTTATGGAGGAAGGTGGAAATGTCACTTTTGGTGATGGATCCAAAAGAAATGTTGTAGGGAAAGGAACCATTTCCGTTCCCGGATTACCCTCCTTATCCAATGCTTTATTTGTTGATGGCTTGAAAGCCAATTTAATTAGCATTTCACATCTTAGTGATGAAGGATATTCCGTCTTGTTTTCTAAAGACTATTGCTCTATCCTAAAACCCGATGGACAAACCTTGTTGAAGGGCATGAGATCTAGTGACAATTGTTATTGTCTTGAAGCTAGAATTGTATCTAATCATGTGTCCATGGATGAGCAAATTGAGTTGTGGCATGAAAGACTTGGCCACATGAACTTTAGGGATCTACGGACCCTTGGAAAGTTCAATTGTGTGCGTGGCCTCCCTAAGCTTGGGAAGAAAGCCAATGGTATTTGTGGACCTTGCCAACAAGGAAAGCAAACTAAAAGCATGCACAAAAAGGGTAAGTATCTCACCACCAAGGAGCCACTTGAGCTTCTCCACATGGACCTCATGGGTCCCATGCAAACCGAAAGTTTGGGTGGAAAGAGATACATTTTTGTTTGTGTTGATGATTTCTCTAGGTTCACATGGACATATTTTCTTAGAGAAAAATCCGAAACTTTTGATAAGTTTAAAATGCTTTGTAATAAAATTCAAAATGAAATGAACTCTAATATTAAAAGCATTAAGCGGATTAGAAGTGACCATGGGAGAGAATTTGAGAATGCCACCTTTGAAACCTTTTGTAATGGTTTAGGCATCTCCCATGAATTTTCTGCTCCTAGGACACCTCAACAAAATGGAGTTGTTGAGAGGAAGAATAGGGTCCTCCAAGAGATGGCCCGTGTGATGTTGCTTAGCAATAATGTCCCTAGGAACCTATGGGCCGAAGCCATCAACACGGCTTGCTATATAGGAAATAGAGTGTTCCTAAGGCCCGGTACTAGAAACACCTCTTATGAGTTATGGAAAGGCAAGAGGCCAAATGTTAGCTACTTCCACACTTTTGGAAGCAAATGCTACATTTTGAATGACCGTGATCAACTTGGCAAATTCGATGCTAAGAGTGGTGAGGGTATTTTTATTGGCTATGCCTTAAATAGTAGAGCCTATAGAGTTTTCAATTTAAAGACTCTAAGTGTTATGGAATCATCCAATGTCGTATTTGATGATACTAGGCTTAAGTCTAATGATCATGAGGAGGAGGTTATTTTAGTGATGGTTCTCCTTTGGAGGAGGTTGTGGTGTCGCCTAATGTTGGGACATCTAATGTCAACAATGATGGCACACAACCTATTGATAGAGTTCCTCTCTTGGACTCTAAAGAACCCGCTCCATGGGTTAGGAAACTCCATGATAAAGAAGATATCATTGGAGAGGTAAATGAGGGTGTTAGGACTAGACGTCAACTTGCTAATCTTATTAGCTATACATGCTACACCTCTCAAATTGAACCCAAAAATGTTGAAGAGGCCTTAAATGATGAATTTTGGGTTTTTGCCATGCAAGAAGAGCTAAACCAATTCGAAAGGAATGAGGTTTGGACTCTAGTTCCTAGGCCTAAGACCACTAATGTCATAGGCACCAAATGGATATTTAGGAACAAATCCTATGAGGATGGCAACATAGTGCGGAACAAGGCTAGACTTGTAGCACAAGGGTACTCTCAAATTGAGGGTATCGACTTTGAGGAGACTTTTGCTCCCGTTGCCCGCTTAGAGTCCATTAGGCTTCTCTTGTCCATCTCTTGTGTGCACAAGTTCAAATTGCACCAAATGGACGTCAAGAGTGCCTTCCTCAATGGCTTCTTGCAAGAGGAAGTGTTTGTTGAACAACCTAAGGGGTTTGTGGATGCACACCACCCCAATCATGTCTATCGCCTCAAGAAGGCACTTTATGGGTTGAAACAAGCACCGAGGGCTTGGTATGAGCGCCTCACTCAATTTCTTGTTGACAACAACTACACAAGAGGTAGTGTTGACAAGACACTATTCATCAAGAGAGACAATGCTGAGCTTTTCATAGCTCAAATATATGTTGATGATATAGTTTTTGGCTCCACCAACAACACCAAAGTCCAACAATTTGTTGATGTCATGTCTCTTGAATTTGAGATGAGTCTTGTTGGTGAGCTTAGTTACTTCCTAGGTTTGCAAATTAGGCAAATGCATGATGGGATTTTCATAACCCAAGCCAAATATGCTAAGAACCTAGTGAAGAAGTTTGGTTTAGAGAAAGCCAAACATTGTGATACACCCATGAGTACCACTTTGAAGCTAAGCAAGGATGCTAGTGGTAAAAGTGTGGAACAAACTCTATATCGTGGCATGATAGGTAGCTTGCTTTATTTGACCGCAAGTAGGCCCGATATATCTTTTAGTGTGGGTGTGTGTGCTAGGTACCAAGCGGATCCTAAGGAGTCCCACCTCTCTTCCGTAAAGAGGATCATTCACTATGTGAATGGGACATCCAACTATGGGATTTGGTACTCTTTTGACACTAATGCTAGTCTAGTTGGCTTTAGTGATGCGGATTGGGCAGGAAATTGTGATGATAGGAAGAGCACATCGGGCGGTTGCTTCTTTCTAGGCAACAACTTGGTGTCTTGGTTTTGCAAGAAGCAAAACTCAATTTCCTTGTCCACGGCCGAGGCCGAGTACATAGCCGCGGGGAGTGGATGCACACAACTCCTATGGATGATCTATTGGGATATGTCTTGTGGAGTGATGTTCTATGATTGACCCCATATGGGGAACTCAAGCAAAGAGAGCTATTTTGCATTCTTGTAACTTGCAAAAAATTTGAAATAACTTATGCCTCTTCTTTTGATTGCTTGAGTAAGCTTGGTTGTACATATGTATATATGTTTTCTATTCTATAAGTGTGAACCTTGCTTGTCTACAATCCATGTCATATTTATGTTCAAACATGCATTTTTGGACTAGGAGATTTACATAGGAAGTATGATGTGAATGACCTATAGTTATCTCCATGACATGATGTTTCTTGAATAACATGCTAATGATAAATGAAAAAGCATGAAATTCATACAACATGCTCACATGAAAAGCATGAATTGATGATTGCATATTCTTAAAAATGCAAAACTTGTGTGAAAGCTTATGAGACTCAAAATGAATAAAGGATCTTGTATCCGTTCAAAGGAATTTACATTCCAAATGTCTCTCTTTCTTTATTAGTTGAACATGGTTACTATCATACGGATATCTTATCCGGAAAAATCTAATAGGGTGCAAAGTCGCTCATGCCATGTTTCGCTTATAAAGTTGGATATAGTTACTCTTAAATTAAAATCAATAATCTCTATATCCTTGCTTTTCCCATGACATTGGTGAAATTGGTTTGAATTCGAATTAGAAACCTTTGTCATTTGCTTTGCCAAATACCATTGTACTTTGGACTTGAATGCTATATGTCTTGTATGCAAAGCATGTTGGATTCACACATTTTCTCAAATAAATCTCCTTGTTTCTCTCAAATTAATTGAAGTGCATAACGTGACTTATATGTATATGCATATCTTGCATGCTTCTATCTCTCGTTGCTATGAGTGACCCGGTTGGGAACTACTCCTTTGCCTATATCATGACAAAAAGGGGGAGTAGGATATTGTAAGGGGAGTTGCAAAATAGAGAAGCTATTGTGCACTTTGGGGAGATAAAACATTGAGGGGGAGTAACCCTTTGAGGGGGAGCATTGCATTTATCATACATTGCATACATTTGCTAATGTTGTTCCTAAATTCTAAAAATGCAAATGCTTGGTATTATTCTCACATGATTAATCTCACACTTTACTTGAATTGGAATGTTAGAAACTCTTTTCAGGGATTGATTATTCTACAAGAGGATTGAAGACTTCAATTTGCATTCTCTTATCTCTTTGTAATGTAGAATATCTTTGTAATCCCGTAGTTTATATTTTTTTGTGAGTGAAAAGTCCTGGAGGCGTGTTTAATATAAAGCTAGAGGGGGGGTGAATAGATTTTAGCTAATTATTACCCAATTTTCGCGTGCATGTCAATTTTACGAAAATACCCCTAGCAAGTCAAATATACATACAAGTGTAATAAGATGCGGAAATAATAAATGACACTTGATGTTTACGTGGAAACCCAACCACTGGGAAAAACCACGGGCTGTTTAGTGCGCCACACTCGGACCTCGAAATCCACTAATTGAAATGGAGTTTACAACCTATGTAGACCTCGTCTAACACTCCGGTCAATAACCCCCCACTTCTACCACGCGGGCCTTTAAAAGTGGCTCTAGTCCAATTGCTTATGTGACCACCTGTTCCCGGTGTCCGACCTAATCCCGGTCAATCACACAAGACTTCAATCTCTCAAAAGAGATGCACAACCCTATGTGAATATGTATGAATATTCAATTAACAAACAAGGCTAGGGAACCTTAGATGCTTATCTAGGATGATAATATATTCAATTTAAATCAATCCTAGATATGAAAATAGCTATATGTCATGGCATACAACTTTAGCTAAGTAAAGGATAACCAATCCTAGATACAAAGCTATCACAAAAAACCCACAAACATTCAAAAGATTAACTAGTTGATTAAAAAACAATCTATCAACCTAGTTATAAATAAATCACACAAGAATGTTTATGGCATAGCTTTTAGGCAATAATGATCTAATCAATTAAGCTATCAAAAATAATCTCAATCATATAATGAGATTAATTAGCTAGATATAAAATAGGCATGAAAACCTAGCTAACATAAATAACCCAATCAACACATAATCTCAATCATGTATGTAGAAATTAATCTAAACACATACAAGTAATAAATGAGATAAAATTGATAAGTAGAAACACTAATTATGTAAGATAAAAGTGTTCAACAAATCATACCATGTGTGTTGAAGAAGACCCATGCATTAGCATATGCTAGATGAACCTAGATGATGCCTAGATGATGATTTGTGCATGTGGGAATGGGTTTAGAGAGATAAAGATGTAATCTTTAAGTTTTTTCTCTCAAGTCTCTCTTTCTCTCTCAAGAATAAGGAGCCTCTCTCTCTAGGGTTTGATTTTGTGGCTCAGCCCTCAAAATGATGAGAAAGTTATGTATTTATAATGCCCAAGTGAAACTATGTCGTTTTGGAAGAAGTGGAAAAATGATGGGCATTTTCGCGGTACTCGCGTCAGTGCAGCGACTCAATATTCGAGCGCTTCGAAACATGACCAAACGATATCAAAACCTTTCATATAATATATCGTTGGAAAGGTATGGATGTCTACTTTCTACTCGTTTTTACAGAATGACATTTTGATTTCTGTAGAAAAAGTTATGGTCAATTGAGTGACCAAAGGTCAGAAACGGACAACAACATAGTTGCCCTGTTTTGGTGGTCACTTTGGAGAATTTAAAACCAATCCAAACGGTCATGAAATATTACGAATAATATACCGTTGGAAAGGTATGGGTGTCTAGTTTGTACAGAAATTTTCAAAACTCATTTTGAAGCTTTTTGTAAAAAGTTATGGTCACAAGACCATGCAAAGGTCAGTTTTGAAAATCATTTAAACATTGAAATCCAATCTTTTGAAACTAGACATTTTACTCCAAACAATCCAACCAAATATAACACTTATCCAAGAGAAGAATAAGACCTTCTCAAGTGGTCAATCATCGCGCTAAGACATGCACACCATCGTGCAAGCGCGGACGTTTCCGATCACATAAACGGAAACGAATTACACCACACTTAAGACTAATCATGAAGTGCAAGTGTGGGAAGTGAATGCATCCTAATGCCTAAACATGTCATGGCATTTCAATGAACAAGATGCAATCACTTAAACATGCATGAATAGAATTCATGGCTTTGCATCCTAATGCCTAAACATGTCATGGCATTTCAATGAACAAGATGCAATCAAATAAATACAAGAAGAGATATTAAATAAATCAATAAAGCACAATGCACACAAAATATAAACACAACATTCAAGAATAAGAGTTATGCATGTTGTGTGTGTGTGCAATTATATCTCTTCAAGACAATGTAAGCACTAGATATATACCTTTGGTGCTTGTCCTCTTGAGGTCTTGGAAAGGGTCTTTGATCTTCAACTAATCACCTAGACTACCCTTACAACCAAACCCCAACTTGTGGTTTGACCACGAAATAAGCCAATCAACAAAAGGGAATCCTTACAGTGAGGATTTAATGTGAGTGATGGTTTTGTCACGAAATAGCCAAAGGGGGAGATTGTAAGGATTCCCGTTGTTTTTAATTGGCTTATTTCGTGATCAAACCATAAATGGGGATTCTTTGTAAGGGTAGTTTAGATGTTGTTATTAGTGCATTAGGCCCTTTGAAGACCTCATTATTGACAAGCACCAAAGGTAATATTCTAAGTGCTTTCTTGTCTTGAAGAGATAGTTGCACACACTCACAACTCATGCATATGTTTAATCTTTGTATGTTGTGTTTCTTTTTGTTGTGCATAAATGATTATTTACATCTCTTCTTGCTTATTTTTATGCATCTTGTGTTGAAAACATCATAGCATTTAGGCTTTTAGGATGCATCTTGTTTGACTTTGTACCCCTTGCATGATTGCATGTGGGATGCAAATTTTGGGGCTGTGCGCTGGTCCACCAGCGCCGGTCGACCAGCGCCGCTCACTGGCGCAAATCGCCCAGTGGCGCGCCGCTGGTCGTGCGCTGGTGTGGACCAGCGCCGGCCACCAGCGCCGATCGCCCAGTATGGCGCCGCTGGACTGGCGCTGGTGGCAGCGCCTGACGTCCAGCGCTCAAGCCAAAATTGGCTTGTGCGCTGGTCCTGTGCTGGTCCACCAGCGCACAGAGTGATTTTCTGGCGAGTTTTCAAAACGACCTCACTTCACTTATGGCCTCTATATATATACTAACTTGATTTTAGGTCATTTACAAGAGTTCTTATTCATGCTTCATACTTAGGATATTTTTCAAGAGAAGAAAAATACACAAAGAACTCATTTTTAATTACTCAAACACAATTTCATGATCATCAATCATCATCTAGCATCATCTTAGATCATCTAGATGTCATCTAGCATGGAATCTTCATCATACTTTGCTTGGTAAGCTTTTCACTAATATCTTACATATTTTGTGTTTATTTTATCTAGCAATCTCAATTAATTACTTGATTGTTATTTTGTATGCTTTAGATACAAAATTGAGATTAGTATGATGTATGTTTGAGAAGTTGTATTGTGCTAGCATATTAGGTTTTGTACTTGATATTGATTAGCTTAACTATTTGACATGTCATTTAGTTTTGATATCTAGGATTGTTCTTAATTGCATATTTATCATCTTAGATAAGCATATAGGGTTTCCCTTGCTCTATGTTGCATTTTGGATATTTTCATATATTCACTTAGGGTTGTATTCTCTTCAAGAGAAGCTAAGTCTTGTGTGTAGCAATCGGGATTAGGTTGCTTAGATCACAAGCAAATTGGACTAGGTTCACTCATACCAGGATTAGGTAGGTGTGTGATTACTTCCGGGATTAGGTTGTAATCGTTTGCACATTTAGTGGATTCGAGGTTCGAGTGTGGCTTACTTACATAGCCCGTGGTTTTTCCCGTGAGGGTTTCCACGTAAAAATTCAAGTGTTAATTTAATTTCCGCACCATATTACACTTGCTTGTTTATATTATCTTGAGGGTAATTTCGTAATTTTGACTAACACGAAAAATTGGGTAAAAAGCGTAAAATCTATTCACCCCCCCTCTAGATAGCTTTATACACACCGTGGTATATTTAGTTTCAACACGAAGTTGCGTGTTGCTAAATATTTACTTTTTAACAACACGCGAAGTTTGTGTGTTGTTATATATTATGTTTTTTTAACAACGTGCAATGTATGTTGCAATAAGTGACTTTTCACAACATACATCGATTGTGTGTTGTCGTATGTGTCTTATTATTGACAACATACGTTTGCGTGTTGCCGTAAGTCACTTCCACAACACACATTTTATGTGTGTTGCGGTAGGTGACTTTTTGCAACATATACCTCATGTATGTTGTTAATTGAATGTTGTCGTAGACTAATTTTCTTGTAGTGAAAGTATGAACATCTAGAGTTGAGATATACAATACCATTTTGTATACACACTTCCCAGCAATATCTTTGAAGTGATGAAATCTCATTCATTTACAATGGAAACAACAAAATGAAAAGTGAGACACAAACATCACATGCCATATATATGATCATCTTTACATAATTTGTTCGATTAGGTAAATGTTGATGAACAAGTATTACTTATTGATAACCTTGAAACTTTCCCGAGAAAGTGTGTGAGAAAATGAAAAGGGAAAAATTTAGAGAAAAGTTTAGGGAGAAAACTATATATATATATATATATATATATATTAAGTAAATTGCAAATGAATCTAATTACATATATAATTAAGAGATTCTTGCTAATATGATGTGCAAACTTGGTTTTTCTGATAACTGGCTGGCGAAGGTGATGCGGTGTGTTTCCTCGATATCTTGGAAACACACAATGAATCTGTTATGACTTCCAAATGGCCTCATTGTAGAGATCCATAGGCTTTGCAACCGTTTTTGGTGGGGTAGTTTGGAGGAGAAATCCAAAATCCATTGGTGTGCATGGTCCAAGATGTGCGATAGTAAACTTGCAGGTGGTTTGGGGTTTCGGGATTTAGAGATCTTTAATCGTGCGCTTTTAGCTAAACAAGGCTGGAGACTTGTTAAACATCCCAACTTGTTGGCTAGTAAAGTTCTTAAAAGTTGTTACTTCCCTGACTCTTCTTTCTTATAGGCGGATTCGAAGACGAAGGTTTCTTTGATTTGGAGAGGCTTGCTTTAGGGACGTGGTATTGTGGAGGCTGGTTCCCATTGGAGAATTGGTAATGGCAATTCTGTGCGTATTTATGTTGACCGCTGGATCCCTAGACCTTCAACTTTCAAGATTATCTCTCCGATCAAATTGCCGGCGAATGTCACAGTGGATCACATCATGACGGATTCTGGTGGTTGGAACTTATCCACGTTATAGACCCTTTTTCTAAAGGATGATGTTGAGCTGATTTTGAGATTCCCTACTAGTTCGTCTAGTCAAGAAGATGCTTTTCTTTGGCATTTTGACAGAAATGGTGAATACTCTGTGAAAAGTGGCTACAAGATGGGTAGGGAGATGCTTTCCAATCTTAGTCCCTCTGGTTTATCTGATTCGAATCTTGGTGGAAAACCCTTTGGCGTTTGGGGATTCCTTTGAAAGTTAAAACTTTCTTGTGGAGAGCCTGCTATCATTGGATCCCTACAATGGTTAACTTGGCTAAGCGTGGCACCTCTACCAATGGTGTTTGTACTTGTTACTAGCACTTGCCTGAATCAGTTTCCCATGCTCTCTAGAATTGCCCAAAACTTAAATAGGTTAGATCTTCTTGTTCCTTTATGAAGAGCTTGAGCTGTACAGACTCTTGGCACTTCCATGACTTTCTGCTGATGTGTCTCCGATGCCTTAGTTTTGAGGAACTGGAGGTGTTGTGTATTATGATTTGGAGGATCTAGTTTGAAAGGAATCGGCTGGTTCATGCTAATGAGAAACCTGATCCGTTGAACATTGCCCAATGGGCTCACCATTATCTGCTGGAATGGAGGTCTACTAAGTCCCCTACCATAGTTGTTTTGCCACTTTGTTGTTTGGATACTCCTACTTGGAAGCCCCTAGCTCGTGGTTTCTTTAAAATAAATACTAACGTTGCTATCTGTGATGTTAAGCATATCGTGGGTGTGGGAATTGTCATTAGGAACTAGAAGGGCTCAGTTATAGTCTGTGGTGCTATTCGATTGCTAGCCTTTTATTCTCCTCGTATTGCAGAAGCTTGTGCTATCCTTTGTGGCATTCGCTTGGCTTTTTATAGAGGTCTGGTCCCTTTTGTGATTGAATCTGATGCTCTGAATGTTATTAATCTGATTAAGAGTGACGAGGCCCCTCTCTCGGATGTTGGAACTGTGATTAAAGATATCTTGCTTTTGTTGGATTCTTGTCAGGCAAAGGAGGTCCTCTTTGTGCCTAAGGGTGCTAACATTGTTGCCTATAATCTTGCTAAAATGGCTATGTCCATTAGTGATGATGGTTTTTGGTTGAATTCGTGTCCTCCATACATGGAGAAACTGGTCCTGGATGATGGTCTAGGCTGAGTTTTGCTTTCTTGTCTTTCTTGTTTCTTTCCTTTCAAAAATAAAAATAAAAATAAAAATAAAAATAAATAACAGATTCTCTTGCTTGTAATATTTATTTATAGTTCAAGATAACTCCTTCATGTAACTAATCCCTAAATCCTAGCCGTCTATTTACATAATTTAGAGAAAATAAGGAGAATGAGGGTTTGAAAACAATAATGATCATTTAGAAGAAACATATGAGAATGGAAAACACTATAAAAGGCTCTGAATGAGCATTTTATAATTATTAATATAAAAGAGATAAACATCTAAACTCCTGATGATGATAAAAACATAAACTAATTTCTTACGAAGATAATTATTGATAACTAATACGCTTTAGATAACTATTCCCTATTCCCCATCATTATCCTTTACTAAGAAAGACTCAACTCCTGACAAGTCAAACATGTTGCATCCATCGAACGAGAAAATACCACATCTTTTCCTTGTTAGGGTAGCCAATTCATCAATCAAAGTTCCATTCTTCCTAAGCATAGGAAAATAAGTAATCTCAAAACCTATTGTTACATTCATTCACTTCAACTAAACAAAGTGAATTGTAGGTGTAGCAATAGAGGATAATTTTGTAGGGATCATAAAAGAAATGTCGGAGAGGTCATTGGTGTTTTCACTTTTCGTGTACCCCTTTGAATATCGTTACATCAAACATTTGTACTATTTCACAAGTTTGTAGCATAATTGAGGATGAGCGATTGGCCACTTGAACTTCATAAACATGATCATTATTTTGCTTGTCATATGTTGGATCTTGAGATGATTCATCTACTTTTAAAGTGGGTTATGATGGAAATGGATTAACAATCTTTGTAGCATTGTGTTGTGGTTCACACCATTCATTCCATTGGCGGGAGTATCACTCATTATTATAGTTTGCTGGCAACTCATTAAAGTTTGAGAGTTGGATGTCTATCTGACAATAACCATCATAGATATACCAACCTTGAAGAGAAATTCTTGCTAAAAGAGAATAATGATGTAATTGAAACTGGATAAAGGCTTAAAAACAAGTTGACTTCTAAAATGTGACGATTTTCTCCACAAATCCATATGATGTGGAACTTCCTTTGTAATAGGATAAAGCATATGATGGATCGTAACTAAGAGAACTCAGTTCAACTTATCAATTGGATTAGGATTGAAATCTTTATAATAGTAGGGATGAATATATTCATGTTCACAATAACCATAGCCATAGTTGTAATCCAAATATTTTGACATGGCTGATGCAATGTATTGCTTGATGGATTAGATTGTAGACAAACATGAAGCGTACAGAAATCTAGACTTAGATGAAATTTTCTACAATGGATAATTTCTAAAAAGTCCCTTCAGTATGCAAACTTGCACAAGCACATAGTATTATAAAAAATTGTCAAAAGCACGTGAAGATTATTGATTTAGAACAACAATCTCGGGAAAATTCTTACCAACCCCTCCAAATGTCTAAAATCACTGAGAGGACCTTGATCGTCAAAATCCACATAGATTGGTTGCCCAACATTTAATATAAATTTTAAATTGTATAATCAAAAATATGTAAAAGCCCAAATTAAATTTAGAATTGTTGGACCAAACCAAACTAAACCGACCCGACCAATATAATTTGGTTTGGTCTTGTCTGATATAGAAAATGGATTGGTCCTATTTTTCACGGGACCAAAACTTTTGGTTTGGTTCTTTTCAAGTCAAAATTGGAACATGCCTAACCCTAGGATTTTGTTAAAAAAAATAAAAAATTAGAAATAAGAAATGGTGAAGAGGTCTCCACCATTTAATATGATCATATATGTTCAAATAAAAAGGAACTTCTTAACCATCTGATATGATCAAATGAAACCTCAATTTAGCAAATCGATTCTCCCATGGAGAAACAATCTACTCGTAGAGGAGCATATATATCACTTTGCTTCTTCCATCATGGAGGAGATACACCATTGGTGGAGTTATTTTTTTTTTTTAAAATAATAATAAAGGATGTAAGAGATCATATCTCCTCCATCCAAATATTAAATAATTATCCTTTAATTAATAAAGAATCTATCCATGTTTCGACGTTAAAAAAAAAAAAAAAATCATTTAATATTTTCCCACATGAAATTTTGACAACATTTACTAAATGATAGTTTTACCCTTTTGGTGTTAACTTCTAACAATTTCCCACTAAAAGTAGACAATGTTTATTTATTTTTTTTGGCAAAAAGTCCATATATGTGGAATTAGGTCTAAACTTGGAGGTGTTTGTGCAATTACTCCTTTTCTATTATGTGAAATCATCCTTTGTAATGTTAAATCAATCTTTCTTCTGTGAAATCAACTGAGGGTGTAAATTCATCCTAGCCCGGCCTATTTAGGCTTGGCCTGCTAAATGGGTCGTGCCGATTTGGCACGGTTGGTAGCCATGCTAGGCCGGACCCTACATAGTAAAATATATGGGGGCATGGCACGGCACACAAGCCCGGCCCCAAGGGGCTGGGCTAGCGTCCCGGCTTGATGAGCCTTAACAGGCCGGCCCACCATTTATTTATTTATTTATTTATTTTTTTAAGTTTTAAGTTTTAACTTTTAATTTAAGTTATAAATTTATTTCTTATAAAGTTATAATCTAATTTTAACAATATAACTTATTTATTTGTAATTTGATTATCTTATTTCTTATTTTAGTATAATAAAATAAAATGTAAGAAATAGATAAATTTATTTAATAAAATAATTCAAAGAATAAATAAAGATGTAAGAAAATAACAAATAGATGAAAATATGAAATGATGAATTATTTAATAAAAAGTGTGCAAGTCTAAGTCAAATAAAAAAAAACAAAAGGGTAAAGAAATGAATATTATTTACTTATATGCAGATTTCAGTATTATATTATTGCCTTATTAAAAATCTTACCAAGAAAAACTCAGTGGGATAAAACTTAGTAAGGGAAAAAGAGTGCAATCAAATTACAAGTAGTGAAGTACATATACATGTATAATTAAAAATTTAAAATTAAGAAAAAGTGCAATCAATAACTCTTCAGTCTTCAGTCTTCAGTCTTCACTCTTCTGCCCTCCTCCTGGTTACTGGCAGAACCCTCATCAATGTATAAATTGGCGAAATTTTGAATAACTTCTCTGTCCTCCATTTGATGTTGCATCCTCATTCGAGCACGCTCCTAATCTTGAAGGCATGTTAATACCCCCACCATCTCAGGAGTTAAAGAAGTTCTTCTTGGTTCAATTATACGTCCTCTCGTGCTGAATGTCTATTCTGAAGAAACAGTGGACACTGGGATAACGAGTACATCACGTGCTAGTTGTGACAGTACTGAATATCTATTGCTATAGTTCTTCCACCATAATAGCAGATCAAATTCCTCTGTGTTTCCGGCTGTTTCGAACTTAGTTTCAAGGAACTTGTTGAGTTCGGCACTTTAAGTTGGAGAAGCTCTTGTAACTGGAGGTTGGAATGAAGAACTTGATAAGCTCCCACTGGAAGTCCCTTGCCCACTCCTTCGAAGAATGCTCTAACTTCTCTTCAACAAGAGTGTGTCCCGTTCTTCTGATGGTTGCGTGTTTATGCCACCAAACCTTCGCTCATAAATACTATAAACTTTGAACAACTTGGTTCACAAGTTAGTATACTATTTAGTAAAATATAAGTTTAAGTTATTACCAATATAATAAAGAAAAGTTTCTAAACCAGATAATTTAACCCTAGGATCTAGTATAACACTTAAGGCATAGAGGAAAGGAATTTCAGACCAGTATTTTTAAAATTTTTTCTCCATGGCAACAACTGCAGTACTTATGATTTGACCATATCTATAAAAGTTTAACATTTCAGACATTTCCACAATTTGATGGATTGCAAGAGAAGATGTGGGGTAATAGACCCTGGAAAGATTTGGAGTGGAATCGTAAAAAAAAAAACCTTTAAAAATTTGACAAAAATCTTTGTCACATACAAATCGTCTGTGAGTAGTATTGGATGGCCCATTTTGGTCATTTTCATGTTATAAAAACCTATAATAGTGATAGAATAATCCAAAGCAATTTGCAGCATTAAATAAGTAGAGTTCCACATTATCGGCATATCTGTTTGGAGTCTACAGGGTCATAGTTGGTTAGCTTGAAAGTATCTACCAAATTTTAACAATCTTGGATTAGAGCTGCCGATCCAAGAAAGGGCATCTCTAATGCGATCTATGCGATCACTTAGGGCGCGTTTGTTAACGTTTTCAGAAACTGTTTTTTATTTTCTGAGTCACAAAAACAGGAAAAACCCGTTTGGTAGATGATTTCAAAAAACTGTTTTATAAAACATTGAGAACAGTTTTCAGTTTTAATGAACAAAAAATTGAGAACTCTGAGAATAACAATTTGTTGTTTTCAGTATTCTTGAAAACTCTTTTTTAGCAATAAAATTTACTCAAACCAAATCCATCTTTTGGATCTTCATGAATCTATATCAAAAAGATGATGATGATTTCGATAGGTTTGATGATGAAAATTAAATTTATTTATTATTTAATTTTAATTTTTTTTAGTTTTAATGTTTAATTATTTTAATATCACTTTTTCATTATTTATAATATTAATCTTTTAAAAATGATTTTAAAAATATTATACTAAACACGTTTTTTATGTTTTGATTCTCCGAATATCGTTTTCAACCATTGCTACCAAACGCGTTTTCGAATTCAAAAAATCCAAAAATCAGTTTTTCAAAAACTTCAGATTACAAGAAAACAAAAACTGAAAAACGAAAACGTTACCAAATGGCCGCTTACAATCTTCAAGCCAGATTTTACAACTAAATTGATGATATGACATGCACACAATTGGTGGAAGAAAAAACCCCCATCTCGCGGGACATTATTGTCAAAAAAACAAGGCAATAAAGCTAGTATTTGCTGATGCATTATCTTATGTTATAGAAAAGATGCGTTGAGTTATTCTATAAGTTTGTAAAACAAAAGCAATGACTTGATAAATATTTTTAGCGGTATGTTGAAAATTCATAGGATGAAAACTAAGAATTCCTTTTTGTATATTCCAATCAGAGTCTAAATAGTATTTTGTGACACATAAATAGTCCTGTTTGGAACGTGCGTTCCAAATATCGAAAGTTAGTGCAATAGAAACACTTAGATGCTGTAATTTAGCGATCAAGTTGTCTCGTTTGGTGTAAAAACATTTTTTCAAATCGCTCATTATGGTGTTTCTAGAAACAGCTTTAAATTGGGGGTTGTAGGCTTTTTGGATAAATTGTTCATAAAAAACCCTATCACCGAAATTAATCGGTTGATCAGTTTGTGCAATATAATGTGCCATACATTCTCTAGCATATGCGGATTTGTAACTCCA
The DNA here is from genome assembly GCA_030490815.1 of Acer saccharum. Lineage (NCBI taxonomy): Eukaryota > Viridiplantae > Streptophyta > Magnoliopsida > Sapindales > Sapindaceae > Acer > Acer saccharum. Next base: position 43,057,340 of record CM059868.1, on the reverse strand, counting down.
CGTCATAACGGACCCGTCTAGGTTCCGTTGTAGTTTTGTCTGGGTGGTAGTATCCACCTGCCCGTGTTTAGGCATGCATTTATCCATATGCCTTTTCAAATGCCCCCTTCTCGACCCAGAACTAGTATATAAAATTTTACAAAATTTACAACGAACCATTTTTCTTACCTTATCGTCTGGGCTAAGTCTTTTTTCTCGGTCAAAACATTCCCATACCTTAGATGTCATCTTTCTAGGACATGATGTCGATGTGGAAGAGGAAGGACCTACTCCCTCTACCGGATCGGTAACACTGTCTCCCGGTGTATAAAGGTTAAAGTCATCATTATCCATGTTAAAATCGTCCGGAAAAATATGATGATTAGGATCCATTTCCTACAATATAAATATTAATTCATTAGTCATTAATTAAGCATAAGTCAAAACTAAGCATTAATATACTAAGTATAAATATTTAATTTAAATTTAAAAATTGAGGATAAATAATAATGGTGTAATTGAAATTAACTATAAATATAAAAATTCACCATTTAAATTTTTGAGTATAAATAAAATACATAATTTTATGATTTATCAAGCATAAAAATATAAATTTAAAAATTGACCATAAAAATTTAAATTAAAAACTAAGCACAAATAAAAAAACCTAACTACCTAAGCATAAATATTAAATATAAAGTAAAACCTAAGAATAAATATTAAAATTAAAGACTAAGCATAAATATTAAATATAAAACCTAAGAATAAAAATACTAAGCAATTAAGCATAAATATTAAAAATAAAACCTAAGCATAGATATTTAATTTCAAAACTAAGTATAAATATTAAATATAAATTAAAATTAAGAATAAATATACTAAGCATAAATATTAAATATAAAACCTAAGCATAAAAATACTAAGCATAAATATTTAAAATAAAACCTAAGCATAAATATACTAATTATAAATATCAAATTTAAAATCTAAGCATAAAATTAAATAATAAAATTAAAAGAAAAAAGAAATTACCTTTGTAATTTGTACTTTGTAGAAGAAATGCCTAGACTTGAGAGAATGAGAGTAGAGAAATATTTGGTGGAGAGATTAGAGAGTGGAGAATAAAGATAGAAATTAGAAAATAAAGAATTATTGAATTATATTAGAGAATAATAGTTAAAGATTCGAGAATAGAGATTAGAGAGTGTGATAGTAGTGTAGAGATTAGAGAGAGAGAGAGAGAGAGAGAGAGAGAGAGAGAGAGAGAGAGAGAGAGTACAGATATTGGAATGGGTAAGGTATTTATAGGAAAAGGGAAATGTGGGTAAAAATGTAAAATGGCAATTTAAAAGGGTGAGTTTTGTAATTTGCTTTTTAAATTTGGGCCACCAACGGTGACACTGGTGGCCAACAGTCAATACTCAAGTTTTTTTTAAAAGCCAACGATTGGTAAAAATGGTGGGCCAACGGTCGACCCGCCGTGTCGGCAAGCTCGGCCCCACACGGCACGGGACCTCATGCCGGGCTTAGCTAGGCACGGCCCATTAGCGTGCCATACTTGGCATGGGCTGCTTCAGTGGCGAGCCTTAAAGGATCGGGCACACCAACCCGGCCCAAATTGCTACCATTGGAATCAACTTCTCTTTGCTTTGTGAAATCAACCTTTGCTACATGGAATCTTTTTATTTTTATTTTTATTTTTTTATTTTTTTTTACGTGAAATTTTATGCCTTGTTACATGAAATATTCTAAGAATTTGAAAGTGACTTGAAAATCCATCGACGAACTGTCACGCCTCTCAATGTGTCATCGACGTCCTCAACGTCTTCTCTAACATCGTAAACGTCGTCGTTGGCATCTTCTCCCTCTAATCAGATTAAAATCTCTTAGACTCTCTTTCTCTCTCTAGAAACGGTCAGATGTCTTTCTTTTAGGCGGTTTAGGGTATTTTGGTACTTTTCAAAACCAAATTATTAAGGGTGGTTAAAATAATGTTTTATATAATTTAGGGATATTTATGAGATTTTCCATAACTTTTATTTTCACCTTTATATTATTTTGGGATAAAATTAAAAACATCCCTCTAGTTTGATGTATTAGCTGTTTTGATCCCTTTAATTTTGATATTGTCTCGTTTAGTTCTTCTTTCAATTTTCGTTAGATTTTTTTTTTTTTTTTTTTTACTGAAAATACTATTTTAGTTAATCTTTATTTAAAAAAAAAAATAACAAAAATTTAAAATTTAAAATGGATTTGGTAGATCCATCTCATGAAATAACAAAATTTAAAATTTAAACTTTGGATTTGGTGGAGATCGAGCGTACTGTTCCACCAAATCAAAAAAAATAAAAATAAAATTAAAATTAAAACGTTGGATTTGGTTGGTTTTCACCAGATCCATCTCCTGGATCTCCATCTCCATAGAGATCCAAGATGGATCTCCACTAACGCCACCGTTGAGCCCAATAACCTCGCCGCTAAGCCCAGTAACCCTACCGTATTTACCAACCCTGCTGCCTGAAACCACGTACCCAACAACCCCACCGCCCAAAATCCATCTAGTCGAACCCAAATTCCAAACCAGTCGAACACCGACCACCACCCAAAACCAAAATCCACCACCACCTAAACTTAACCACCACAACCAAACCCAAAAACAAACCCAGCCAGCACATAACGAACAGCCTCCCTCTATGGCTTTGGTCACAGCACATCCTCCCCAAAACCCAGACACCATAGCATACACCACCAACTGCAAAACCCAACCACCATGTCACTATCACCCATCTTATTCTCTACCTCGATCTCACCCAAACACCACTGAAAATGAGTCTAAAGCGAATATAATTAACCTAGAAAAAGGGGTGGGGGGGGGGGGGGGGGGGGGGGGGGGGTGAATAGGTTACTTACCAATTAATCGATTATGTTACTAAATTTTTGATTAGTCAATTTTAATGGCAAGCAACACTATAATAAAATCAAGTATTAAAAGTTACGGAATTTAAAGAATACTTAATTTTTACATGGGAAACCTTCAACTTGTAAAAACCAACAAGACTAGCCTCGTTTCCATTTAAGCTACAGAAATCCACTATATGAAAAGAAGGTTACACCTTCAAGTGATACACGGACTCTCACTCTTGACAACCTCAAGCTATGGTCACTTCCCACTCGCCACTCTTGGTTCAATCCTAATGATATCCCTTGATCCACTACTTTTGGCGTGAGCACCTCCTAATCTACCTGCAGGCCTTTTACAGTGGCACTTGGCACTTACTTGTCAACCAACACCTTGGCTACATGACTGTCAAATTTGCTTGTCATCCACCACTTGTGTCTACAAGACTTGAACTCAATGAAGATAGTTAAATATGGCTAAGTGAACATGTATGAATGCTCAATACATAGAATGTAAGACAAGACAAACTATGCTTAACTAGATGTGGTAATAAACAACAATCCTAGTTATTAGCTAACCCTCAAACAATCTCTAACTTCAAAGAATATGCAATAAAAAGAAGTTAAACAAGTAAAGAACAATTAATGAAGGGGGTTTTGTTCTTACCTAACAATGGAGATGCTTAAATGAAGACCCATGAATGATTGATGACTTAAATGCACATGGGAGAGGGTTGGAGAGTCAATCAATGAAGCTTGAAAACTTCTCTCTCTAAAACCCTAACTTTCTCTCTCTTTAGAGTGTATTTTTGTGAAACTTAGTGGCTAGATTGAGAAAGAGGGGTATTTATAATGCTCTATATGAAACTGCGTCGTTTTGGCCTCGTCCCAAAAAGTGCCACCAAGAAGTGCGAATTTATCTCACACTTGTGAAGTTGTAGAACTTACTACAGCTCATTGCACTTTCCAAAGTGTGACTTTGTCTCGCACTTGTGAAGTCGCAGAACTTATTGGAACTCATCGCGAGTTCCAAAGTGTGACTTTATTTCGCACATAAGATCTTGCAGAAGTTATTGTAGATTGATACGACTTTCAAAGTACGACTTTATTTCGCACATAAGAACTCGTAGAAGTTACTGGAGATCGATGCGAGTTTCAAAGTGCGACTTTAACTCGCATTTCACAAACTCGCAAAAATCTCTTAGAGAGATTTGTAAGATGTGATGTACACCACTTTGAAGAGAAGAGAAATGGCCTTCTCAAATGGTCAAACTACGCACTAAGACAAGCACACCAACGTGCAAGCACGGACGTTTCCGATAAACAAACAGAAACAAATTTCAACACAAACACATCGACCGTAAATCTAAATACAGATACAGAACAAGCATATGAGTTCACTAAACTCTAATAATGAGACACGCACGAAAACAAAAGTAATCGTGATGCACGTGTGTGTTTGTGGAGTGCAAACAACAAAAGCAGTGGCACATGTAATCAAGTTGTATATGTGTGCAATGAATGATGCACTATGATGCAATGACACAAATATACAAATTGTTTGTGTGTGCCAAAAGGTTGCTTAATGATGTAGGGACACATGTGAATGAATTATGTGTGTGTGCACCTAATCTCTTCAAGAGAACAAGTAAAGTAATTATACCTTAGAAGCTCAGCTCTTGAAGATCTTTGGGATGTCTGGAAAGTTGTCTTCGATTATGATCACAATGTTGATGATTAGCAGAAGAACCTAAACCACCCATACATAAGCACTCCGATAGTTTTGACATAGAAATAAACCAATCGCAAAATAATTGCACTTACAACCACCAACAAATCCATCCACCTAAACTCACACTAAACAACACCTCACTGGTTAAAAGAGATAAGGGAAAGTATCATTGTTAGATTTTCCATCCAAAAAAAGGTTTGACCGTCAACCTTAAGGTCAAATGACCATTTTATCATTCAATATAATCTGGAAATGACCATGTAACCCTCAAGATATTTATTAAATAAAAAATATATTTTTAAAAAACAAAAAACGAAAAAAAAAATATATAATTGAAAACAAAATGGATTTCCACTATCCATCTTCGAGATGGACGGTGGAGATATCTCTTTTTATTTTTTTATTTAATTTAAGAAAAAATTAAAAATGAAAAAGAATTTTAAAAAAAATTAAAAAAATTTGTAGATATGGTGGAGGTCCAGATTGGATCTTCACCAAATCTATCTCTTTATAAATAAATAAAAAAAATTTAAAAAACCAATTATGGATCTGGTGGAGATCTAATCTAGACCTCCACTAGATCCATCTATTCATCCAAAAAAAAAAAAAAAAAAAAAATTGTAGTTCTAAACTAGATCCATCTTATTGAACTTCATCACCATGGAGATCCAAGATGGATCTCCGAGAATGCCATCCCTACTGCCGAAACCAACAACCCTTGCTGCCGAACACACGAGCCCCTCCCACCACCAAAATCAAACCACAAATCTTAGTTACAAACCCCAAAAATCCTAACCAAAATCGACCCCAAACCACAAGCATCTAACATCATTACTAACGCAAATCAAACCACCACCACCACTGAAATCGCCATCATCTCCACCAGACCCAGACATCACCACCACCACAAGAACCCAAAACCGAACTACACCACCACCACAAATCGATCACCGTAAATGGGAAGAAGAGAGAGATTTATAGAAGAGAGAGAGAGAGAGTTGTTTGGGTAGAGAGAGTGTTTTTTTAGTTTTTAATTTTTTATTTGTTTAATTATAGTCATTTACAATATTGCCCTTTCAATTTTAACGGTCAACACAATTTTGGACGAAAATTCTAACAGAAGGGGGAAATTTTATAATAATTTCATTTCAGGGGGATTTAAGACCATTAACTGAAACATGGGTCCTTGTCTTTCTAATAGGTCAAAGGTCAGGGGGGAAATGATACTTTCCCAAGAGAGATAGATGGGGAGAACTGAGGATAGAGAGAGAGAGAGAGAGAGAGAGAGAGAGAGAGAGTTGATGATAGAGAGGAGAAGTGTTGATCTTCTCGTCTATGTGGAGATCGAATACCGACCTCCTTATTTCAAAATATATTGAGTGCCGATGGCTTAAGGTGATGGCTAGGGTTTTGTGTTTGAGTAGTGGTGGCTAGGGTTTGGTGTTTGAGTTTAGGTGTTGATGAGAGAGAGAGAGAGAGAGAGAGAGAGAGAGAGATGGTGAGGAGAGAGAAATGAAGATTTTTATTTTTTTTAATTATTTTTACTTTTAATTATTTAATTTAAATATATTTATTAATTTTATTCCTCATTTACCATTACACCCTTTCATAATCGTTAGATATCTAGTAGAATTTGACGGTAGGGACCAAATGAGGCAAAACTGAAACTAGAGAGCCTGTCCTCTAGCTGTTTTTCAGTCTGTTTTCATTTTTGTTTTCCAAAACGATTTCGAATTCGCGTTTGTTAACCATTTTTCATTTTATTTTCAAAAAACAAAAACAAAATAGAAAACAAAATCAGTGTTACAAGTAAAATTTTTGAAAAACAACTTTTAGATGTTTTCCATGGTTTTCATTTTTTAAAAAATCACCTTTTTTTTTTAACTTTTTTTTTTCTTCTTCTTTGACATGTTCCCATCATTGTTCTTCTTTTTCTTCTTCTTCTTCTTCCATACTTCTTCTTCTTCTTCACCGGCGACACCGATCTGGCTCCAACCCTGGAGGCCTGTCGATCTGCTCTTCTCCGCCGCCGATCTGCTCAAAAGAGAGCAAAACCAGTTCCAAAACTCACTCGAAAAAACATGTATGTCTCTCTTAACCAACAACCATCTCTTAGTTGTGGAACCAAGCTTTACTCTGGATTAAAGCTTCAATCACCATGTTTTTTAGCAACTGTGAAACCCAACTTAAGTGCAGAATTGACCAGGTTCGAATGATGCCTATTGGGACACCAAAAGTGCCATATAGGACTCTTGGTGAGTGAACTTGGCAATGGGTCGATTTATGGAATGCCCTGTATCAAGAGCGTGTACTTATCATTTGGCATAATATAGATGAAGAATTTAGCAATCAATTATAGGCAACAATTGTACCTTGACAGTCTTGATGATTCCAAAAGGATTTATATGTCCCAGTGGAGATCTTACTCCCTGCTTTTCAAATTTATAAATTACAATAAAAAAATTTGATTAATTTATTTAACCAAATTGTTTTATAATTGTTATAATATTAAATAAAATGTAAAAATCAATTTTCAATTTTTGATATTTTCGATTAATTTATTAGAAGCGTTTTTTTCGTTTTCATTTTTACAATACAGCTTTCAGTTTATGCTATCAGATGCGTTTTTAGAATTCGAAACCGAAACCGAAACAGAAAGCATTGATTTCATTTTTCAATTTTATTTTCGATTAAAATAGAAGGATTTTTTTTAATATATCAAACTATAAGGATGTTTTTAATTTTATCTCGATTATTTTTGTATTAGAACGTGCGACCCGTGGAATGTTTTCAACTAGTTAGGCCAATTAGATACGAGCACATACAGGTAGCTGTCCAGTCATCGCATGACACGACAATGGGGTCGTCTATATCTACAACAGAAATATCATTGTACTTCGAACCCCACCAATTTTTGATTGGACCTTCCCTTGACAATAACACGCTGTGGACCCCATTCACTCGTGTATTTGCGCACCAACATGCCCAAAAACTGAATTGATTGGCTGTGGGGCCCCCTATTGTGACCGAATCTTACGATTAGGGCCCCGCCTAGATGAGTGTGCTCACAACATGCTGACGCGTGTAAAATAGGGTAAAGGAACAATGTAGGACCCACCTAGTTGTGGGAAAAAAATTGTCTGATGATATATATTTACGTGGCTGCTTCAACACCATTCGTTTCTAAATACATTAGGTAACTGCTGTCCAATCCAATGAATCGTTGAATTCGTGATCTACTTCAATAGTGGGGCCCAATATCAATTTAATCCCTTGAGTTTAGAAAAATATCAGTTTCTCAACTGTCTTTTCAATTTTAGAGCCGTTATTCAATACGTTTCCGTAAATACATCAATTTGGTTCTATGATCAGATTTTTAGTGGTTAAACCTCATAGAAAATGCAGAATGATACTTACATACTTTTCTTTTGTTTGACACTCTAGAAGTGCTATGTTTTATTTTAAAAAATTTACAATTACAATTGTACTAGAAATTGTTAAGACAAAAATACCCTTAATAAAAATTTAATCTAACTTGTAATTCAATAAAAATCTGACACGTCACAAAATTTTAAAATTTTAAAAATTGTTAAATATCAATGAAAATCTGAATTGTTTTTTTTTTTTTTTTTTTTAAAAAGAAAATGAAATAATAAAGTAAATTAAAAATTAATTTTTAGTTCTAAAATATCTTCTTCTTCTTCTTTTTTTTTAGAAAAGAAAAGAAAATTTAATTTTCTATTTATTAAATCTGATTTTTTTAAAATAAAAATTAAAAATAATTGTAAGAAAACTGAGACGGGTTTGAAAATCAAACTTAAAAAAATAGAAAAAGAAATACATGAAAAAAAGAAAAAAAAAAAATGATAGGTGGAAATCTTATTTTATTTTATTTTATTTTTATAGTTTTGATCTTCACCGTTCATCTTTGAGATAGATGGGTTAGATCTATCTCTTATTTTTCAAAATTTTTTTGTTTAATTTGTTTAATTTGTAATTATATATTATTTTATTCAATTAATTTTATTTTGTATTATATAACATTTAAAATTTTTGGTGTTAACATGGTACATTCCTTAGTTTAAAACAAAAATACACTAGAACCGTTAAATTTAACAAATAGTTGAGTAACAGATGAACTAAATTGATGTATTTACAAAAACTTAAAAGACCATAGGTACTAAAAATTGAAAGACTAAAAACTAATATTTCACTAAAACCTAGGAACTAAATTGATAATCACCCTATGTAATATAATTATAATTGAGAGGGTGACAATAAATTAAAATACTTAAAATAAATTATGCTTGATAGAATGCATATATCATGCTAACGATAATAAATAAATAATTGTTGTATATATGAGCAAGTCTCTCATAAGGGTTCCCTTAATTTAATTTTAGTAAGGATCTTGATGAAATCACATCGATTTTTATAAATTTTAATCTGAATTTGTTTTATGTATGATAAGTTCAATAAAATGTACATGTGAATAAAATTTGAAAAAGTTTCTAGCACTATAACTATTTTTCCCAATTTTTTTTTTTAAATTTTTTGAAGGCATTAGAAAAATGAGCGAAATATAGGAAAATTCAAGAAAAATAGTTATAGTTCTTGAAAATATCTCAAATTTTATTTATAGGTAGATTTCAATAAACTTATCATTCACAAAAAAACTTATATCAAAATTTATAAAAATCGATGTGATTTCATCAAGGTTCTTACCGAAATTAAAATAAAGGATCTCCCACTTGATAATTACTCTTATTTTAATTTCGGTAAGGACTATGCTGAAATATATCACATCGTTTTTTATTTTTTTTTATTTTTTGTGGATGATAAGTTCATTGAAATCTACCTATGAATACAATTTGAGAATTTTTTAAGTACTAGAGCTATTTTTTTATTTTAATTTTTCTATATTTCTCCCATTTTATAATGCCTTCATATTTAACAAAATCGGGATAAATAGTTCTAATGTCTGGAAAATTCTCAAATTTTATTCATAGGTAGATTTCATTAAACTTATCATCCATAAAAAAATTTAAATCAAAATTCATAAAAATCGATGTGATTTCATCAAGGTCCTTACCGAAATTAAACTAAGAGATCCCTCACTTGATAATTAATATACATACATATATATATATATATATATATATATATATATATATAGTGAGTATCTCATAAGGGATCCCTTATTTTAATTTCGGTAAGGACCATCATGAAATCACATTGACTTGAATGAATTTTGATCTAAAATTTTTTGTGGATGATAAACTCATCGAAATTATGAATAAAATTTGAGAATTTTTAAAGTACTAAAACTATTTTTCTTGAATTTCCTATATTTCACCTATTTTTAAGATGCCTTCATATTTAAAAAAACAAAATCGGTAAAAATAGTTGAAGTACTTGAAAAAATTTCAATTTTTATTCATAGGTAGATTTTAATGAACTGATCATCCACAAAAAAATTCAGATCAAAATTCATTCAAATTGATGTAATTTCATGATGGTTCTTACCAAAATTAAAATAAGAGATTTTAATGAACTGATCATCCACAAAAAAATTCAGATCAAAATTCATTCAAATTGATGTAATTTCATGATGGTCCTTACCAAAATTAAAATAAGAGATCCCTTATGAGAGACACAATATATATATATATATATATATATATATAGTAATTAAAATTGATAGAGCTCTTAGGGATGACAACGGGTCGGGTCTTTACTAAACCCAGATCTAGAATCGTTACAATTTTTGAGATCCAGACCCGACCGTGGACCTGAATAATTTCACAGATTCGGATCTCGATCCACAAACTTATTCGAGTTCGGGTTTCGACCTGCAGACCCGCAAACATATCATGCTATAATCAGCGACACAAAATGACATCGTTTTGCCTAAGTTTTTAAAGTAATAGGGTCTAGGAGTTAATGTTACATTTTTATACCTAGACCCGACCTCGACTTCGACTCGAATAATAAGACTCATACCCGACCCATACAGTTCAGGTCGGTACCTATGGATTCGGGTGAAATTGCCATCCCTTTACATTCTGCCATGCATTTTACAAGTGTTAAATCAAGGACCTTGGAGATAGGTAATGCTACTTTTACCATTATGTTATAACTTCAAATGTAATACATTTTTGCATACTTTATATATATAAACTATTGCTATTATGTACTATTTTAATTGAATCTATGTTCTGCATACTATTGAGATATTGTTTATGAAAATAATATTTTATTAACAAATTCTCATTATATATATATATATATATATATATAAACTTTTATCTTATAAGAAAATAAGACTTGTTTTTTACCATTTTACTTCAATTCATCTTCAATTATTAATGATTGTTATTTTTTTTTCTTGAAAAGCCTATTGATTAATTTTTATAATCAACATTTTACTGAAAAATTTATAAGTTTAATTAATTAATAATTTAAACTCATTTTAGTAAAATTTAAATTACCTATCGGAAAAGGATGAATTAACGACAACAATTGTAATCGTAAAAAATAGTCGGCCAGTAACAGACAATTTTTTTTATAGTAAGACTCCTTGTACGACTAAACATGCAGTTATTAATTCCTTATAGTTAGCCTCGAAAGATATACTTTGGAGGGAAAGAATAGCACTAGAAATTATTTATGTTTTTGTCAACTAAAAATAATAGTCACATAAGGAATTATTGCTCAACTAAAATTATAGTTACTAAAAATAAATACTAGTCTCGAAAAATATGCATTTGGAGGGAAATGTAGGCGCTAAAAAATTAAACACCAATTCGTGACTAAATTGGACATAGTCACCAAACACGATTTTCTTTAGTCACAAATCACGAAAAATTAGTAGTGAAATGAATTGGATATATGATTTATCTTTCTTGTCATCACCAAAACTACAATGGTTGTAGAAAATAACATTTTGAACCATTTATGATATAGTCATCGAAAGTCGTTACTTAATATATCCTTAGTCATAAACCCTAAAATTCTGGTAGCAAAACAAATTGAATCCATGAACTGTATGTTTACGACTAACATCTTATTATGATTGCTGAAAGAGACATTGAGTGACCTTTTATTATATTGTCATAAGAAGTTAGTTACCAAATATCAATTTTCTTGTAGTTCTATATAGGGAAAATAAAGAATTAAATATAATATTAGTGCTTAAATTAGTTACAAATTTATTCAAAACTAGCAATCCCTAAAAAAATTTATTTTCTTATCAATTTTTGTCACCGAGTTCATGAAAATGTCCCCAAATAATATATATGTTGACTAAGTTACCCAATAGGTGCTTTTTAACCACATTCCCTCTTTAAACTCTCTCTCTCACGTCTCTCTCTCATCCGATAGGATTTCTCTTTCTACAACATTCTTTTCTCCCTTCACAAGGTTCTCTCTCTTCTCTCTTTCTTATTCTTCTCTCTACAACCTTGTTTTGCTTGTCGAGATGATTCCATAGACATATATGAACCCAAATCCGTTTGCCACCTCAAAAGTACTTCGAAAGTGTTCTACATCACGTTGAGAATAAAAAATGTTTTCATGCACGCTAAGAAAAATGTTTATACATTGAGAATTAATTTTACACACTAACATATGAAAGTTAGTGTGCAATGTTGTTGAAAACACGAAAACAACCAAGTCAAACAAATCATTGGTCTTTCATATTTGCTTGAAGGAATAATAACTTTTGAATAAAAGTCACATTTCACAGTTCTAGTATTGACACGTGCTAAAACTACCCGCAATTGTACCGGATCGGCACATGCAGTATAGAGAAAGTAGAGTATCATCCACATGGATTTGGATTCTAAGTACCGAAATTGATCAAGCTTACTACTATTTAGACAATCAATTAATGGGTGATGTGATTACCTAAAAAATACAATTTAAACTAAACTAGAGGCAAATTCTAATTAAGCAACTAATCATATGCGAGCTAAAAACACAATTAATTCAAGCAATGAGATGAGAGGCTTGATTGCTTCACTTCTACACTATGAGTAGCCCCATTTCCTTAGCTTTTTGTGTTCATTTCTCGGGTAAAACCATGTTTTTAACCATTTAAATAAGTTGTGCAAGCTTAAGTTAGATTTGGAGCTTAATGGTCTTGGATGGAGGTGAAGTGAAGCAGAGAATGCTCAAGTGGCCAAAACAGACATAGAAGCGACATTAGGGCGATCTCAACCAAGTCGCCCTAAGGTCGCTATCCTCTTGACTCAAGAAACTTGTAAGTTCCTCAATTTTGATTGGCTTATTTCGTTGACAAACCACAATTGGGGTTTAATTATGTAAAGGTAGATTAGGGCTTCATTGCTCCTGATCAAACTTTAATGGAATTCAAGCCCTTCAAGCTCAAGTGCTTTTTGAAGGTACATCACTTGTGCTTAACCCCTTTGAAGAGACTAGTTGCACACACACTTTCATATTGCATTTCTATGATTGCATTTTCACATGTTGAATATTCTTGTGTGTGTTACATGTTTGGTGCTTATTCATGTTTATATCTTCCCATGCATGTTCTTTACTCACTTCACACTTGCACAACATTCATATAGGATAGGTGTGTCTTGTTGAGTTGAAAAGAGAATTTTTCTCTTTGCTGCGGTCCGTACCACCTTAGGTACCGCTGCCGGTTCCCTTGCCTGTACTGCGGTTCATGTCAGGTGCAACCTCTAATGTTTTTCACCATGTATGCTGCAGTTGGTGCACCTTGCCTCTGGAGCAGTCTCAACCATGAAACATTCCAGAGCCTCCACGTCATGTGTACCGCGGTGGGGACACTTTGTCCGCACCGCGGTTTTTGAGTTTATTCTTCAAAACGATGTCTCTTTGGCTAAGGCTTCATATATATATATATATATATATATATATATGTCATATTCTCTTGTTGGCCGAATCATAGCTTAGAAATTCACATCCTAAAGAGCTTAAGAATGCCTTGCAAGAAAAGCCACCAAGATTCATTCTTTATTGACCAAAACCCCAATACCCATCATTCATTCATGAATCCTACATAATCTAGCATCATCTAGGTTATGTTCTTGTATGGGTCATCATCAACACACATCACTTGGTAAGTAGAACATCATTCTTATTTATCTTAGTGTTCTTTCTTAATAAGAAATCTCTTTTATGACTTGGTTGCATCTAGATTAAGTTCTTAGCTTCAAGTTGAGATTTTTGTGTTCTTTGTGGGTTGTTGTATTGTGATAGCTATTGCATCTAGGATTGCATTCATTTTATATAGCTAAGTTTTATATATGACATGTGGGAACATGATATCTAGGATTGTTTGGCATGTTCATCCATGATTAGATAAGCTTAAATGTCTTGACCTAGCATTTATGCATTTTATACTCACTTAGGTTGTGTTCTCTTCTTTGAGTGTTAAGCCTTGTGATTAAGTGGTTTAGTGCATAAGTAAGTAGGTTTAGAATCACTATTAAAGGATCGTTGGGTAGAGTCGAAGGGTTAGTGACCGGGTATGGTTTGACTTGAGGTCAACCTAGGTTGTAAACTTTCATTCAAGTAGTGGATTTGAGGACAGTGTGTGACTAGAACAATAGCCCATGAGTTTTTTTTCCAGTTGTGGGTTTCTCACGTAAATCAATCAACGTGCAATTTATTGTTTTTTCACACTTAGATTTAGTTGATTGTATTTGTTTAATTTGGGTATTTTTTGAATAATGACTAATCAAGAAAAATTGGTAATTAACTTAATTAAAACCTATTCACCCCTCTCTAGGTAATTTAGACACACGTATTATATAGTTTCATTTGGTATAATAGTGGGTTCCTAGACATATTTAGGAGATCCTTACTTTTGGTGTGTCTTGCATTTGAGTGTTTTGATTGATTATATACTTTTGCATCCATCTCATTCATACACCTAAACATTATGAGTGTCAACAGTGGTGGAAATAAGGGAGCTTCAAGCACAAGACCCTTTTTGCTCACCGGGGTGAACTATGCCTCATGGAAAGGCAAGATGGAGTCTTATGTGTGCCAAATACATGATTGAGCTTAGATGGAAATAGAAGATGGCCACACTCCATCAACTATGACTCATACGAAAGGTAGAGAGGATGTCCCCAAGTCTAAGTCACAATAGAGCACTCAAGAGTTCGAAGCATCCAAGTGGAACAACAAGGCAATGCATACAATGCTTTGTGCTATGGACGACAATCAATACAAGTTGATCTAAACCACTATAATTGCGAATGAGGATTGGGAGATTCTAGAGACGGCTTATAAAGGAACCGAGGTGGTCAAGGACTTCAAACTCCAAATCCTCTAAACTCAATTTGAGACCATTATGATGGAGGAGCATGAGTGCTTCAATAACTTCCAAGAGAAGTTGATGGACATAGTGAACCAAATTCATCAACTTGGTGACCCCTACTCGGAGAGGAGGATCAAGCAAAAGATTATGAGGTCTCTTCCCGAGAGATTTGAATCCTAGGTGAAGGCTTTAGAAGAAAATGGTGATTACAAGAATATGAAGTCGAGTGAAGTTATTGGAAGGCTTCTAGCCTATGAGTCTAGGAAGGGTCCTACCTCCACACCTCCCAAGAAGCAAAAGGAAATAGCTTTGAAGGTGTCCAAGGTTGAGAATGAGGATGAAGATTCGAATGAAGACATGGCCTTAGTGGTGAAGAGATTCAAGAAGTTTGTGAAGTTTGAAAATAAGTGCTTTGGATCTAAAGGCCAAGACTTGAAGAAAAAGACTCCCTTCAAGAAGTTTGAACCAACTAAAAAAAAGAACAATAGAAAGGGCATCCAACGATTTGAGTGTGGTGGCATAGGACATATCTCTCTCGATTGTGGAAATTTGAAGAACAAAAAAAAGGGAAAGGTAATGGCCATCACTTGGAGTATAAGTGATGACTCGGAAGAGGGAGAAGGATCTTCAGATGATGAAGATAATGTGGTAAACTTTATAGCCTTTGCATCCTCTCACAAGAGCAAAGAAGAAGTTGATGATGAAGAGGAAAAGAGTCAAGAGGAAGATGACTCAAGTAACGATGGCTCCTCATCTCACTCCATAAATGGAAATGTGGAGAGCATGGATCTTGATGACTACATTAAGAGATTTGAAAGCTTAAAGATGAAGAACAAAATGGAGATTCGAAGACTACATGAAGAAAACCTTGAGCTATCAACCAAAGTGACTTACTTGAGTAAGGAAGTAGTGAGATCCAAGGAGATTGAAGACAATCTAAGAGAAGAGATAGTTATAACTGAAAGGAATGAAGAAAGAATGGAAATGGAGATTGAAGAAGCAAAATAGTCAATGACTAAGATGGCTTCAAGCACCGAGAAGCTTGACCACATGTTGGGAGTTGGAAAAAGGCCAGTTGACAAGAGAAGTCTCGGTTACATTGATGACAAGGAGGTATCCTCCTCAAGCAAGATGGTGTTTGTCAAGAGCACGAACATTAAGGAACCTCTACCTCCTTAACACCCTAGAAAGAAAATTGATCTAGGAGAGTGTTCAAGAAGTGCCCAAGTAAAGGTTGCACTAAAAGGTCAAGCTCAAGCTTAACAAATGAAGGTTCCTCAAGCTAACTTCCTTCAACCTAAAGTCCATCAAGTCAAGAGGCCAATCATGCAAGCTCAACCAAGGAAGCAACCTAGTCTTGGTCAACAACAAAGATGGAAAGGACCAATTCAACACCTAAGAAAACCTCAAAGACATGGGAAAGCTCTAATGCATTCACAAAGACATGGTATGTCTCCTTACTTTATCTCTACATGTCATTTTTGTGGTGTTGATGGTCTCATTAGACCAAATTGCTTCAAGTATATTAAAATGTGTAGAGTTGGAAGCATGATTGAGAAAAAAAGGACTAGAGCCAAAATGCATGTTCCTAGGAAATTTAGAGTCAATTTGCATGATCTTAGAACATCTAGAGCCAATGTACTAAATACCACTGATTATACTATTTTTGTTCCTATTTTTAGGTCCTCAATTCTTACTTTTTGTGCTTGTTCCTTAGGTAAAACCGGGTATTTTATATGATAAAATAAGTATTTAAGGTATTTATGGAGTTTAGGGGCATTGGTGTAATTTTATAGAATTAGGGGTCAAAGTGCAAATATGGAGAATATATTGAAGATTATGTGATTAGAGAAGAGTTGAGGGGGTCTTATTGTAATTCACCAGCCAACACACGTGCGCACACCACGTCATAAATGAAACATAGTGTTTTGGGTGCTGCAACTGACATCAGCTTGACGTCACGTCGTCTTCAACAATTTAGTAACCCGAATTACAGACTTGTGACTCGAAACCAGACTCGAGTCGACCTGACTTCAACCCGACGTCGTCCAGCCATTTTTTGACCTCTTTTCCGATGGTTTTCCACCTAAATAGACGGTGCCCCTCCCCCCGGTCTGTTTGCCACCATTTTCAGGTCACCGTACAGAGTAGATATTCACTATCTTGGGTCACCGTGTCCGACAGTGAACGTGGAAGTGACCTCCTCAAGCCATCAAAGGACAATGATCTTCATTGTCATAAGGTTGCCGTGGATGGAAGCGACCTCCTCTAGCTTCAAAGGACAGTGATCTTTGTTGTCATGTGGTCGCCGGCGCCAAAAGCAAACTTGGAAGCGACCTTCCGTGCCAGCTCAGCTCAAGTGACGGGTTCTAGACCTATTTGTTGGCATCTAATATAAATATCTTGTTTTCTTGGTGGAAAGAACACCTTTTTACATCACACCTCTGAAACCTAGATCTAGAAATCACCTTACCATATACAAAACCTTTTTACATTCTTTCATCATCCTTTTCACATGTTCCTTTTTACACACCCATATCCATCCATTTTTGGAACATTATTCAAGGAAGGAGAAGAAGGAACACAAGGAACAAGGGAAAGCTCACATGGACTTGATGGGTTTTCTTTACACTTTTTCCTTCTTTGTTTATTTTTCATTGATGTGTAACTAAACTTCATCTAAGGGATTGATGTAACCGTATTGGACTACTCTATGTAATTAATTAGTTTATTTTCTAATTCAATTCGATTTTAGTCTTAATTATTGCATTAATTGCTCTAACCTCTCTATTTATGTTTTGTTGTGATCACAAGAGACATGGGTTATGAGTTTAGTTTATGCAAGGGGTTGAGTTTAGATGTGGGTGGTCATTCCATCTAAATCTCACCACAAACTTAGTAATTGGGAAGGTCGGTTTATGCATAGCCATGCTAGGTCAACTTGGCTTATACTTTTATGTTAAATAGGGGGATTAACCATTGCTTGTTACATGACCTTGTGTAAGTAATGGGAAAGACTTAGAACTTAATGGATTTATCTTAAAACAAGCCCTAAAATTTGATTAAAGTGCTTAATGAGACTAATTGAGTGCTTGAGTGGTCTAAGAAAGGTTGTATCGATTCCCTAGTGCTTTCTCCCATATATTCTTATCTTGTGTGTTTGTTGTGCTTAGTTTAGCTTTAAGTTACAAGTTTGCATTTTTAAGTATTTTCAAGAAACCAAATCATTTTCCAAAACCTAGCATTATGCAATTTAATTTTCATGCACTTAGAGTAGATTTTCCTAGACTAATTAGCATTTGACTTATAGAATCACCGATCACTGTGAACGAACTTTTCTAATTAAATTGAACGTAAAATTTACTACATCAACCATTAGGAAGGAAAAAGTATCACTTAGGCGGATTAAAAGAGATGAGCATTTTTGCTATGTTAGTAAATTGCCTTGAAGGCAAATGCTTCAACTCTTTGGTATTTGGATAGTAGGTGCTCTAGGCACATGACGGGAAACAAGAGTTTCTTCCATGAAAGAGTCTGGATGTGTCACCTTTGGTGACGGGTCTAAAAAGAAAGTGATAAGGAAAAGATACATTTCTATTCCTGGTTTATTTGTTGATAGCATGCAAGCCAATCTCATAAGCATTTCTCATCTTAGTGATGAAGGTCTTTCCGTCTTGTTTGGCAAGAATGATTGTTCCATTCTAAAACCCAATGGACAAACCTTATTGAAAGGAAAGAGATCTAGCGATAATTAATATTGTTTTGAGGCTAGTGTCATCTCTTGCAATATGTCCAAGAGTGAGTAAGTTGAGTTGTGGCATCAAAGACTTGGTCACATGAACTATCGTGATATAAGGATCTTAGATAAGTTCAAAGTTGTGCATGGCCTTCCCAAGCATGTGAAGAAAGTTAGTGGTATTTGTGGACCTTGTCAACAAGGGAAACAAACCAAACGCATGCACAAAAAGGGCAAGTATCTCACCACCAAGGAGCCCTTAGAGCTTCTTCACATGGACCTTATGGGTCTTATGCAAACCGAAAGTCTCGGTGGTAAGAGATACATTTTTGTTTGTGTTGATGATTTTTCTAGGTTTACATGAACATACTTTCTTAGAGAAAAATCCGAAAGTTTTGAAAAATTTAAAATGCTTTGCACTAAAATTCAAAATGAAAAAGACTATAATATTAAAAGCATTAAAAGGATTATGAGTGATCATGAAAGGGAATTTGAGAGTTCTTATTTTGAAAGCTGTTAACCTCCAAAAATGGCGAGGACCAAAGAAGAATTTTCCATCAGGTTCGAAAAATGAGTTGGGGTAGAAAGCAACAGTTTTAGAGGTACCTCGGAACCCCGCCTACCTACAATGAAGTTAGGATATGAACCTCCACCTACCCCGGCCAGATCTAGAACCTTCAGGACCAAGAAAGTATCAGGAAACCTCAAGGACAAAGCCCTAGAGACACTACTGCCACAAGGTTTTAACGCTTGCCTACCCTAGGTATCCCGGTATCCCGGTAGTCCGATACCCGATATTCCTAAACCTCATTTAAGAAGAACGAGAGGAAGGTGGGGTGCCCGAAGCATCCCGACCCATAAAACTCGTGGCATACACATAGCAAGTTAACACCAGGGTCCTAGTATACCGACCCCGCTTGAAGCGGGAGGCGGGTACCCCAAACAGCAGACCGAATAGGAAGACAAACATTAAACGCCACCGTTCAAGATAGAAACTCAAGTTAGAATGCGGCATTCATTCCCGCCATACAGAATCCTATTTTAAATAGAAGTCAACTCCCATCAAATTGGAGGAAAGAGGGAATCACCTGATTGAAGGAATCAATTCCCCGACGAACCCGTTGATCGCCAAGGAAAGACCCGTAATTTGCTAAAACCCTAGACCGAAGTTCTAGTATTGGACAACAAGAAACGAGCCTATATATATTCATCATATGACGACAGAGAAGGGATCGAAACCCTACCTCACTTTTTCCACTTATTGATAGGCACGAAAAGCTCCATCACCATTGCCCACCCAGCCGTTTTTGTTTTCTTTGATATTGTAATCATAGTTGTTCTAACAACTGGATTGTAAATCTCATTCTAAGTCAATATATAAAACAAATTGTGTGTTCATGCTTCTATGTACCAAAATTTCTGTTATCTCGCTACTACTATACACCGCACTTAGTCGATTTGTAGGAACCAGCAGGGTATCGAGCTACTAGGTATCCGGCTAGCCCAGATCTATCCCGATCCGGGTCCCCCATATACCGTTAATTAGAAATTTCACCCCGATGATAATTTTTGGTTAACAAAAGCTATTGCAATAGCTTAGGCATTTCCTATGAATTTTTGGCTTCTAGGACACCTCAACAAAATGAAGTTGTTGAGAAGAAAAATAGGGTCCTTTAAGAGATGACCCGTGTGATGTTGCTTAGCAACAATGTCCCTAAGAGCCGTTGGGCCGAAGTCGTCAATACGGCTTGCTATATATGAAATAAAGTCTTCCTAATGCCCGGTACTAGGCAAACCTCTTATGAGTTGTGGAAGGGTAGAAAGCTAAATATTAGCTACTTTTACTCTTTTGGAAGCAAATGCTACATTTTTAATGACTATGATCAACTTGGCAAGTTTGATGCCAAGAGTGATGAGGGAATTTTTATTGGCTATAACCTAAATAGTAGAGCCTATAGAGTATTCAATTTGAAGACTCGAAGTGTCATGGAATCATCCAATGTTGTCATAGATGATTATAGGCTTAAGACTATTGACCATGAGGAAGAGGTTGTTGAAGTTGATGATTCTCCTTTGGAGAAGGTTGGTGAGACTCTATTGATGTGAAGTCAAACCTTGATGAAGAGGACATTCAACCTCTTGATAGAGTTCCTCCCTTGGACTTTAAAGAACTCGCTCCTTGGTTTAGACATCTTCATAACAAAGATGATGTTATTAGAGATTGAAACTAATTATAGCACGGTGTGTATAAACCTATCTAGAGGGGGGTGAATAGATTTTACGCTTTTTACCCAATATTTCGTGTTAGTCAAAATTACGAATTTACCCTCAAGATAATATAAACAAGCAAGTGTAATATGGTGCGGAAATTAAATCAACACTTGATTTTTACGTGGAAACCCTCACGGGAAAAACCACGGGCAATGTAAGTAAGCCACACTTGAACCTCGAATCCACTAAATGTGCAAACGATTACAACCTAATCCCGGAAGTAATCACACACCTACCTAATCCCGGTATGAGTGAACCTAGTCCAATTTGCTTGTGATCTAAGCAACCTAATCCCGATTGCTACACACAAGACTTACCTTCTCTTGAAGAGAATACAACCCTAAGTGAATATGTGAAAATATCCAAAATGCAACATAGAGCAAGGGAAACCCTATATGCTTATCTAAGATGATTAATATGCAATTAAGAACAATCCTAGATATCAAAACTAAATGACATGTCAATTAGTTAAGCTAATCAATATCAAGCACAAAACCTAATATGCTAGCACAATACAACTTCTCAAACATACATCATACTAATCTCAATTTTGTATCTAAAGCATACAAAATAACAATCAAGTAATTAATTGAGATTGCTAGATAAATTAAACACAAAATATGTAAGATATTAGTGAAAAGCTTACCAAGCAAAGTATGATGAAGATTCCATGCAAGATGACATCTAGATGATCTATGATGATGCTAGATGATGATTGATGATCATGAAATTGTGTTTGAGTAATTAAAAATGAGTTCTTTGTGTATTTTTCTTCTCTTGAAAAATATCCTAAGTATGAAGCATGAATAAGAACTCTTGTAAGTGACCTAAAATCAAGTTAGCATATATATAGAGGCCATAAGTGAAGTGAGGTTGTTTTGAAATTTCGCCAGAAAAATGCTCTGTGCGCTGGTGGACCTGCGCACAAGCCAATTTTGGCTTGAGCGCTGGACGACAGGCGCTGCCACCAGCGCCAGTCCAGCGGCGCACACCTGGGCGATTGGCGCTGGTGGCCGGCGCTGGTCCACACCAGCGCACGACCAGCGGCGCTCCACTGGGCGTTTTGCGCCGGTGAGCGGCGCTGGTCGACCGGCGCTGGTGGACCAGCGCACAGCCCATAAAATTGTACCCCACAAGCAATCATGCAAGGGGTACAAGTTAAACTAAGATGCATCCTTAAAGCCTAAATGCTATGATGTTATAAACACAAGATGCAATCATAAACACAAGCAAGAAGAGATGTAAATAAGCATTAATGCACAACAAAAAGAAACACAACATACAAAGATTAAACATATGCATGAGTTGTGAGTGTGTGCAACTATCTCTTCAAGACAAGTAAGCACTTAGAATATTACCTTTGGTGCTTGTCAATAATGAGGTCTTCAAAGGGCCTAATGCACTAATAACAACATCTAAACTACCCTTACAAAGTATCCCCATTTATGGTTTGATCACGAAATAAGCCAATTAAAAACAACGGGAATCCTTACAATCTCCCCCTTTGGCTATTTCGTGACAAAACCAACACTCACATTGATTCCTCACAAAAAAAAAAAAAAAAAAAATAGAAACTACGGGATTACAATAATATTCTACATTACAAAAAGAGATAAGAGAATGCAACTTGAAGTCTTCAATCCTCTTGTAGAATAATCAATCCCTGAAAAGAGTTTCTAACATTTCCAATTCAAGGAAAAATGTGAGATTAATCATGTGAGAGCAATACCAAGCATTTGCATTTTTAGAGTTTAGGCACAACATTACCAAATGTATGCAATGAATGATAAATGCAATGCTCCCCCTCAAAGGGTTACTCCCCCTCAATGTATGTTCTCCCAAAATGCACAATTAGCTTCTATATTTTGCAACTCCCCTTACCATATCCTACTCCCCCTTTTTGTCATGATATAGGCAAAGGAGTAGTCCCCAACCGGGTCACTCATAGCAACGAGAGATAGAAGCATGCAAGATATGCATATACATATAAGTCACTTTATGCACTTCAATTAATTTGAGAGAAACAAGGAGATTTATTTGAGAAAATGTGTGAATCCAACATGCTTTGCATACAAGACATATAGCATTCAAGTCCAAAATATAATGGTATTTGGCAAAGCAAATGACAAAGGTTTCTAATAAGAATTCAAACCAATTTCACCAATGTCATGGGAAAAGCAAGGATATAGAGATTATTGATTTCGATTTAAGAGCAACTATATCCAACTTTATAAGCGAAACATGGCATGAGCGACTTTGCACCCTATTTGATTTTTTCGGATAAGATATCCGTATGATAGTAACCATGTTCAACTAATAAAGAAAGAGAGACATTTGGAATGTAAATTCCTTTGAACGGATACAAGATCCTTTATTCATTTTGAGTCTCATAAGCTTTCACACAAGTTTTGCATTTTTAAGAATATGCAATCATCAATTCATGCTTTTCATGTGAGCATGTTGTATGAATTTCATGCTTTTTCATTTAGCATTAGCATGTTATTTAAGAAACATCATGTCATGGAGATAACTATAGGTCATTCACATCATACTTCCTATGTAAATCTCCTAGTCCAAAAATGCATGTTTGAACATAAATATGATATGGATTGTAGACAAGCAAGGTTCACACTTATAGAATTTGAAAGCATATATACATATGTACAACCAAGCTTACTCAAGCAATCAAAAGAATAGGCATAAGTTATTTCAAATTTTTTGCAAGTTACAAGAATGCAAAATAGCTCTCTTTGCTTGAGTTCCCCATATGGGGTCAATCATAGAACATCACTCCACAAGACATATCCCAATAGATCTACTAAGAGTTTTAAATCGAGTAGCATCTAAGGGTTTAGTAAATAGGTCCGCAAGTTGATCATTAGTACCTATATGTTCAAGTACTATGCATTTATTTTCAACAAGCTCTCTAATGAAGTGATGGCGGATGTCAATATGCTTAGTTCTAGAATGTTGAACCGGATTCTTGGAAATATTAATAGCACTCATGTTATCACAAAAGAGAGTGAGAGTACCTTGGTTGAATCCGTAGTCTACTAGCATTTGCTTCATCCATAGGAGTTGTGTGCATCCACTCCCTGCGGCTATGTACTCGGCCTCGGCCGTGGACAAGGAAATTGAGTTTTGCTTCTTGCAAAACCCAGACACCAAGTTGTTGCCTAGAAAGAAGCAACCGCTCGATGTGCTATTCCTATCATCACAATTTTCCTGCCCAATCCGCATCACTATATCCTACAAGACTAGGATTAGTGTCAAATGAGTACCAGATCCCATAATTAGAAGTCCCATTCACAAATCGAATGACTCTCTTAACCGAAGAGAGATGGGACTCCTTGGGATCGGATTGGTACCTAGCACAAACTCCTACACTAAATGATATATCGGGCCTACTTACGGTCAAATAGAGCAAGCTCCCTATCATGCCACGATATAAGGTTTGGTCCACACTTTTTCCACTAGCATCCTTGCTTAGCTTCAAAGTGGTGCTCATAGGAGTGTCACAATGTTTGGCTTTTTCAAGACCAAACTTCTTCACTAGGTTTTTGGCATATTTGGCTTGGGATATGAAAATCCCATCATCTAGTTGCCTAATTTGCAAACCTAGGAAGTAACTAAGCTCACCAACAAGACTCATCTCAAATTCATGAGACATGACATCAACAAATTGTTGGACTTTGGTGTTGTTGGTGGAGCCAAAAACTATATCATCAACATATATTTGAGCTATGAAAAGCTCATCATTGTCTCTCTTGATGAATAGTGTCTTGTCAACACTACCTCTTGTGTAGTTATTGTCAACAAGAAATTGAGTGAGGCGCTCATACCAAGCCCTCGGTGCTTGTTTCAACCCATAAAGTGCCTTCTTGAGGCGATAAACATGATTGGGGTAGTGTGCATCCACAAACCCCTTAGGTTGTTCAACAAACACTTCCTCTTGCAAGAAGCCATTGAGGAAAGCACTCTTGACGTCCATTTGGTGCAATTTGAACTTGTGCACACAAGAAATGGACAAGAGAAGCCTAATAGACTCTAAGCGGGCAACGGGAGCAAAAGTCTCCTCAAAGTCGATACCCTCAATTTGAGAGTACCCTTGTGCTACAAGTCTAGCCTTGTTCCGCACTATGTTGCCATCCTCATCGGATTTGTTCCTAAATATCCATTTAGTGCCTATGACATTAGTGGTCTTAGGCCTAGGAACTAGAGTCCAAACCTCATTCCTTTCGAATTGATTTAGCTCTTCTTGCATGGCAAGAACCCAAAATTCATCATTTAAGGCTTCTTCAACCTTTTTGGGTTCAATTTGAGAGGTGTAGCAAGTATAGCTAATAAGATTAGCAAGTTGACGTCTAGTCCTAACACCCTCATTTACCTCTCCAATAATATCTTCTTTATCATGGAGTTTCCTAACCCATGGAGCGGGTTCTTTAGAGTCCAAGAGAGGAACTCTATCAATAGGTTGTGTGTCATTATTGTTGACATTAGATGTCCCAACATTAGGTGACACCACAACCTCCTCCAAAGGAAAACCATCACTAAAAATAACCTCCTCCTCATGATCATTTGACTTGAGCCTAGTATCATCAAATACAACATTGGATGATTCCATAACACTTAGAGTCTTTAAATTGAAAACTCTATAGGCTCTACTATTTAAGGCATAGCCAATAAAAATACCCTCATCACTCTTAGCATCAAATTTGCCAAGTTGATCACGGTCATTCAAAATGTAGCATTTGCTTCCAAAAGTGTGGAAGTAGCTAACATTTGGCCTCTTACCTTTCCATAACTCATAAGAGGTGTTTCTAGTACCGGGCCTTAGGAACACTCTATTTCCTATATAGCAAGCCGTATTGATGGCTTCGGCCCATAGGTTCCTAGGGACATTGTTGCTAAGCAACATCACACGGGCCATCTTTTGGAGGACCCTATTTTTCCTCTCAACAACTCCATTTTGTTGAGGTGTCCTAGGAGCAGAAAATTCATGGGAGATGCCTAAACCATTACAAAAGGTTTCAAAGGTGGCATTCTCAAATTCTCTTCCATGGTCACTTCTAATCCGTTTTATGCTTTTAATATTTGAGTTCATTTCATTTTGTATTTTATTACAAAGCATTTTAAACTTATCAAAAGTTTCGGATTTTTCTCTAAGAAAATATGTCCATGTGAATCTAGAGAAATCATCAACACACACAAAAATGTATCTCTTTCCACCCAAACTTTCGGTTTGCATGGGACCCATTAGGTCCATGTGGAGAAGCTCAAGAGGCTCCTTGGTGGTGAGATACTTACCCTTTTTGTGCATGCTTTTAGTACGCTTTCCTTGTTGGCAAGGTCCACAAATACCATTGGCTTTCTTCCCAAGCTTAGGGAGGCCACGCACACAATTGAACTTTCCAAGGGTCCGTAGATCCCTAAAGTTCATGTGGCCAAGTCTTTCATGCCACAACTCAATTTGCTCATCCATGGACACATGATTAGATACAATACTAGCTTCAAGACAATAACAATTGTCGCTAGATCTCATGCCCTTCAATAAGGTTTGTCCATCGGGTTTAAGGATAGAGCAATAATCTTTAGAAAACAAGACGGAATATCCTTCATCACTAAGATGTGAAATGCTAATTAAATTGGCTTTCAAGCCATCAACAAATAAAGCATTGGATAAGGAGGGTAATCCGGGAATGGAAATGGTTCATTTCCCTACAACATTTCTTTTGGAACCATCACCAAAAGTGACATTTCCACCTTCCTCCATAACAAGAGTCTCGAAGAAACTCTTGTTTCCCGTCATGTGCCTAGAGCACCCACTATCCAAATACCAAAAATTAGAAGAATTTGCCTTCAAGGCTATTTGTGCAACATGGCAAACATTTTCATTCTTTCTAATCCACTTAGCAACAATTTTAGCTTTCTTAGTGGTCTTTGGTACATGTGCTCTACTATTTCTAGGATCATGCAAATCAATATTTTCATTCCTAGAAACATGCATCTTGGCTCTATTCTTTCTCTTTTCTATCATGCTTTGTTTTCTACACATCTTAATATATTGAAAGCAATTTGGTCTAATATGACCATCACAACCACAAAAGTGACAAATAGGAATGAAAAAAGGAATCATACCTCGCCTTTGAGCACGTCCATGTCTTTGTGGATAAGTGGGTTCAATCCATCTTCGTTGTTGAACCGGTCTAGGTTGCTTCCAAGCTTGAGGTTGCATGATTGGTCTCTTTCCTTTGTGAGCCAATTTGGGAGGAGTGTTGGCTTGAGGAACCTTAGGAGGTTGAGCTTGAGATTTCCTTCTTGGCCTTATTTTCACTGGTGCATTAGAACTTTGTCCTATTTCTAACTTCTTCCTAGGAGGTTGCACAAATGAAGTTTCTTCGTTCTTCAAGCTCTTGACAAACACGGTCTTGTTAGAGGTTGAGATTTTCTTGCCATCTTCATACCCAAGACCTCTCTTGTCACTTGGACTCTTTCCAACACCAAGTAAATGATCAAGCTTCTTGGTGCTAGAATCTATCCTAGCCAAGGACCCTTTAACCTCAACAAGTTCCCTCTTCTAGCCTTCTTCACTTCTCTTGGATAAGTCTAACTTCTCAATTAACTTATCCTCTCTCCTCTTCAATCTTTCCACTTGTTCACTTAAGTGGTCATTGTGAGCCGAAAGTTCAAGGTTTTCTTCTCTCAACCTCTCAATCTTTCTTGTGCTTTTGAGTGCTAAATCATTGAACTCGGCATGATATTTAGCAAGCACCTTTTGCTCCACAAACTTCTTTTTGGAACTAGAAGAGGAGTCACTTTCTTCTTCACTAGAGTCAATTTCCTCTTGACTCAAATCTTCCTTTTCACTAGCACTTTTGCTCTTGTGAGAAGAGGCAAAAGCTAGGAAGTTAGCCATGAGCTCTTCTTCACTTGAAGACTCATCTTCCTCGTTGGAGTCATCACTACTCCCACTCCATGTGGCGACCATCACTTTACCCTTCTTCCTCTCATTGTGATTCGCACATTCGAGGGCAAAGTGACCAATCCCACCACACTCAAAGCATCGGACCCCTTTCCTTTCGGTCCTCTCTTGTCTAGGCTCAAACTTCTTGAAGGAACTCTTTTTCTTCAAATCTTGTCCTCTTGACCCAAATCCCTTCTTCTTCTTGAACCCCATAACCTTGTTGAACCTTTTCACAAATAAGGCAAGGTCTTCATCCGATTCATGCTTTGCCTCCTTTGCATCCTTAGATGCTTTCAAAGCTATTCCTTTAGACTTCTTAGGAGGAGTAGTGGTGTTAGGAGCCTTCCTAGACTCATATGCAAGGAGACGCCCAATTACCTCACTTGGCTTCATATCCATGTGTAAGGTTTATGATTTGTATTGGCTTAATTCCATTGCAAAACACTCTATGATTGTATTAGTTGTTTCTTAGGACATTATTTGAAGAAAGGAAGCTTAAGAAGTGAAGAGCAACGTCTAGTGCAAAAGTCGTCTTCAAGAGGTGAAAAACGTCAAAGGTAAATCTTGACTTCCATCCTCTTGCAAGGCGTTAGCGCACACACACACAATTCATACATGTGTGTCCCTGCATCGTGGTTCAAACATTTGGTATAACACATTCACACACTTCATAGCATGCTCATGCATTGATCTTGTATTGACAAACATTGTGAAATTGCATGCTTTGTGACTATCTCTTTGATATGGCATGTTTGTGTGAATATGTGTTTATTTGTTTCCGTATTTTGTGTTTAGGACTTGAACATGTTCTTATTTAATGCCTTATTGAGTTCCAGTCGTTTCGGTTACTCATTCATAAGGTTTCGAGTCCAAACAAGTTGACTATGCTACTTTTCGTTCTCATTTGTTGTGTTGACTTCATCGTCGGATTCCGATATGATTTCTCAACCTTTTTTCAAAGTTGAGTAGTCGTAGTCATGCATGAGGGAGTCACGGTTCGTAATCCGAAAACGGATTTGAAATCGAAGTTCAGATGCCCAAGATACGGCTGAAGAACGTGAGAGTGTGCGAGAGAGGCTAGAGTGGCCATGAGACCACGTGTGCCCCTCCCCGTGGGGGAGGCCGTGGGGCCCACGGCCAGGGACCCTCTCTGGTCCCGTGTGGCCCACGCGCCCCCCACGGGAGGGTGACGTGGCTCATGGTGATTGGCCCTGAAAAACCTTCTCTTTCCTCCTTTTAAACTCCTCTCCTTCCCTCCACACATGTTGAAGAACTTGAAGTGATTTTCACGAAATTTCTGCAGTTTTCTTCAATTTTTTGTTTTCTTATTTTGATCATAACTTTCTCATACGAACTCGAAATCAATCGATTCAAAAGCCAAAATTGTTGGTCTTGAAGAGAGCTACAAACCCCAAGCATTTTCAGAGGCATTTGACTTCGACATTTTTCCCAGCAGTCTCATCTTCAGTACGTGGTCAGGTTGTTTGTTTCAACTTCTTCTTTTTCAATTTCATCTTTGATCATCTCTTGATTCTTACTATTTGATTGATGAAATTTGTTAAGAAGTATGTTAGATCATATGCTAGGGGTGTTTGATCATTAGTTAATTGAGTTTTAGCTTTGTGATTTGTTTTGAACATATATGTGCTAAACTTGATTTATCATGAAATTGATTCTAGAAAATATATGTGTGATGTGCTTCATGTTATTTTCTATGTTTTATTTCATGATCTAAGAACTAGGTTTTTAGTGTGATATATTGAATATTCATACCTTTGTTCTTATTGATTTACATGTCTTGATTTCTAGATAATCTTGTGATTGTGTGTTGGAAGCATATTCTAGATTGTCATTGAACATGTACATTTTGCTTGATTGATCATCTAGCTTAATTTGTTTGTGTTTGCATCACTTGCATCACTTTAGATCATAGCCTTGCATTAGGTTGAAGTCTCTAGCAAAGTGAGTGAAGCTTTGTGGATAGAGCAAGGAAGTCTTGTCTAGGGTCGGGAGGATCCAGATAGGCAAGCATGAAATCTTCCTAGAGACGTGAGCGTCTTGGATAGGAAGTTACTTTCTAGAGGTGTAGGATACATCTCGGATAGGAAGTAGGCTTGGTGATTCACTAGCCCGAGGGTAGATTAGGAGTTGATAGCTTGAGCGGATATCATGAGTGATAGCTTGAGTGTGTAAGTCCTTTTTCACATAGTGGATTGCTTCGCCGGTGGTTGTGGTATCAACCCGTGGATGTTTCCTCATTGAGGTTTTACCACGTTAAAATCATTGTGTTCAATTTTGCTTTACTTTTTTTTATCTTCCATATATTACATTGTTTGCACATCTTGTAAATTGATTAACTCTTGTCTTAGTGAAATCAATTCATTTGCTAAATCTTATCAAGTGTGCATTTTGCTTTGTAATTTTCCGCATTATTTTTAATTGGAAGAATTTGGAGCCTATACCTATTCACCCCCCCTCTAGGTATATTTACACTATATTGCTTAAGGGAATTTCAATTGGTATCAGAGCGGGTGTCTAGAAGTAATTAGATAGATCCATATTATAGTGTTTGTGTTTTGTTTTGTTGTGTTTTGTTGTGTTTGTTCATTTTTGTAGCTATGGGTGATTCAATGCCGGAAGGTGCTTCTAGTGGTAGACCTCCTCTATTGAATAGTGGTAACTACTCCTTTTGGAAAATTAGGATGAGAGCTTACATTAGATCCATTAATGAAAAAGCATGGATAAGTGTTGAGGAAGGTTATGAGTTGCCTACCAAAAGGATTGAAGATGGCACTATGATTACGAAGCCTAGAGCCGAATGGACGGCCATTGATTTTGATAATGCTAAATGGCATCATCGGGCGATGAATGCTATTTTTGGAGGTGTAGATTGTACTTAATTTATCTACATCCAAAACCTTGAATCGGCAAAGGAAGCATGGGATACTTTGCAAACTACCAATGAGGGTACGTTAGCGGTTCGAAGGTCTAGAGTACAAATGCTTACTTCTCAATTTGAAAGTCTTGTTATGAATGAGGATGAGAAGTTAGTAGACTTCCAAACTAGACTCTTGAATATCACCAACCAAAGTCAAACTTTGGGAGAGCTATATCCACAAGAGAGAATTAATTGGAAGATCTTGAGATCCTTGCCTAAGAGATTTAATGCAAAGGTGACCGCAATTGAAGAAAGCAAGAATGTCGATCTTATGAGGGTTGATGAGCTTCTTGGGTCTCTACAAACTTATGAGCTTGGGTTCAAGCCGAAGATTGAAGGTAAGGGAATAGCACTCAAGGTAACCAATGAGGAGAGTGAAGATGATGTGGCTTGTATGGTGAGAACTTTCAAGAAATTTCTAAAGAACATATGTTCTAAGAGAGAGGAAGTCAAGAAGAAGATCACTCCAAAAGAAGTGGTAGATTGCAAGGATAAATCTATGAAGAAGTTAATTCAATGCCATGAATGCAAAGGGATTGGATTTATCTCCACCAAGCGTGCTAATGAGAAGAGAGAGTCTAAGAAAGGATTAGCAATGGCGGTTTCTTGGAGTGATGTGAGTGTGAGTGATAAAGAAGAGGAAGAGGAGTCCTCAAATGAACGAGAATATACTAGCAATTATATTGCTCACCCGGCTATATATGAAGGAAGATTTGAGGATAGTGGTGAAGACTCCTCAAGTAATGAGGAAAGTGAATACTCTTCGAGTAGTGAAGATAGTGAAATCTCCTCCAATCAAGAAGAGTTCGAAGCCTCCTCAAATCAAGATTTTATAAGCTTCAATGACAAGATCCTTCAACAAAAGAATGAAGAGAACATCAAGTTGAAGTTGATCAATGCCAATTTAGTGGTGATCTTTAAAGCTCTTGTCAATGAAAAGAAGATGTCTTTGGAGAAGATGAGCAAGCAAAGTGAAGTCATCAAGGAGCATGAAAAGACCATTGAAAAGTATGTCTCAAAGGTGGAAGAAAGTGCTCAAGAGCTAGATGATCTAAGAGAAGATTTTACTATGAAGTTGTTTGCCATGGAAGGAGAGATTAAGCAAAAAGAGAACTCTTTGTCTATCATGAAGATAAAAGAGTGTGAGCTTATAGATGAAGTCAAAGCTCTCAAAGAGTCTATTAATGGCATGAAAATTGGAGCCATTAAGCTTGATAATGTGATAAAACTTGGAAAGCATCATGGAGATAAAAGTGGCTTGGGTTATGTAGAAGAAGTTAAGAAGACTCCTACAACCAAGAACAAGTCAAGAAAGTCCAAGAAGAATAAAGATTCTAGTACTATTCCTTCCAACATCAAAGACAAAGGCAAGAAGAGCAATGGAACTTCTCAACCGTCCTCTCAACCAAAGCATGCACACCTAAAAGGTAACTTTTCTAAATTCATTCCGGTTTGTCATTATTGTAATGTGGTTGGTCACATTAGGCCTAAGTGCTATGAATATGCTAGGCAATGCAAACTAGGAAATGTGGAACATGATAAAAATGTGAAAAAGTTACCTAATCATTCTCCTAAGCATGTGTTTAAGTCTAGAGCTAAACATAACATCTCTAAGTTTATCCCGGTTTGTCATTTTTGCAATGTTGTAGGGCATATCAAACCTAAATGCTACAAGTATATTAGACAATGCGAACTAGGGAATGAGATGCATGCTAGTGAGATGAAAAGACTTCCTTTGGTTGTTTCTAAACATGTTGGGGCATTAGAGAATATGCATGATGAACATGTTAATGAAAAGAAATCAACAAGGAAAGTTTGGGTTAAGAAAAATAATGTGCATACTTGTGAAATTGATAAATCTTCTTTGAAAGTTTCTAAACATGACAATAGCTTTGATGCTTTGAGAAATGTGCATATTGATCATATTCATGTGAAGAAACCTATCAAGAAAATTTGGATTGAAAAGAATAACATGCATGTTAATGATAATCATGTTAAGAAATATGTTGAGAAGAAGTTGGTTAAGAAGAGTGTTAACCATGATCATTTAAAGAGTCTTGATGAAATATTTGTGCGTGGCAAAAATGTTAACTTTAATATGAGTGATGTTTTCATGAAGAAGATAGTTGATGATTTATCTTCTAGATTTCATATTGCCATGCGTAATGATCATGATGTTGTTTTTGTTGATTCACCTAAGACTAATATGGTCAAAGGTGAGTGCTCTCATACTTGATTGAGTAGCACATTTGAGAATATTTTTGTTCTTGTTTGATAAGAGTTCTAAGTTTGATGCTTGACTATGCCATTTTAATGTGCTAGGTCTAGTATTCAAACTTGGTGTCTCTAGTCAATACATGAACTTAATATTCTCATAATCACTATGATAGTCAAAATTTGTTGATTAACTTTAAAGAAGTTGAATTTTGAAATCTATATGGTGATTAATTTTGTTAAGACTTTTAGAGAAAGTCATTTTTATGTGTTTATTTGAGTTGAAAGTGTTTGGTCTTTATTTTCTTGGGATGACACACCAACAACTTGTTGTCATGAGGACAAACAAGCCAAGAAAGCTCATAAAAAGAGCGGAGACCTTTCATTAGTGAAAAAGCTTGCTAAGGTATTTCTCTACTCTAAAAGCTTGCTTTCTATTTCATCTTTTCAACTTTTTGTATGCATGATATCATTGCACATAGATATTAGGCATCATTTCATTAGAGAACATGTTGAACATTCTATTGTTACTCTAAAGCATGCCTACTAAAAAAATCAACTTGCGGATTTGTTCACTAAGCCCTTGGACATAAGAGGTAAAACTCTTTGAAGATTCATTGGCATAATTTGTGTTGATTATTGTCTATGTGTGATTGTGAGTGGCTTGATGAGCAAAACTTTAATTGAAAATCAATATCTTTGAGAGCTACTCACTTGAGAAGTAATGATCTTAAACAAGTATCTTTTATTATTTCTAGATCATGCACTTGAGCTTGAAAATCATATTTTTTGAAAAGTGCACTAATGCTTCTTTTATATGTTTTAGTTTTGAGTATATGTGGTTGAATATGTGTAGATAATGG
Source organism: Acer saccharum (assembly GCA_030490815.1). Lineage (NCBI taxonomy): Eukaryota > Viridiplantae > Streptophyta > Magnoliopsida > Sapindales > Sapindaceae > Acer > Acer saccharum. The sequence goes on along the minus strand of CM059868.1, from coordinate 43,023,427 downwards.
ATGCATCTAGAAGTTTATTGTTAAGTACATGATAGATGACCTATGGTATGTATCCATTTTGCTTCGGCACTACATAGTAATCAACGAGCACCCTCATGGAAAGGGCTACACACCTTGGTTGTGAAGCCACCCAATGTAGGAAAGGGCTACGCCTTTGTGATGAGTGAAAGCCGCCATGAGGAGTATATGTTTTTGTTAGTAAAATCAAAGAAGTGTTGAAATGAATCATAAAAAAAAAAAAATTAAAAAAAATAAAAAATTTCTTTGATTCAAGCCTAAAACAAAACAAAAAGGCTTATGGTGTATAGTTGAGAATTGTGAAAAAGCTCGGGTTGACAAATAGAAACGGGAAAACGAGCCACATGCACACACACGCTCATATGTTGATATCTATTCATTTTAAAAGCAAAAATCCGGATGAATATCGGTTTGACCTATTTTTGGAAAGGCTTTAGATGGATAGGTGTGGATAGAGTTTGCATGTTGATATCATAATTACTCCTACTATATATTTGAGAAGCATTCACACACACACATTTTGCTTATGTGCTTGATTTATTAGCAATGTGAGAATATTTTTGAGAGATTAACGATAATCTATGATTCTCTCTTGGACTTTGAAAAGTGATGAAATATTTTCTCTTATTGCTTGAATGTGTGAATGTGTGAGTCCATTGTGAACAAATCTACTTGGTGATAATATGTGGAGTATATGTTAAGGGGGAGCTTTAGTTTATTCAATCGCTCTCTATACGATTTGTTTGCTTTGTATCTCGTTCTTTATCTCTTGTGTCCTTTGTCTATTCCTTGACAAAAAGGGGGAGAAAATGTATACCTCACCATGTTTGATATGGAGGAATCCATGTTTGATATAGGGGAGAAAATTGTATACCTCACACCATGTGTGGAAAAATGTTCCAATTGTGTGAGTCTTGTACCTCTTTGTGCTTTTATGGAGACTTTGTCTTAAGGGGGAGAATTCTTGTCTTAAGGGGGAGAAAAGAATTCTTGCCTAATTGGGTTAAGGATCTTAGGGAGAGCTTTAATGTGAAAACATTCATACACTTGAGATAATGTATTTTTGTATGAGATAAGGGATGTTTTCTATGTTTGTTGTTTGGTTAAATAACTCACCATTCTTCTTTAGAGAAGATCTCTTTTTGGTTGCTATTTTCTCTCATAGGTACTTTGAAGACCGAAAGAGGAATTCTTGAAGACTTGAAGACTTGAAGACTTTTTAGTCTAGGAATTTCTTTGTAATGTGAGATTGAGAGTATGCTATCATTTTGAGTTTATTTGAGTGAAACATTGTATGGTGAGGTTGAGTGCTTTTGCCATGGAATAGCCAAAGGGGGAGATTGTAAGGTTTATGATTTGTATTGGCTTAATTCCATTGCAAAACACTCTATGATTGTATTAGTTGTTGCTTAGGACATTATTTGAAGAAAGGAAGCTTAAGAAGTGAAGAGCAACGTCTAGTGCAAAAGTCGTCTTCAAGAGGTGAAAAACGTCAAAGGTAAATCTTGACTTCCATCCTCTTACAAGGCGTTAGCGCACACACACACAATTCATACATGTGTGTCCCTGCATCGTGGTTCAAACATTTGGTATAACACATTCACACACTTCATAGCATGCTCATGCATTGATCTTGTATTGACAAACATTGTGAAATTGCATGCTTTGTGACTATCTCTTTGATATGGCATGTTTGTGTGAATATGTGTTTATTTGTTTCCGTATTTTGTGTTTAGGACTTGAACATGTTCTTATTTAATGCCTTATTGAGTTCCGGTCGTTTCGGTTACTCATTCATAAGGTTTCGAGTCCAAACAAGTTGACTATGCTACTTTTCGTTCTCATTTGTTGTGTTGAATTCATCGTCGGATTCCGAGATGATTTCTCAACCTTTTTTCAAATTTGAGTAGTCGTAGTCATGCGTGAGGGAGTCACGGTTCGTAATCAGAAAACGGATTTGAAATCGGAATTCAGATGCCCAAGATACGGCTGAAGAACGTGAGAGTGCGCGAGAGAGGCTAGAGTGGCCATGAGACCACGTGTGCCCCTCCCCGTGGGGGAGGCCGTGGGGCCCACGGCCAGGGACCCTCTCTGGTCCCGTGTGGCCCACGCGCCCCCCAGGGGAGGGTGACGTGGCTCATGGTGATTGGCCCTGAAAAACCTTCTCTTTCCTCCTTTTAAACTCCTCTCCTTCCCTCCACACATGTTGAAGAACTTGAAGTGATTTTCACGAAATTTCTGCAGTTTTCTTCAATTTTTTGTTTTCTTATTTTGATCATAACTTTCTCATACGAACTCGAAATCAATCGATTCAAAAGCCAAAATTGTTGGTCTTGAAGAGAGCTACAAACCCCAAGCATTTTCAGAGGCATTTGACTTCGAAATTTTTCCCAGCAGTCTCATCTTCAGTACGTGGTCAGGTTGTTTGTTTCAACTTCTTCTTTTTCAATTTCATCTTTGATCATCTCTTGATTCTTACTATTTGATTGATGAAATTTGTTAAGAAGTATGTTAGATCATATGCTAGGGGTGTTTGATCATTAGTTAATTGAGTTTTAGCTTTGTGATTTGTTTTGAACATATATGTGCTAAACTTGATTTATCATGAAATTGATTCTAGAAAATATATGTGTGATGTGCTTCATGTTATTTTGTATGTTTTATTTCATGATCTAAGAACTAGGTTTTTAGTGTGATATATTGAATATTCATACCTTTATTCTTATTGATTTACATGTCTTGATTTCTAGATAATCTTGTGATTGTGTGTTGGAAGCATATTCTAGATTGTCATTGAACATGTACATTTTGCTTGATTGATCATCTAGCTTAATTTGTTTGTGTTTGCATCACTTGCATCACTTTAGATCATAGCCTTGCATTAGGTTGAAGTCTCTAGCAAAGTGAGTGAAGCTTTGTGGATAGAGCAAGGAAGTCTTGTTTAGGGTCGGGAGGATCCGGATAGGCAAGCATGAAATCTTCCTAGAGACGTGAGCGTCTTGGATAGGAAGTTACTTTCTAGAGGTGTAGGATACATCTCGGATAGGAAGTAGGCTTGGTGATTCACTAGCCCGAGGGTAGATTAGGAGTTGATAGCTTGAGCGGATATCATGAGTGATAGCTTGAGTGTGTAAGTCCTTTTTCACATAGTGGATTGCTTCGCCGGTGGTTATGGTATCAACCCATGGATGTTTCCTCATTGAGGTTTTACCACGTTAAAATCATTGTGTTCAATTTTGCTTTACTTTCTTTTATCTTCCATATATTACATTGTTTGCACATCTTGTAAATTGATTAACTCTTGTCTTAGTGAAATCAATTTATTTGCTAAATCTTATCAAGTGTGCATTTTGCTTTGTAATTTTCCGCATTATTTTTAATTGGAAGAATTTGGAGCCTATACCTATTCACCCCCCCTCTAGGTATATTTACACTATATTGCTTAAGGGAATTTCACCATGTAGCCACTATTTTCTTCTATGGCCGTCACCTTTGATTCAAACCTATCGGGGAGAGATCTCATAATTTTTTGCTTGACTCTTCTATCCGAATACGGGTCTCCGAGTTGATGGCTTTGATTTACTATGTCCATCAATTTGATTTCGAAGTCATTGAAGCATTCATCCTCTCCCATCCTAAGTAACTCAAATTGAGTTTGGAGGACTTGAAGCTTGGACTCCTTCACCACTTCGGTTCCCTCATGTGCAACTTGAAGGATGTCCCATGCCACTTTTGCAATCTGAGTATTCTGAATAAGCTTGTACTGATTCTCATCCATTGCACACATAATGGCATGCATCGCCTTCCTATTCCACTTTGAAGCCTCAAACTCTTGCGCGTTCCATTGCGCCTTAGGCTTCAAAACATCTTGTCCTCCACCAGCGGGAGTCATCATAGGGAGATCATATCCGTCTTCCACCGCCATCCATGCACGGTCATGAATTTGGCATATGTAGGATTCCATCTTCCCTTTCCATTGGGAATAGTTTAAACCGGTAAGAAGTGGAGGCCTTGTGCTAGAAGCTCCTTCGTGGCCACCACCATTTCCACCGTTTCCACTAATAGTGTTTATGAATGAATGAAATGAATGCAAATGTATGAATGATCAAAAATCACACAAAATGCAAAACACACCAAAATAAGCAAGGATCACCTATGTATGTCTAGGAACCCGCTCTGATACCAATTGAAACTAATTATAGCACGGTGTGTATAAACCTATCTAGAGGGGGGGGGGGGGGGGGGGTGAATAGATTTTACGCTTTTTACCCAATATTTCGTGTTAGTCAAAATTACGAATTTACCCTCAAGATAATATAAACAAGCAAGTGTAATATGGTGCGGAAATTAAATCAACACTTGATTTTTACGTGGAAACCCTCACGGGAAAAAACCACGGGCTATGTAAGTAAGCCACACTCGAACCTCGAATCCACTAAATGTGCAAACGATTACAACCTAATCCCGGAAGTAATCACACACCTACCTAATCCCGGTATGAGTGAACCTAGTCTAATTTGCTTGTGATCTAAGCAACCTAATCCCGATTGCTACACACAAGACTTACCTTCTCTTGAAGAGAATACAACCCTAAGTGAATATGTGAAAATATCCAAAATGCAACATAGAGCAAGGGAAACCCTATATGCTTATCTAAGATGATTAATATGCAATTAAGAACAATCCTAGATATCAAAACTAAATGACATGTCAATTAGTTAAGCTAATCAATATCAAGCACAAAACCTAATATGCTAGCACAATACAACTTCTCAAACATACATCATACTAATCTCAATTTTGTATCTAAAGCATACAAAATAACAATCAAGTAATTAATTGAGATTGCTAGATAAATTAAACACAAAATATGTAAGATATTAGTGAAAAGCTTACCAAGCAAAGTATGATGAAGATTCCATGCAAGATGACATCTAGATGATCTATGATGATGCTAGATGATGATTGATGATCATGAAATTGTGTTTGAGTAATTAAAAATGAGTTCTTTATGTATTTTTCTTCTCTTGAAAAATATCCTAAGTATTAAGCATGAATAAGAACTCTTGTAAGTGACCTAAAATCAAGTTAGCATATATATAGAGGCCATAAGTGAAGTGAGGTCGTTTTGAAATTTCGCCAGAAAAATGCTCTGTGCGCTGGTGGACCAACGCACAAGCCAATTTTGGCTTGAGCGCTGGACGACAGGCGCTGCCACCAGCGCCAGTCCAGCGGCGCACACCTGGGCGATTGGCGCTGGTGGCCGGCGCTGGTCCACACCAGCGCACGACCAGCGGCGCTCCACTGGGCGTTTTGCGCCGGTGAGCGGCGCTGGTCGACCGGCGCTGGTGGACCAGCGCACAGCCCATAAAATTGTACCCCACAAGCAATCATGCAAGGGGTACAAATTAAACTAAGATGCATCCTTAAAGCCTAAATGCTATGATGTTATAAACACAAGATGCAATCATAAACACAAGCAAGAAGAGATGTAAATAAGCATTAATGCACAACAAAAAGAAACACAACATACAAAGATTAAACATATGCATGAGTTGTGAGTGTGTGCAACTATCTCTTCAAGACAAGTAAGCACTTAGAATATTACCTTTGGTGCTTGTCAATAATGAGGTCTTCAAAGGGCCTAATGCACTAATAACAACATCTAAACTACCCTTACAAAGTATCCCCATTTATGGTTTGATCACGAAATAAGCCAATTAAAAACAACGGGAATCCTTACAATCTCCCCCTTTGGCTATTTCGTGACAAAACCAACACTCACATTGATTCCTCACAAAAAAAAAAAAAAAATAGAAACTTCGGGATTACAATAATATTCTACATTACAAAAAGAGATAAGAGAATGCAACTTGAAGTCTTCAATCCTCTTGTAGAATAATCAATCCCTGAAAAGAGTTTCTAACATTTCCAATTCAAGGAAAAATGTGAGATTAATCATGTGAGAGCAATACCAAGCATTTGCATTTTTAGAGTTTAGGCACAACATTACCAAATGTATGCAATGAATGATAAATGCAATGCTCCCCCTCAAAGGGTTACTCCCCCTCAATGTATGTTCTCCCAAAATGCACAATTAGCTTCTATATTTTGCAACTCCCCTTACCATATCCTACTCCCCCTTTTTGTCATGATATAGGCAAAGGAGTAGTCCCCAACCGGGTCACTCATAGCAACGAGAGATAGAAGCATGCAAGATATGCATATACATATAAGTCACTTTGTGCACTTCAATTAATTTGAGAGAAACAAGGAGATTTATTTGAGAAAATGTGTGAATCCAACATGCTTTGCATACAAGACATATAGCATTCAAGTCCAAAATATAATGGTATTTGGCAAAGCAAATGACAAAGGTTTCTAATAAGAATTCAAACCAATTTCACCAATGTCATGGGAAAAACAAGGATATAGAGATTATTGATTTCGATTTAAGAGCAACTATATCCAACTTTATAAGCGAAACATGGCATGAGCGACTTTGCACCCTATTTGATTTTTTCGGATAAGATATCCGTATGATAGTAACCATGTTCAACTAATAAAGAAAGAGAGACATTTGGAATGTAAATTCCTTTGAACGGATACAAGATCCTTTATTCATTTTGAGTCTCATAAGCTTTCACACAAGTTTTGCATTTTTAAGAATATGCAATCATCAATTCATGCTTTTCATGTGAGCATGTTGTATGAATTTCATGCTTTTTCATTTAGCATTAGCATGTTATTTAAGAAACATCATGTCATGGAGATAACTATAGGTCATTCACATCATACTTCCTATGTAAATCTCCTAGTCCAAAAATGCATGTTTGAACATAAATATGACATGGATTGTAGACAAGCAAGGTTCACACTTATAGAATTTGAAAGCATATATACATATGTACAACCAAGCTTACTCAAGCAATCAAAAGAATAGGCATAAGTTATTTCAAATTTTTTGCAAGTTACAAGAATGCAAAATAGCTCTCTTTGCTTGAGTTCCCCATATGGGGTCAATCATAGAACATCACTCCACAAGACATATCCCAATAGATCTACTAAGAGTTTTAAATCGAGTAGCATCTAAGGGTTTAGTAAATAGGTCCGCAAGTTGATCATTAGTACCTATATGTTCAAGTACTATGCATTTATTTTCAACAAGCTCTCTAATGAAGTGATGGCGGATGTCAATATGCTTAGTTCTAGAATGTTGAACCGGATTCTTGGAAATATTAATAGCACTCATGTTATCACAAAAGAGAGTGAGAGTACCTTGGTTGAATCCGTAGTCTACTAGCATTTGCTTCATCCATAGGAGTTGTGTGCATCCACTCCCTGCGGCTATGTACTCGGCCTCGGCCGTGGACAAGGAAATTGAGTTTTGCTTCTTGCAAAACCCAGACACCAAGTTGTTGCCTAGAAAGAAGCAACCGCCCGATGTGCTATTCCTATCATCACAATTTCCTGCCCAATCCGCATCACTATATCCTACAAGACTAGGATTAGTGTCAAATGAGTACCAAATCCCATAATTAGAAGTCCCATTCACAAATCGAATGACTCTCTTAACCGAAGAGAGATGGGACTCCTTGGGATCGGATTGGTACCTAGCACAAACTCCTACACTAAATGATATATCGGGCCTACTTACGGTCAAATAGAGCAAGCTCCCTATCATGCCACGATATAAGGTTTGGTCCACACTTTTTCCACTAGCATCCTTGCTTAGCTTCAAAGTGGTGCTCATAGGAGTGTCACAATGTTTGGCTTTTTCAAGACCAAACTTCTTTACTAGGTTTTTGGCATATTTGGCTTGGGATATGAAAATCCCATCATCTAGTTGCCTAATTTGCAAACCTAGGAAGTAACTAAGCTCACCAACAAGACTCATCTCAAATTCATGAGACATGACATCAACAAATTGTTGGACTTTGGTGTTGTTGGTGGAGCCAAAAACTATATCATCAACATATATTTGAGCTATGAAAAGCTCATCATTGTCTCTCTTGATGAATAGTGTCTTGTCAACACTACCTCTTGTGTAGTTGTTGTCAACAAGAAATTGAGTGAGGCGCTCATACCAAGCCCTCGGTGCTTGTTTCAACCCATAAAGTGCCTTCTTGAGGCGATAAACATGATTGGGGTGGTGTGCATCCACAAACCCCTTAGGTTGTTCAACAAACACTTCCTCTTGCAAGAAGCCATTGAGGAAAGCACTCTTGACGTCCATTTGGTGCAATTTGAACTTGTGCACACAAGAAATGGACAAGAGAAGCCTAATGGACTCTAAGCGGGCAACGGGAGCAAAAGTCTCCTCAAAGTCGATACCCTCAATTTGAGAGTACCCTTGTGCTACAAGTCTAGCCTTGTTCCGCACTATGTTGCCATCCTCATCGGATTTGTTCCTAAATATCCATTTAGTGCCTATGACATTAGTGGCCTTAGGCCTAGGAACTAGAGTCCAAACCTCATTCCTTTCGAATTGATTTAGCTCTTCTTGCATGGCAAGAACCCAAAATTCATCATTTAAGGCTTCTTCAACCTTTTTGGGTTCAATTTGAGAGGTGTAGCAAGTATAGCTAATAAGATTAGCAAGTTGACGTCTAGTCCTAACACCCTCATTTACCTCTCCAATGATATCTTCTTTATCATGGAGTTTCCTAACCCATGGAGCGGGTTCTTTAGAGTCCAAGAGAGGAACTCTATCAATAGGTTGTGTGTCATTATTGTTGACATTAGATGTCCCAACATTAGGTGACACCACAACCTCCTCCAAAGGAAAACCATCACTAAAAATAACCTCCTCCTCATGATCATTTGACTTGAGCCTAGTATCATCAAATACAACATTGGATGATTCCATAACACTTAGAGTCTTTAAATTGAAAACTCTATAGGCTCTACTATTTAAGGCATAGCCAATAAAAATACCCTCATCACTCTTAGCATCAAATTTGCCAAGTTGATCACGGTCATTCAAAATGTAGCATTTGCTTCCAAAAGTGTGGAAGTAGCTAACATTTGGCCTCTTGCCTTTTCATAACTCATAAGAGGTGTTTCTAGTACCGGGCCTTAGGAACACTCTATTTCCTATATAGCAAGCCGTATTGATGGCTTCGGCCTATAGGTTCCTAGGGACATTGTTGCTAAGCAACATCACACGGGCCATCTCTTGGAGGACCCTATTTTTCCTCTCAACAACTCCATTTTGTTGAGGTGTCTTAGGAGCAGAAAATTCATGGGAGATGCCTAAACCATTACAAAAGGTTTCAAAGGTGGCATTCTCAAATTCTCTCCCATGGTCACTTCTAATCCGTTTTATGCTTTTAATATTTGAGTTCATTTCATTTTGTATTTTATTACAAAGCATTTTAAACTTATCAAAAGTTTCGGATTTTTCTCTAAGAAAATATGTCCATGTGAATCTAGAGAAATCATCAACACAAACAAAAATGTATCTCTTTCCACCCAAACTTTCGGTTTGCATGGGACCCATTAGGTCCATGTGGAGAAGCTCAAGAGGCTCCTTGGTGGTGAGATACTTACCCTTTTTGTGCATGCTTTTAGTACGCTTTCCTTGTTGGCAAGGTCCACAAATACCATTGGCTTTCTTCCCAAGCTTAGGGAGGCCACGCACACAATTGAACTTTCCAAGGGTCCGTAGATCCCTAAAGTTCATGTGGCCAAGTCTTTCATGCCACAACTCAATTTGCTCATCCATGGACACATGATTAGATACAATACTAGCTTCAAGACAATAACAATTGTCGCTAGATCTCATGCCCTTCAACAAGGTTTGTCCATCGGGTTTAAGGATAGAGCAATAATCTTTAGAAAACAAGACGGAATATCCTTCATCACTAAGATGTGAAATGCTAATTAAATTGGCTTTCAAGCCATCAACAAATAAAGCATTGGATAAGGAGGGTAATCCGGGAACGGAAATGGTTCATTTCAACATTTCTTTTGGAACCATCACCAAAAGTGACATTTCCACCTTCCTCCATAACAAGAGTCTCGAAGAAACTCTTGTTTCCCATCATGTGCCTAGAGCACCCACTATCCAAATACCAAAAATTAGAAGAATTTGCCTTCAAGGCTATTTGTGCAACATGGCAAACATTTTCATTCTTTCTAATCCACTTAGCAACAATTTTAGCTTTCTTAGTGGTCTTTGGTACATGTGCTCTACTATTTCTAGGATCATGCAAATCAATATTTTCATTCCTAGAAACATGCATCTTGGCTCTATTCTTTCTCTTTTCTATCATGCTTTGTTTTCTACACATCTTAATATATTGAAAGCAATTTGGTCTAATATGACCATCACAACCACAAAAGTGACAAATAGGAATGAAAAAAGGAATCATACCTCGCCTTTGAGCACGTCCATGTCTTTGTGGATAAGTGGGTTCAATCCATCTTCGTTGTTGAACCGGTCTAGGTTGCTTCCAAGCTTGAGGTTGCATGATTGGTCTCTTTCCTTTGTGAGCCAATTTGGGAGGAGTGTTGGCTTGAGGAACCTTAGGAGGTTGAGCTTGAGATTTCCTTCTTGGCCTTATTTTCACTGGTGCATTAGAACTTTGTCCTATTTCTAACTTCTTCCTAGGAGGTTGCACAAATGAAGTTTCTTCGTTCTTCAAGCTCTTGACAAACACGGTCTTGTTAGAGGTTGAGATTTTCTTGCCATCTTCATACCCAAGACCTCTCTTGTCACCTGGACTCTTTCCAACACCAAGTAAATGATCAAGCTTCTTGGTGCTAGAATCTATCCTAGCCAAGGACCCTTTAACCTCAACAAGTTCCCTCTTCTAGCCTTCTTCACTTCTCTTGGATAAGTCTAACTTCTCAATTAACTTATCCTCTCTCCTCTTCAATCTTTCCACTTGTTCACTTAAGTGGTCATTGTGAGCCGAAAGTTCAAGGTTTTCTTCTCTCAACCTCTCAATCTTTCTTGTGCTTTTGAGTGCTAAATCATTGAACTCGGCATGATATTTAGCAAGCACCTTTTGCTCCACAAACTTCTTTTTGGAACTAGAAGAGGAGTCACTTTCTTCTTCACTAGAGTCAATTTCCTCTTGACTCAAATCTTCCTTTTCACTAGCACTTTTGCTCTTGTGAGAAGAGGCAAAAGCTAGGAAGTTAGCCATGAGCTCTTCTTCACTTGAAGACTCATCTTCCTCATTGGAGTCATCACTACTCCCACTCCATGTGGCGGCCATCACTTTACCCTTCTTCCTCTCATTGTGATTCGCACATTCGAGGGCAAAGTGACCAATCCTACCACACTCAAAGCATCGGACCCCTTTCCTTTCGGTCCTCTCTTATCTAGGCTCAAACTTCTTGAAGGAACTCTTTTTCTTCAAATCTTGTCCTCTTGACCCAAATCCCTTCTTCTTCTTGAACCCCATAACCTTGTTGAACCTTTTCACAAATAAGGCAAGGTCTTCATCCGATTCATGCTTTGCCTCCTTTGCATCCTTAGATGCTTTCAAAGCTATTCCTTTAGACTTCTTAGGAGGAGTAGTGGTGCTAGGAGCCTTCCTAGACTCATATGCAAGGAGACGCCCAATTACCTCACTTGGCTTCATATCCATGTAGCCACTATTTTCTTCTATGGCCGTCACCTTTGATTCAAACCTATCGGGGAGAGATCTCATAATTTTTTGCTTGACTCTTCTATCCGAATACGGGTCTCCGAGTTGATGGCTTTGATTTACTATGTCCATCAATTTGATTTCGAAGTCATTGAAGCATTCATCCTCTCCCATCCTAAGTAACTCAAATTGAGTTTGGAGGACTTGAAGCTTGGACTCCTTCACCACCTCGGTTCCCTCATGTGCAACTTGAAGGATGTCCCATGCCACTTTTGCAATCTGAGTATTCTGAATAAGCTTGTACTGATTCTCATCCATTGCACACATAATGGCATGCATCGCCTTCCTATTCCACTTTGAAGCCTCAAACTCTTGCGCGTTCCATTGCGCCTTAGGCTTCAAAACATCTTGTCCTCCACCAGCGGGAGTCATCATAGGGAGATCATATCCGTCTTCCACCGCCATCCATGCACGGTCATGAATTTGGCATATGTAGGATTCCATCTTCCCTTTCCATTGGGAATAGTTCAAACCGGTAAGAAGTGGAGGCCTTGTGCTAGAAGCTCCTTCGTAGCCACCACCATTTCCACCGTTTCCACTCATAGTGTTTATGAATGAATGAAATGAATGCAAATGTATGAATGATCAAAAATCACACAAAATGCAAAACACACCAAAATAAGCAAGGATCACCTATGTATGTCTAGGAACCCGCTCTGATACCAATTGAAACTAATTATAGCACGGTGTGTATAAACCTATCTAGGAGGGGGGGGGGGGGGGTGAATAGATTTTACGCTTTTTACCCAATTTTTCGTGTTAGTCAAAATTACGAATTTACCCTCAAGATAATATAAACAAGCAAGTGTAATATGGTGCAGAAATTAAATCAACACTTGATTTTTACGTGGAAACCCTCACGGGAAAAAACCACGGGCTATGTAAGTAAGCCACACTCGAACCTCGAATCCACTAAATGTGCAAACGATTACAACCTAATCCCGGAAGTAATCACACACCTACCTAATCCCGGTATGAGTGAACCTAGTCCAATTTGCTTGTGATCTAAGCAACCTAATCCCGATTGCTACACACAAGACTTACCTTCTCTTGAAGAGAATACAACCCTAAGTGAATATGTGAAAATATTCAAAATGCAACATAGAGCAAGGGAAACCCTATATGCTTATCTAAGATGATTAATATGCAATTAAGAACAATTCTAGATATCAAAACTAAATGACATGTCAATTAGTTAAGCTAATCAATATCAAGCACAAAACCTAATATGCTAGCACAATACAACTTCTCAAACATACATCATACTAATCTCAATTTTGTATCTAAAGCATACAAAATAACAATCAAGTAATTAATTGAGATTGCTAGATAAATTAAACACAAAATATGTAAGATATTAGTGAAAAGCTTACCAAGCAAAGTATGATGAAGATTCCATGCAAGATGACATCTAGATGATCTATGATGATGCTAGATGATGATTGATGATTATGAAATTGTGTTTGAGTAATTAAAAATGAGTTCTTTGTGTATTTTTCTTCTCTTGAAAAATATCCTACGTATGAAGCATGAATAAGAACTCTTGTAAGTGACCTAAAATCAAGTTAGCATATATATAGAGGCCATAAGTGAAGTGAGGTCGTTTTGAAATTTCGCCAGAAAAATGCTCTGTGCGCTGGTGGACCAACGCACAAGCCAATTTTGGCTTGAGCGCTGGACGACAGGCGCTGCCACCAGCGCCAGTCCAGCGGCGCACACCTGGGCGATTGGCGCTGGTGGCCGGCGTTGGTCCACACCAGCGCACGACCAGCGGCGCTCCACTGGGCGTTTTGCGCCGGTGAGCGGCGCTGGTCGACCGGCGCTGGTGGACCAGCGCACAGCCCATAAAATTGTACCCCACAAGCAATCATGCAAGGGGTACAAGTTAAACTAAGATGCATCCTTAAAGCCTAAATGCTATGATGTTATAAACACAAGATGCAATCATAAACACAAGCAAGAAGAGATGTAAATAAGCATTAATGCACAACAAAAAGAAACACAACATACAAAGATTAAACATATGCATGAGTTGTGAGTGTGTGCAACTATCTCTTCAAGACAAGTAAGCACTTAGAATATTACCTTTGGTGCTTGTCAATAATGAGGTCTTCAAAGGGCCTAATGCACTAATAACAACATCTAAACTACCCTTACAAAGTATCCCCATTTATGGTTTGATCACGAAATAAGCCAATTAAAAACAACGGGAATCCTTACAGAGATGTCAATAAGGGTGTTAGGACTAGACATCAAATAGCTAATCAAATTAGCTATACTTGTTACACCTCTCAAATTGAGCCATAAAAGGTTGATGAAGCCTTGAGTGATGAGTTTTGGGTTCTTCCCATGCAAGAAGAGCTAAACCAATTTGAAAAAAATGAAGTTTGGACTCTAGTTCTTAGACCTAAGAGTACCAATATCATAGGCACCAAATAGGTGTTTAGGAACAAATTCGATGAGTATGGCAACATTGTGCGCAACAATGCTAGACTTGTAGCATAAGGATACTCTCAAATTGAGAGTATTGACTTTGATAAGACTTTTGCTCCGGTTGCCCGTCTTGAGTCCATAAGGCTTCTCCTATCCATATCTTGTGTGCACAAGTTCAAATTGCACAAATGGATGTGAAGAGTGCCTTCCTCAATGGCTTCTTGTAAGAGGAAGTGTTTGTTGAGCAATCAAGGGGTTTGTGGATCCACACCACCCCAACCATGTCCATCGTCTCAAGAAGACTTTATATGGGTTGAAACAAGCAACGAGGGCTTGGTATGAGTGTCTCCCTCAATTCCTTGTTAACAATGACTACTCTAAGGGTAGTGTTGACAATAATTTGTTCTTCAAGAGAAACAATGATGAGCTATTTATAACTCAAATCTATGTTGATGACATTGTGTTTGACTCCACCAACAAATCCAAAGTCCAACAATTTGTTGATATCATGTCTTATGAATTTGTAATGAGTTTGGTTGGTGAGCTTAATTACTTCCTAGGTTTGCAAATTAAGCAATTGCATGATGAGATTTTCATAACCCAAGCTAAATATGCAAAGAACCTAGTGAAGAAGTTTGGCCTTGAAAATGCCTATTGACGGCTAATTCTAAGGGTTACGCGCTTAATAATCTCTCTCTCTCTCTCTCTCTCTACTCAAGATTCTGAACCCTCTCATCGTTGATTACATGGTTCTATTTATATTGAATTGGCTAGGGTTTCTTCTTGCCTATGCCGTGTTGGTAGTGGAGTCCCCAATTTGATTTGTGTTAGGAGTCTAACGTGGTGAACAGATTAGGATTTGTCTCCTGTTTGGACTTTTCTAGGGGGAGATAAGGTTATGTCCTCTCTGGAGTGTAACACCTTTTTGGGCCTTATATCTAGATGAATCCTTACTGTAGAAGGTATACTAAAATAGGGTTACTTTTTCCCGTATTGGCCAAGTAGGTTTAGGCCAAGTGAGGATATTCGGCGAACAAGATTCTTTTCCTTAGGCAGGGTTGCTTTGGCGAGTATGCTTTTGGTCTTTGTCGACTTTGATGACGTGGCAAGACGTGCTAAATGGTCAACGTTTCTTTCGTTGACTGGTCGAGAAATGACGTGGCAATATCCTTCCTCTCTTTCTCCCGCTCGTTTCGTTGACGTGTCCTTTAGCCGAATATATACATACAACAATACCCCTATAAATACTTCGAGCCGAACAGGTGGCTTGGTCTTGTCTTTTGGTTCCTTTGTTTCTGTGAGTAGTATTATATTCACATTTGGCTTCCTTTGAAAGATTCTTCCCCCCCCCCCCCCCCCCCGTTTTCTTTACCACGTGCCAGCTTTTAACTTTTAACTTTTAACTTTTGAATTTTCCTCTTTTTAAGCAAAACCATTCCATTGCCCTCTCACAGTCTCTGATATCCTCCATTAATCTTTGTCTTCTTTCACCAGAATTTGCTTAAAAGAGTTTTGAGTTACAGGTTCTAGAGTTTCGTTTCCTCACACTAAAATCCGTGGTGATCTTCTTTTCATTTTTTTGCTTTCGATTGTCAGACGACTCGAAGAACTTAACCATGCTCATTCACTTGCTTCCTTAGGTCTTCCACATATTCTCCATTTTAGGGCTTTTCTGGTGAGTTTTCATGGATCTATCTCTGCGTTCTTTACTTTTTAATCAAATGATGCGGGCCCTAGAACTAGGTGATAAAGATTCCGCAGACAAAATTGAATTGTTGATACGTAATTTTCATCCAAGTGCTCTCGTTCCAATTTCTGTTTATGTTCCTTCTGTTCAGAAAACCAGTGCCCCTGACATCTCTCCTTCTTCTTCTTTTGGTAGCGATTCTTCAGAGATGACAAGGTCTTCGAAAACATGTGGTAGTAGGCGAAAGGCTCCCAAGGCTCCCAGAGAATCTCTGTTGGATGCTCAGACGATCGTTGATTCAGACGTTGAGGATCATCAGAACGATAGGTTACATTTCTCGTTTGAGCGTTCGAGTGCTTTCGATAGTGAGGTGAATGTAGTCGGTGAGTAAGAGCTCCAAAAATATAAGAGTTGATTCAACATACCTGACAGTGTTAATTTGTTACTACCCGACGATCGAGCTGCTGTTATTGTCTATGGCTCGATGCTTGGTTGTGGGGTAACACTTCCCCTTCAGCCATTTATTGCTAGATTCCTTACGGATGTCAAGCTTGCACCTGCCTAATTTGCTCCAAATAGTTATAGAATTTTGATGTGCCTATGTCTGATATGGAAGATGAAGAGTTACGGGCCTCCTACCCCCCATGAGATTCACCATTTCTACACTCTGAGGCAATCGGGTCACGGTGGCACTTACTTTATTCTTTTCTCTGCCGTGGAGAATTGGATTCCCGAAGGTGCGGTGAATCCGGGGCAGGTGGAAATTTTGGATGATGATAAGAAGAAGGGTTTTATTTGGGGTTTCCTTACCTCGAACAAAAGATGGAAAAATAGTTGGTTTTTTTGTGAGTGGTGCGTGGGGCAGAGATACACCTGCTAGTACTTGTCAAAATCTTTTGGCGAGGAAGGTCCCAAGACACTTTACTTTTTCTAACTCTTGGTCAAAGACGCTGCTTGTTTTGTTGGATGATGAGATTTCTCATCTTGCGGCAGCCGCTGTTCTTCCTTTTGCTAAAAGAGGTCAGCCATTCCTCTTAGATGAGGAGAAAATGATCGCTCGGTGGATTTTTCCGCGTTAACTCGCCAGACTTCCTCACTGTAAGTTTCTTCTACGCTTGTCTTTTAATGTTTTTACTTCTGTTGTTGATCTGTGTTGATAATGATTTGCTTCTTCTCGTAGTGAGTGATGTCTACGTGGTTTGTGATGTGCAAGCCCGGGCGGTGAAGAATTCTACTGCTGCTAGTCAAAGGCAAGCCACCGATTTAGCTAAGGAGGGAATTGTTGTTCCAGATGGTGACGATTCCCAAGGTAGTGAGGGTGTCGGCGATGGCCCTTAGAGAGATGTTGATCTTGATCAGCTTCACGTGCGCCAGGAGGTTACTGTGAGAAATACCCCCAGATGTAAAGGCAAAGAAAAAGTAGGCGTCTCGGGGGTTCGTGATGACATTCCCATTTTGACTAAAATGTCCCTGAGACTCCTGCAAATCCTACGAGCAACTTGAATCCTAGGGCTAGTCGGGGAAAGTGCCTAGCCAAGAGTACTCCTAGTCATGCTGTTCGACCAACAAAACGAGCTTCAAGGGTCATTCAGTACGTGGTTTCGTCAGATGAGGAAGGCGCTGGTGAACTTGTGCTCGCCGAAGTTATTCCAACAGAAGGTGCTACTACAAATGTTCCCATTGAAAGGGTAACCGTTGCAGTTCCAGCTCCCCACCCTGAGGATGCTAGTGAACCAAATGTCTTTACTTCTACTTCACCAAGGCCAGCCCCTCATTCAGAAAATGTAGGTGAACAGAATGTTGTTGCTTTGACTGGTCAGCCATGACCATCTAATCAGCTAGGGCCGTTTGCGCCCGCTATAGATCCGGGGGTTCCACATGAAGGACCACTTACGAGTTCAACTGAGGTCGGTGTGGTACCCGGCTTTTTCTCTCTTTCGGATTTTTCCACTACCGAAATTTTGTTGCACTTGATCAACAAGGACGTTTACATCGGTAAAGGTTGGGAGCATGTAAAGGACAAGTTGTGAAACAAGAAGATGGAATTCTTCTTCAACTGTCATTCCTTGGTAAGCTTTTCCGGTCTTCTTACTCCATCTGTTATACTTCTATCTTCTAACTCCTATGTTTTACCCATGTGATGTCCGAGATGGCAGATAATTACAGGCGTGGGAACGCAGTTTCTTCTGAGAATAAACGCCTGCGTGAGCAGATATCTCACTCAGTGGCTGACAAGTTCAGTGTGGAAGAATCTTACTCGCAACAGATTGCTCAACCGAGGGAGTCTGCTGATGGGTTTTTGGCCGCTCAATTGGCTGCTGAGGAAAAGTTATCCACGGCTAAAGAAGAAATTCAAGCGTTGAAGGAGCAAATATCTTTCAACCAGGACTCACTTGCAGCGCGTATGGAAACTGATAGGTTGGCCGAAGAAGCCAGGGAGAGAGCCGAGCGAGAGTTAAGCATCTGCGTAACCAGTTGACCTCAAGAGACGCCATCTTTAGGGATTTGAAGGCTGAGTTAGAAGTCCAAGTTATGGATTGGTTTAAAAGGTCTCCCGCCTATGACGCGCTTCTTTTGCGCAAATTTGAGCATGGCATAAGGCAATCAAAGAAGTTCTTCGCAATGAAGGACCATTCAAACGAGAAGGCCCTAAGGCGTTTTGACAAGCCCTTCAACTACATATAGATAACATAGTGGGTTCGATCAGTGATTAGATAAAGCGATGGAAAACCCACTGCTGTTATACAAGGACTGAGCCTCATCCGATGCACTTGGAAGTCCCTACTAAACATACATTCAACACTTATTATTCTGGTAAGAAGGGTAGTCTCACCAGTTCTAGTGATGAACCTGATTTGGGTCCTATTTATGGCTGGGACTATAGGTCTTTCATGCCAGAGGGAGACGATGAGATAGCTTGGCCATCAAAGGATGAGATTGATGATGATGAAGACAATGGGGGTGCTCCTTCTGTAGATGCTTGAGTTGTCATGTATTTTCATTTTTGTAACCGTATTCATCTCTGTAAATGTTTAACATTTATTTATACAATCTGCTGGTTTTCTTGTTCGCCTGTTACGATTGACTTCTTGGTTTGGGCTCAAAGCCACTTTTAATCTTTTAGCCACCACTGCTAAATTTTTAACTTAAGCTCAACGCCTCTCTTTTTCTTTAGCTACCGTTGTTGAGTTTTTGGTTTAGGCTCAAAGCCTTTTTATTGTTCAGCTACCGCTACTGAGTTATTGGTTCGCTCAATGTTTGTTAGGACGTATCCGACCATACACCAAGTTTTTAAGCATACTGTTGGGACATCTCCCGCTTTTGCCTATTTTTATTTAGATTGCTAGTTCATTTGACCCCCAACGTTTCTTTTGGGATATATTTATTAACGCTTTTTCTTGAATGCCTCATTTGCATTTCGAAGGGTCATGCTTTGCCAACGGTGGTGAGCACCAGTTGGTCTTATAGCATTTTTTTCTAGCTTAGGCTATTGTGATGTATTCTTCTTTAGCCTGCTATGGTTGGGGAGCATCCCGTTCGCCTTCTTTCACGTTGCTGAGAGTTTTAAACTCATTTTGTGCAATGGCGAATAGCTTCTATAGCTGGTTGTGACTTGGATTCGTGAAGGCATGAACTTTAGTAATAAATTAGTCTTTATTGAATATCTCCTGCAATCTTGACAATATTTAAAAAGGAAAGTACTAAAAAAGGAAATTATAAGAAAAAGAAAATAAAAAACAAATTCTAAAAGGGGGAAGAGATCAAGGGTAGTAGATCTTCAGATATTGTGCGTTGCAGGGTCAAGGGAGCTCTCTGGCTTCTTTTCGAGTGATGCGATATGCTCCATGCCCTGCTATACCAGTAATGCGATATGGCCCTTCCCATTTATTTGTGAGTGACCCTACAGCTTTGTCTTTAGTTCCTGGGACCACTCTCTTCAGCATTAGGTTACCGAGCATGAATCTCCTGACACGCACATGTGAATTGTAGTACCTGGCTGCCCTTTGTTGATAGGATGCATTCCTTATTTGGGCATGTTCTCTTCTTTCCTTTAGCTCGTCCAAGCCGTATTTCAGCATGTCGATGTTAAGTTTTGGTTGAAAGAGCTGTATTCTCGGTGAAGAGAACGCTATTTCTACTAGGATGACAACTTCGGCTCCGAAAGCCATGGAGTAAGGTGTCTTGCCTGTTGAACTCCTTTCTGTGGTTCGGTAGGCCCATAGTACCTGTGGTAATTTTTCTGCCCAATTTCCTTTCTTGGTGGCGAGTTTGGCTTTCAAGTTGTGCTTAATAATCTTGTTCACTACTTCAGTTTGTCCATTTGTCTGTGGATGAGCTAGAATACATAGTAGTTGTTGATCTTGTATTTTTTGCAGAACTCCCTGAACTTTTTATTGTCAAATTGTGTTCCGTTGTTGGTAATGATGGTGTTTGGTATCCCAAATCTGTACGGAATGTTCTTCTTCACAAAGTTGGTAGTATTTGTTTCTGTTATGTGCACCATTGGTTCAGCCTCTACCCATTTTGTGAAATAATCCATAGCCACAATGGCGTGTTTTGCTCCCCTGGCCGTTGTTGGCATTGTACCAATCAGGTCAATTCCCCACTTGGTGAATGGCCAAGGAGAACTGATACTTTGTAGACGTTTAGGTGGCTGGCTAATATTGTTTGCAACTTTCTGACATGCTTCGCACCTTGTCGTTATCCTTTTTGCATTAATGAACAATGTTGGCCAGTAAAAGCCATGCCTTAATGTTTTGTGGGCTAGGCTGTGCCCCTAGTATGATTCCCATAACTTCTGCTATGTATGTCTTTTAAGATTGCTTCAGCTTGATTAGGTCTGACACACCTCTGTAGTACTCTCAAAAAACCTCTTCTGTATAGTTCGCCACTAAGAACTAAATATCTTGTAGCTTTGTATTTCAGTCGCTTTGCTTCTAGTGGGTCGCTTGGCAGAGTGTCATTGATGAGATATTCTCTTATTGGTGTCGTCCAGTTGTCTAGCCCACTTATGATTACTCCGATCTCAATTTGCAATGTTATGCTTGGCTGAAGTAGATGAGCCATAGGGACGGTTCGGGGCTAGATATTAACCGTGGCTAAGGCTAGTTTAGCTAGAGCATCGGCTTGTTTGTTCTTTTCTCTTGGGATTTACACGATCTTGAATTCTTTGAATCGCCTTAGCAATCCTTTTATCAATTCTAGGTAGGCGATCATGTTTTCCTCTCTTGCTTGGTATTCATGTAGCACTTGGTTGATAACAACTTAGGAGTTGCTGAAAATTTCTGACTCATCGGCTGCTAAGGCTGTGAACACTCTCAACCCTGCTATCAGTGCCTCGTACTCAGCCTAATTGTTTGTAGCTTTGAAATCAAAACGCAAGGCACATTCGACTGCATCTCCTTCCAGGGTTGAAACCATTATCCCTGCCCCGTTGCCGTACGAATTTGATGAGCTATCAACGTGAAGCTGCCATCAGAAGTTTTTCTTTGTCTGTTCTGCCATCATCTTTGCTACTTCGACGTCTAGTTCGGTGAATTCAGCCACAAAATTTACTACTGCTTGGCCTTTAACTGATGTTCTTGTGAGGTATTCTATGTCGACTTCGCTCAATTCGATTGCCCATTTTGTTAGCCTACCGGACACTTCAAGTTTCTGTAAAATCAACTTGAGGGGATAGTTGGTGTACACCCCAATCTTGTGGGCTTGAAAATACGGCCTCAGTTTCCTTGTTGCTGTTATCAGTGCGAGCGCCATCTTTTTGGCTTGCGAATACCTTGTCTCGGCTGGTAACAGTGCTTTGCTTGTATAGTATACTGGTTTTTGGATTCCCTCTTCTTGTCTCACTAGTACAGAACTAGTGGCTGTTTCCATGACGGACAAGTACATGTATAGTGTTTCTCCAACAATCGGTTTTGACAGCAATGGTGCTTGGTCGAGGTATTCTTTTAAGGCATGAAAAGCTTGTTCACAATCTTCATTCCATTCGACCCCCTTACCGTTTTTGAGGGCTTTAAAAAATGGTAAACACTTGTGTTAATCGAAAATTCACTCTGGGTGAGGAATTTCAATTAACACCCTTAAACTGCTATCTGTTAGGCTGCAGTAGGGTAGGTACCTCTAGGTACCATGGTTTTGTACGAGTAAAATATCTGGAGTAAGGTGCAATAGGTAGGAGAAAAAATCACTCCTTTCGTCGGGGCTTTATTGTGGCATGTCATGCGAATAGGCGGATAAGAGAGCTTGGACCAGCGGGGTCGGAATCTGACTCACATACATGCATAATAAAAAAGATAGAAGGGAGAATGACAATTCTTTTGGTAGAAGGTATGGACTAGCCTAGGGGGAAAAAGCATCACGTATGATCATATACTGAAAAACCCCTAGGTAGTATCCGGTGGAGAGAGATCCTTTATATATTTATCAATAAGGCATGCTCCGGGGAGCTTACACAAATAGGAGAATAATACAACATAAATGCTCTAGAGAGCTTACAATAATAGGCGGGTGTAGGCCCTTTTCTGAAATTAGTAGAAAAAAAAGAAGAAGTCGAAGATCCCCATTCAATAGAGAACTTTGTCATATTTATAGGTTCTAATTCTTGTTGCCCACTCCATTAATTTAGTCAATCAATCCACAATTATAGGAACAATAATTTGGCATTGAATGAGTTGAATATTCTCTCATTAATGGCGTTGTGAATGGCCATTAAAGAGTTGACTGATCTCTTATTAATGACATTGTGAATGGCCATTAGAGAGTTGACTATTTTATCATTAATTGTGTGTTACTGCATGCTGCTCTCATTATGGCGTGGTCTAGCTCTTCCTTGGTAATCTGGAAGATGGTGTATTAAAACCTCCCTTGTTGACGCCTTCTATGCTAGGAGGTCGGGAGGCGCTCGGAGTACCGATCTAGGTAAGAACCATGGTACGGGGTACAGGGTACAGGGTACCAAGTGCGGGGTACTGGTTACTAGGTATAGGGATACCGGTGCAGGGTACGGGGTACGGGGTACCGGGATATTGTTGTGGCACAATATCAGGATACTGTGTATCATAGATCATGCGGTAGCGGGGTACTGGGATAGTGTGGTAGCAGGATCCTCAGGACCCTGGGTTCATTCTTTCAACAATCAAATGACCTTGATATGGATGTGAAATTCTTCTTTGGACCCCTGCCAAAAAAGGCGGTTAAAAACTTGTTTGTTGATTTTGCTATGAACCTATTCAATGACGCCAAACACCCTGTGAGTTTCTGAATGTCCTTCAGGGTTCTTGGGGAAACCATATCGGCCAATGCTTGGATCTTGATAAGGTTCACTTCTATCCCTCTCTGATGCACCTAATACCCAAGGAACTTACCAGATGGTACGCCTAACACACACTTTACAGGGTTCAATTTCATTCCGAATTTGGTCAACACATCGATAGTTTCTCACAAATCATCTACATGTCTGTCGACCGTGATGCTTTTTGTCAACATATCATCGATATATACCTCTATAATTCTTCCTATCTGGCTGGTGAACATCCTATTGATCAACCGTTGATACGTTGCTCCAGCTTGTGCATTTTGATTTGGTTATGCCCTAAATACACGTCAATAAAGCTCAGAAGCTCGTGTCCGGCTGTAGCGTCGACCAATTGGTAGATTCTTGGTAGCGGGAAGCTGTCTTTAAGGCAAGCCTTGTTCAAATCAGTAAAGTCCACACACATCCTCTACTGATTGATCTTCTTTTCACCAGTACGACATTCGCCACCCATTCGGGATATTTAACTTCTCTGATTGATCCTGCTGCGAGTAACTTGGACACTTCCTCCCTTATGGCTGCA
Source organism: Acer saccharum (assembly GCA_030490815.1). Taxonomy (NCBI): domain Eukaryota; kingdom Viridiplantae; phylum Streptophyta; class Magnoliopsida; order Sapindales; family Sapindaceae; genus Acer; species Acer saccharum. The sequence goes on along the minus strand of CM059868.1, from coordinate 42,999,791 downwards.
CTTCTTTCTGAATTGAAGCTCTTCCTTTTTTGTACCATTGACCTGCTCTTTTCATCTATGGCCAAATAGTGTGAGATCACACTTGTGTTGATTCTTGGCATGTCTTCGTGGCTCCAAGCAAAGAATCCTTTATACTCTTTTAGTAAGTTTGCTATTTTCGTCTTAACCCATTCGGCCAACCTTGCTCCAATCTTGATAGTTTTATCAGGTTCCTTTTCATCTAAAATGAAAGACTCGGTTGGTTCTTCTCTTTATCTATCTGCCTTATCCCTTGGATTAAGTTCGAAAGTTCCCGGGTTCTCTTCCTGTGCCTCTTGATCTAGTTCGAATATGCCCAAAGTTTTTGCTCCAGTCTTGTCTTTAAAAATCGATAAGTTAGCGCAGCAAGCCATTTCTTGTGATCCCCTGAACTCTCCTATTCCAAATTCTATCGGGAATTTCACTTTCAGTGCATGAGTTAACATGACCGCCCTGGCCTTGTTTAAGAATGGTCGACCGAGTAAGGCATTGTACAGCCAGTTGTAGATGTCGACGATAAAAAAATCTAATAGGATCGTTCTCCGACAAGGTGTGTTTCGAATTGTACTGGTAGTTTCACGGTTCCCAACGATCTTACTTCTGCACCTCCGAATCCTTTCAGCGATACATGGAAAGGCTCCAGGTCTTTTCTGTCTAGTCACAACTCATCATATACCTTGGCACTCAAGATGTTAGCTGAGCTTCCATTATCTATCATTACCCGGAGGACATCCCTATGGGCTATCTGGACTCTCACTACGATTGCATCATTAGGTTTCGCATCAATTCCTTCTGAATCTTCGACCATGAAAGTTATCGGGTCTCATCCTTCCTTTCTCTTCTTGGGGCTTCTCTGCACGGAATTTACCTCTATATCCCTGCTTTCGTACATTACTTCTCGAATTTTTAACATTCTCTTTCTATTACTTCAACCGGTATGAGGTCCGTCAAAAATGGTATTTATTGCGACACTTGGGCTGATCTTTCTCGGGCTCTTTCTTTCTTGTCTGTTCCCTCGATGGCTGTCTTGGCGACCACCATGTTTGTCTCTGTAAGATCCTAGATCTTTGTTGGCTTGATTCCATTGCAAAACTCTCTTTATTTGTATTGATTAGTTGCTTAGGTGTTTCTTGGAGAGAAGAAGCTTCAAAGGTTAAAAGCAACGTATCTTGCAAATATCGTCTTCAAGAGGAACATCGCGTACTTGGATGCTAAGGTATCTAGATTCTTCTTCCTCTTGGAAGGTGTAAGAGCACACACGCACAATTCATACATGTGTGTCCCTGCATCGTAGTTCAAACATTTGGTATAACACATTCACACACTTCTTAGTATGCTCATGCATTGGTCTCTTGTAGACAAACATTGTAGAATTGCATGCTTTGTGACTATCTCTTTGATAAGACATGCTTGTGTGAATTTGTGTTTGTTTGTTTGTGTGTTTTGTATTTTGGACTTGAATATGTTCTTATATGATTCCTTATTGAGTCCCGGTTGTTTCGGTTACTCATTCATAAGGTTTCGAGTCCAAACAATGTAGCTACACTACTTTGCATTCTCATTCGTTGAGTTGACTTCATCATCATTTTCTGAGATGATTTCTCAACTATTTTTCAAAGTTTTGTAGTCATAGTCATGCGTGAGGGAGTCACAGTTCGTAATTTGAAAACAGATTCGAAATCGGAGTTTGGATGCCCAAGATATGGCTGAAGAACGTGAGGGAGCGCGTGAGAGGCTAGCTTGGCCAAAGGCCATGCATTGGCCACCACGTGTGGAGGCCGTGGGACCCATGGCCAGAGCACCCCTCTGATCCCGTGTGGCCCATGCACCCCACACGGGGTGCTGACATGGCAACCTCTGATTAGCTCACGTCATCCTCTCTCTTCTCCATCTCTTTTCCCTCCATTTATAGTCGAAATCCCGTGCATAATTCTTTACAACTTTTGATTTTTTATTTTGATCATATCTCTCTCATTTCAACTTCGAATTAAGTGATTCAAAAATCAAAATTGTTGGTCTTGAAGAGAGCTACAAATCCCAAGCATTTTCAGAGCTAGTTGAGTTCGTCATTTTTCCCAGTGATCTGATTTCAGTACGTGACTCAACTTTTGTATGTGAAACTTCTTCTTCTCACTTCATCTTTTGATCATCTCTTTTAATCTTCCTAATTGATAGATGATATGTGTTTAGAATGTTATTAGATCATATTCTAGGGGTGGTTGATCTATTGATTTTTGAGTTTTAGCCATTTGATTTCAATTGAACATATATTGCTAAACTTGACCTATCTTGATATTGATTCTAGAAATATTTTTTTGTTCTTGAGCTTGATTGTTGATTTCTAGGTTTTTGTCACATGTTCATGAACTAAGATTTTTGATTGTGCTATCTACCATTTAAATCTAGTTCTTGTTTGGATTGAATATGTTGTGGATTTCGAGTGTTAACTTGTTCACTTGATTTCAAAGCTAGTTTTGTGATTTCTATTGAAAGCTTGTTACTCTAGCTTTGATTGACATGTTTAGGTTTCTAGATATTTTTGTGAATGATTTTGAATGTCTAATCTAGATCTCTAATCACATGTTCATAAGAATTAGCTACATTTGCTTATGAGCTTGATTTATGCAAATATAATTCTTTATAGAGTGTGTTTGATCTACTTGCTCTATTTGCTTGTGTTTGCATCATTTGCATCACTTAGATCATTGTCTTGCATATGGTTGAAGTCTCTAGCAAAGTGAGTGAAGCTTTATGGATAGAGCAAAGAAGTCTTTATTAGAGTTGGGAGGACTCGGATAGTCAAGCAAGGAGACTTGTCTAGGGTCGGGAGGATCCAGATAGACAAGTAAGAAATCTTCCTAGAGACGTGAGCATCTTGGATAGGAAGTTGCTTTCTAGAGGTGTAGGACACATCTCGGATATGAAGTAGGCTTGGTAGTTCACTAGCCCAAGGGTAGACTAGGAGGTGATAGCTTGAGTGGATATCATGTGTTGATAGCTTGAGTGTGTAAGTCCTTTTCATATAGTGGATTGCTTTGCCGGTGATTGTGGTATCAACCCATGGATGTTTCCTCTTTGAGGTTTTACCACGTAAAAATATTTGTGTATCTTTTCGCTTTACTTTTCATTTTCTTCCATATCTTTGTTTTAATTGCATCTCTTGTATATTGATTTTCACATGTGTTGATTAAATCAATTCTATTGTTAAGAATTAACAAGTGTGCTTTTAATTCTTGTTTTCCGCATATTTTTGAATATTGAAAGAATTTGGGCCTATACCTATTCACCCCCCTCTATTGCTTAAGGGAATTTCAGTCTCCCTTCAAGGTGAAATCCTTAAGGTGCCCGTCTATGATTAAGCTTTCAATATGATCATGCAATTGGAAACATTTGGAGGTGTCGTGCCCGTGATCTTTGTGGAAACGACAATACTTCGTTGTGTCTCTCCTAGCATTGGCTGACTACTGTCGTGGATATTTGGCGAGCCCCTTGTCTTCCACAACTAAAAGTATGTCTTCTTGTTCGCCCGTCAAAGGAGTGTACCTGTTGGACTTACCTCGGAACCTACTGGTACGATTGCTTCCTCTGTTCTCCCTGGATTGACCTTTCTGACTTTTTTCATGTCTTTGACGATCACGTGACTACGTTTTTGTCTTGTCGTCCCTGGATTCAAGCTTCGTATCGGGTTTATGGCCATGCACATAGCTACATGATCGAACTAATTCAATACCGGATTTTAGCTCCCAATTCCTTTTCCTTTGATCATTTCCCGGGTAAAATCTGGAATTTAATGTTTATTTTGTAGTAATTTCAGGTATTTAGGTAATTGTATCCTAATGGAGCTTAAGATGTGGATTAGAGGCTAAAAATCAAGCAAAAGTGGAGAATTGGAAAACTTTTCCAGTTGGTGTGGCGAGTCATCGAGGCAACTGGCCTCAATTACCTCATTCAGTAGTCTCACAGGCTATCAAGATTTCAAATTTCCAAGGTGACCAGCCATGGCGACTTAGCTCTCTCACCTCACTCTCTCGCCATAACTTCCCAGCGTGCACGGTGACTTTCCATGGCGAGTGAACAAGTTGGCACAATCTCTCGCCTCAACTTCGAGCCAAAATTCCAGCGTGCGTGGCGACCAACCCTCTCGCCATACCCACTCGCCTTATAGCAAATCAGGGGTAAAACGGTCTTTTCACGCCCATCTTCTGCCCTACCTACATAAATGCATCTTTAATGATTCAAGCAGAGAGAACACACCAAGCAGCTTTTTCACTCCTACATCCTCACCATACATACAAAATTCACCAAAGCTACAACCTTTTACACCATTTTCATCATTCTTTTCACATATTCCCTTTTACACACCCATTTCCATCCATTTTTGGAAGCTCATTCAAGGAAGGAGGAGAAGGAACTCAAGGAACAAGAGAAGCTCACATGGACTTTATGGGTTTTCTCTACACTTTTCCCTTATTTGTTTATTTTTCATTAATGTGTAACTAATTCTAGCTAGGGGATTGATGTAACCATATTGGACTACTCTATGTAATTAATTAGTCTATTCTCTAATTCAATTCGATTTTAGTCTCAATTATTGCTTTAATTGCTCTAATCTCTCTACTCATGTTTTGTTCTGACCACAAGGGACATGGGTTTGAGAATTAGTTTATGTAAGGTGTTGAGTTTAGGTGTGGGTGACCATTCCACCTAAATCTCACCACAAGCTTAGTAATTGGGAAGGTTGGTGTATGCATGACCATGCTATGTCAACTTGGCTTAGAGTTTTATGTTAAATAGGGGGATTGACCATTGCTTGTTACATGATCATGTGTGGGTAATGGGAAAGACCTAGAACTTAATGGATTTATTTTAAAACAAGCCCTAAAATTGGATTGAAGTGCTTAACGAGACTTAAGTAAGAATATATAGTGGTCTAAGAAGGTTGCATTGACTTTCTAGTGTTTTCTTCCATATATTTACTGCTTGTGTGTTTGTTGTGGTGTTTAGTTTAGTTTTTAGTTGCAAGATTGCATTTTTATTTCTTAAGTTTGCATCTTTAGTTTTAAGTTTACATTTTTAGCTTACAAGTTGCATCTTTAATCATTTGCAAGAAACCAAACCATTTTCCAAACCCAAAGCATTATGCAATTTATTTTTCACGCACTTAGAGTTTTCTTTTTCCTAGACTAAGTAGTTTCAACTGATTGAATCATCGATCCCAGTGAACGAACTTTAATTTAAATTGAACGTAAATCTTTACTGCATCAATTTTGGTACCCCCTTGCGCCACTTCTTTCTCTTCTGCTAACGCATAGTCGCCAGCTATGTCCATCTTCTCTTTATAAGTTTTTGGTCGATCTCTCTGTAGGTCAAAGGACAATCGACTGCTTTGCAACCCATTGGTGAAAGCGGCTATGACAGCTACGTCATTGACATCTTCAATTTGAGTGATTTCTTTCCTGAATCTTGTCAGATATTTTTTAAGTGACTTGTTGCTTTCTTGCTTTAAATTAGACAGGTGAGCGAGTGACTTTCTTCTCTGTACACTTCCCATGAATTGCCTTACGAATGCTTTGCTGAAACTTGAAAAAACTGTTGATGCTTTTGTGTGGGAGTCACCCGAACCACCTGGAAGCGAGATCGCCGAAAGTTTATGGGAATGTTAGGCATAGGATTCCATCATTGGACGCATATTGTGCCATGACATTGCGGAATTGCCAGACGTGCTCCTTTGGGTCCCTATTCTCTTTGTATTATTCGATAGTCAGCATCCTGAACCTTTTTGGGAACTAGGTGTGAGCAATTTGATCAATGAATGGGTTGTCTGACTCATCATATGATGAAACATTGCATCCATACCTCTGAGCCATTACTGAGACCCTCTTCGATAATTCTTGGAGGGTGAAACTTCGTTGGCCAGTTGGTTCTGCTTCCGGACCAAGCTGGCTCTTAATAGTCATTTTTCGGTAGCCATCTTCCTTGCTATCTATACTCCCTCCGGACTTCTGATCGTCTTTGCTTTCAGATCTCCTTCGTCTCGCCCTTTTTGACCGCAATCCCCTTCTCGGCTGAGGGCTTTTATCTTCAGATGAAATAGAACGGTGTCTCCACTGGTTCCTTTGGTATGTACTGTCAGGGATCGTCCCATGTGTCCGACCATGGCCTCGCTTTTCCAAAGATTGCTCGTCCAGTAAACCTTTCCCTTTTTCTGTTTTCTTCCTTCAAGGACTTCAGGGTGGCCCCGGGGTGTTTCTTTCATGGGTGGCTTTGTTTGGGCATCAGGGGTTGTGATATGGACTTCTGACCGCAACCTCCCTATTTCCAGGTGTGCCTGTTGTTAAGTCGTAGGGAGAGGAAATCCCTAGGCCTATGGGAAGTGAAAGTCCTAATTTATTGGCTTCGCTAACCAGGTTCATCAAGGCGGTTTAGAAGTGCTGTAGGGCTCTTGGATCAGCTACTCGGGTTTTCGATGTTGCTACCGATTGTTCCCCAATCATCAACGTTCCGTCCCTAGTTGCTTCGACTAATTCAGGGTCTAGGTTGTGGTTATTGCCGCCGAAGTTTCCATCTTTGTTGCTGGCATTGCTCATATTCTTTAGATTTGTTTCGTTAGGGTTCCTCAAAGTTCTTGTTCAACACCCCCTCCTTCTAGCGCCAATTGTTGATGGCTAATTCTGGATTGCCACGCGTCCAACAATTATGTTAAGTTAAAGAAAATAAGAACGTAAATAAACACATGTAAGAACACTGATTTTTCGTGGAAAACCCTAAAGAAGGGAAAAAAACCACGGCGCCCCAAAAGGCAAGAAAATAATACTATGATTAGTTTAAGGGTTACATGCTTAATAATCTCTCTCTCTCTCTCTCTCTCTGCTCAAGGTTCTGAACCCTCTCATCATTGATTACATGGTTCTATTTATATTGAATTGGCTAGGGTTTCTTCTTGCCTATGCCGTGTTAGTGGTGGAGTCCCTAATTTGATTTGTGTTAGGAGTCTGATGTGGTGAACAGATTAAGATTTGTCTCCTGTTTGGACTTCTCTAGGAGGAGATAAGGTTATGTCTTCTTTAGTGTGTAACACCTTTTTTGGGCCTTATATCTTGATGAATCCTTACTGCAGGAGGTATATTGAAATAGGGTTACTTTTCCTGTATTGGCCAAGTAGGTTTGGGTCGAGTGAGGATATTCGGCAAACACGATTCTTTTCCTTAGGCAGGGTTACTTCGGCGAGTATGCTTTTGGTCTTCGCCGACCTTGGTGACGTGGCCAGACGTGCTAAATGGTCAACATTTCTTTCGTTGACTGGTCAAGAATGACATGGCAATATCCTTCCTCTCTTTCTCCCGCTTGTTTTACTAACATGTCCTTTAGCCGAATATATACATACAACAATGCCAAACATTGTGACAAACTTATGGGTACCACTTTGAAACTAAGCAAGGATGCTAGTGGCAAAAATGTAGAACAAAACCTCTATCGTGGCATGATTAGTAGATTGCTTTACTTGACTGCAAGTAGGCCCGATATTGTTTTCAGTGTGGTTGTGTATGCGTGCTAGGTACCAAGCGGATCTTAAAGAGTCCCATCTCTCCTCCGTGAATAGAATCATTCGCTATGTGAATGGGACATCAACCTATGGGTTATGGTACTCTTTTGACACTAATCCAATTCTTGGATTTAGTGATGCCGATTGGGTGGAAAATTGTGATGATAGGAAGAGTACATTGGGCAGTTACTTATTCCTAGGAAATAATTTGGTGTTATCCACGGCCGAAGCCGAATACATAGCCATTGGGAGTGTTTGCACACAACTCCTTTGGATGAAGCAAATGCTTGTGGACTACGACTTCGATCAAGGTACTCTAATCCTTTATTGTGATAATTTGAGTGCTATTAGTATTTCTAAGAATCATGTACAATATTCTAGAACTAAACAGATTGACATTAGACATCACTTTATTAGAGAGTTAGTTGAGACCAAATGTATTGCACTTGAGAATGTAGGTACAAATGATCAACTAGCGGATTTATTTACCAAGCCTTTAGATGCAACTAGGTTTTTGACGCGCCGAAAATTGGTTACGTGATAGTTCTATAAACTATCGTAAATGATCGGACGTGCGAGTTTTTACCCTCTCTCAAGTATACGAATCGTTCGCCACGTATAGTGGTTACGAGTAAGGGTATCGTTCCCACGGAGGAGTTGGTGTTTACCTTAAGTTGGTCTTAGGTCTTAGATAATATATACACTATATATATATATATATATATATATATATATATATATATAATATTTACACTATATACACTAATTACATGCAAGAAAATAAATAGCAATTGTCACAAACAATTAAACTAACTAATCTAAAATTACACTAACAAAGCTTTAATCTAATTACCACTAAGTTAACTAAATCTAACTATAACTAAGGTTTGTCAATCCTTAGCAATTAACTAATCTAAACAACTAAACTACCAATAACAATTATACTAAATTACACTAATTAGCTAAACTAATTACCACTAATGCAAAGTTATGCAAGAGTGATAATGAGATATGTTATGGACTAATAAATTATGTAAATTACCTAATTACTAGTTGATAACAATTAAGCACTTCAATTAGAGGTTAACTAAATTAAGCAAGGTTTGCATTAATCTAGTAAATCCTATTTTGCATGTTAACAATTGGATTAATTAATTAACAAGCATATATCAATTAAAGCTCAAATCAAATGATATGTTCAACTAGTATCATAGATAATAATACATAAATACACCAAATCCTTAACATAACTATTTAATTACACATTAACAACAAACTAAGGAAATAAGAGAGACAATAAAGACAACCCAACAATCTTGGTGTAGTCTTCAAGCTAGCTCACTCATCTTGCTTCCCCAAGCTTGGAATCAACATGTGGATGCCTTGGATCGAATTTGGTGGCTGGAAACCACCCTAAACACTAGTTACAAGCTAAGTGAAGTGGTGTGAGTTTATTCTAGGTTGGTAGGGTAATTTGGGTGTAAATTATGTGGTAGGATGTAAGATTTGCTTGTTTGGATATTTAGGGATGTGTTTAGGTTTAGGGAAAGGTAAATATATATAGTAGGGAAGGTTTGGGAGAGTTTGGACGTGCAAAAACCAAGGTCGGTCAAGTGGACGGGTTCAAACCGTCGAGTTGGCGGGCTCTTGCCCACCGTCGGAAGTCTCCGCCCATTTTTGGAAGTTGGAGGCGAGCTTGAACCTTCTGGATGGCGGGAAAGAAGCCGCCGCATGAACCCGCCGTCGTTTGGCGAGTTTGGACACTCTGGAACACGGGAAAGAAGCCGCCGAAGTTGGCCTTGAAGCTTGCACATCCATGGAGTTTTGGAGACTTGGATGGCATGGAAAATGTTTGCATGGGATGCCAAAAATGGGTGCAATGGAACCTCCGGGATGTGGGCTGCAATTCTGGGCAGAAAATCGTAGGAAAATCGACCGAAAAATGGCTGAAAATGGCCGGAGAAGTGGCCGAGTCGATCGGGTCTGAACCTGGTCAACCGGGTTGGCGGGTCGGGTCGGTCGTGCCCGGTAGAGGTTGAAGATGACCTGACGACAGCGTGACGTCAGGCGTGACGCAGTCACTCGCCAAAACGACGCCGTTTGATGCTGACGTGGCGCTGACTCTGACTTTTGCTAGCAATTTACAATATGTACCCCTCTACTCTTCACTATTCATAGAATATGCAATTATAATCCGGTTATTGCACTTTTGCCCCTGGTTTCTCCATAATTACCAAATTGCCCCTGAACTTCCCTAATTCCCTGAAACACTTATTTACACCCTATTAAATACACAAAAATGCTCGGAAACAAATACAAAAGATAGGAAAAAGGGAGCGCTAAATGTGAATATTTGGAGCGCGATTAGTTTTAAGCACTTAGTAAGTCTATTGGGATTTGCTTTATGCATGGATGTGGTTTGGTGATTAACCCTATAAGGGGAGCTCAAACAAAGAGAGCAAAACTTGCATACTTGTCACATGCAAAAAAAAAAAAAAAAAAAAAAAAAAAAAAAAAAAAAAAAAAAATTTAAACATTATGCTTCTTCATTAATTGTTTGAGTGTCTTGGTTGCACATATGCTTATATGATATTTTTCTTCAATAAGTGTGAACCATTGCTTTGCTTGCAATCCATGTCATATTTATGCTCAAACATATATTTTTGGACTATGAGATTTTCTTTGGAAGTACTCTTTGAATGACCTAAAATTGATCTCTATGACATGCTGATTCTCTTCTAATGACATGCTTAAAATGAAAAGTATAAAATGTTAATTGCTTAATTTTGAATACAAAAAATGTGTGTGAAAAGCAACGATAAGACTCCAATATATAAGGATCTTGTATCCACTCTAAGGATTTTAAAATCCATAGTCTCTCTCTCTCTTTATTAGTCAAACAAGGCTATTATCATATGGGTATCTTACCCGGAAAAATCGAATATGGTGCAAAAGTCATTCATGCCTTGTTTTTCTTATAAAGTTGAATATATTTGCTCCTTAAATTGAACTGCTTATAAAATCTATATCCTTGCTTGAATTCATGACAATGGGTGAAATTGGTTTGAATTCTTTTGGAAACCTTTGTTATTTACTTTGCCAAATACCATTGTTTTGAACTTGAATACAATATGTCTTGCATGCAAAGCATCTTTGTCACACATTTTCTCAAAATAAATCTCATTGTCTCTCTCCTAATTAATTGAGTTGCATAAAGTTCTTATATATGACTATGCAAATGTCTTGTGTGCTACTATCTTTCTTTGTTAAAATCAATCTGATTGGGAATACTCTTTTACTTATCTCATGACAAAAAGGGGGAGTAATGTATATAGAGAAAATATGGTGCACGTTGGGGAGAATTTGTTATTGAGGGGGAGTAACCCATTTAGGGGGAGCATTGCATTACACTTCATTGCATGATGTTGCTAGTATTCTCTTTAATACAAATGTTTGTATTTATTTTTCACTTGATCACCTCACATACACTTGTCTTGGAAAGTGTAGTTATCTTGTTTTGTAAGGATGTTTATTCTACAAGAGATGGAAAGCTTGAAGATAAAGTTTTAGGTATCTCTTTGTAATGTAGAAAAACACTTGTTGACCTTTAAGTTTTTTTTTGTTTTTTGTTTTTTTTTTTTTGTTTTGTTTTGTGAGGATCAATTGTTAGTGGTGGTTTTGTCACAAAATAGCCAAAGTGGGAGATTGTAAATTCCTTAATTTTGATTGACTTATTTCGTTGACAAACCACAATTGGGGTTTAATTATGTAAGGGTAGATTAGGGCTTCATTGCTCGTGATCAAGCTTTAATGGAATTCAAGCTCTTCAAGCTCAAGTGCTCTTTGAAGGTACATCGCTTGTGCTTAACCCCTTTGAAGAGACTAGTTGCACACAAACACACTTTCATATTGCATTTCTATGATTGCATTTCACATGTTGAATATTCTTGTGTGTGTAACATGCTTGGTGCTTATTCATGTTTATATCTTCCCATGCATGTTCTTTACTCACTTCACACTTACACAACATTCATATAGGATAAGTGTGTCTTGTTAAGTTGAAAAGAGAATTTTTCTCTTTGCCACGGTTCGTACCACCTTAGATACCGCTGCTGGTTCCCTTGCCTGTACCACATTTCATGTCAGGTGCAACCTCTGATATTTTTCACCGTTGCCATGGTTGGTGCAACTTGCTTCTGGAGCGGTCTCAACCGCGAAACATTCCAAAGCCTCCACGCTATGTGTACCACGGTGGGGACACTTTGTCTACACCGTGGTTTTTGACGGTTTTTGAGTTTATTCTTCAAAACGATGTCTCTTTGGCTAGGGCTTCATATATATATATATATGTCATATTCTCTTGTTGGTCGAATCAGAGCTTAGAAATTCACATCTTAAAGAGCTTAAAAGTGCCTTGCAAGAAAAGCCACCAAGATTCATTCTTTATTGACCAAAACCCAAATACCCATAATTCATTCATGAATCCTACATCATCTAACATCATCTAGGTTACGTTCTTGTATAGGTCATCATCAACACACATCACTTGGTAAGTAGAACACCATTCTCATTCATCTTAATGTTGTTGCTTAACAATAAATCTCTTTTATGACTTGGTTGCATCTAGATTAAGTTCTTAGCTTTAAGTTGAGATTTTTGTGTTGTTTGTGGGTTGTTGTATTGTGATAGCTATTGGATATTGGATTGCATTCATTTTATATAGCTAATTTTTATATATGACATGTAGGAACATGATATCTAGGACTGTTTGACATGTTCATCCATGATTCGATAAGCTTAAATGCGTTGACCTAGCATTTATTCATTTTATACTCACTTAGGTTGTGTTCTCTTATTTGAGTATTAAGCCTTATGACTAAGTGGTTTAGTGCACAAGCAAGTAGGTCTAAAATCACTATTAAAGGCTCATTGGGTAGAGTTGAAGGGTTAGTAACCAAGTATGGTTTGACTTGAGGTCAACCTAAGTTGTAAACTTTCATTCAAGTAGTGGATTTGAGGACCGTGTGTGGCTAGCACAATAGCCCGTGAGTTTTTCCCAGTTGTGGGTTTCTCACGTAAATCAATCAACGTGCAATTTATTGTTTTTTCCGCACTTAAATTTAGTTGATTGTATTGTTTAATTTAGGTGATTTTTGAATAATGACTAATCAAGAAAAATTGATAATTAACTTGATTAAAACCTATTCACCCCATCTAGGTAATTTAGACACACGTATTATATAGTTTCAAAACTCTCAACCAGACAAGAAAGCGACCTCATGGCGAGCCCAACCAAGTTGCCCCAAGCTCGCTATCCTATCCTATTGGGTCTAGCCTCATCAGATAGAGCAAAAAACGACCTCAGGGCGAGCTCAATCAAGTCGCCCTAAGGTCGCTATCCTCTCGGGTTAGCAGTTCTTCATTTCGCTTAGAAAGAAAGGCGACCTGCATTGTCTTAAGAGCAGGTTGCCTCAAGGTCGTCTCTTTGCCTAGAAAAGGTATAATTTTAGGGAAATTACCTCCTTGCCCCTGACCTAATTCATTCCCATATATAACTCTTTTCTATTTTCAGACCTAAGTTCCACTCTCTACCCAAGAATATTCACCAAGACATCATCTTTACATATTCCTATTACATCACCATTCCTTTCCCCAAGAAAAGTACAAAGATTCCACTTTTCCCTAAAATCCACACATCCCCCCACATCTATTGACCACTTCCATCATCACTTCTCATTTTTGGGCAAAGGAGCTGAAGAAAATCGACAGAGAAGAAGAACCAAGAGTAGAGGAGCTCTCTATATAGTTTTCTTTAACACTCTTTCTCTTCATTTTATTGTAGAGCCATGTTTTACTTTCTTATATTTGTATGGCTTTCTCTTGTAACATGAACTAATTTCTAGTGCTAAGACTTGATGAACTAAACCCTTGAACTTATATAGAGACCACTAAATTTATTCATATGTGCTTGAGTTTTGAATGGATGTTTTTGAGTATTTAATGCTTTCAGATTGGTCTCCTTTTTGAATGATATTTGGTTGTGTGCTATGAACCGAGGGGAGATGCACACA